>BPTQ01000003.1:186901769-187217291 GCA_019973895.1 Chrysanthemum seticuspe
TTGGGTATTGTTGTTGTTGTTGTGAAGTCACATGCTTTGCATTAGAGACTCTTTTTGTTAACTATCTCATATAGCTCTATGTATTCATTTCTATTTATGTAAATACATTGTGTTTGTGTGTATTTATGTAATTGCTTTGGTAGGTTGAAGTAAGACATGATATTATGCATTATTCGCAAGTTGAAGCTAGAACTAATGTTGAAACTGAGACCCACGCCATGAACATCGAGGCCAACTATTCTAAGAGCTTTGATGATGATGGTCGTTTAAAGCGTACTGGTAATATTACATATCATATATCAATTAGTAACTTACCCCTTTAAAAAGTTTACTATTTTTATATTACATATCAATTAATAACTTACCCCTTTAAAAAGTTTACTATTTTTCTGACATCTTGTCATGAACTTTTGTGAACATTAAGGTACCTTTTGGACAGCGTCCTCACATATAATCACTGCAGTGATCGGGTCAGGAGTACTATCGTTGGCATGGGCTGTTGGGCAGCTCGGCTGGGTTGCTGGACCAACTATTATGATCCTCTTTGCTTTGGTCATTCTCTACACTTCTAATTTGCTAGCTCAATGTTATAGGTCCGGTGACCCAGTGGCCGGGCCAAGAAGCTATACTTACATGGAAGCTGTCAAGGCTCATCTAGGTACAATGCATTATCATTATAACATTATATACACCACTTCAATAATGCCCACAAATTGCCACACACAGAATTAACATATAATCGTATCTTATTGTTGTGTTTTACTTGTAGGAGGGAAAAAAGTGAAAATATGTGGTATCATACAATACATCAATTTATTTGGGGTTGCAATTGGCTACACTATTGCAGCATCAGTGAGCATGATGTAAGCCATTAATCCGTAATTATTTAGTTTAATGACCTGCATTGCTTTTTTCAAAAGTATTAACTAGCTATATAGTAACTTCCATTAAAATCCTAAATATGTCAACTTGTTAAACCCCTGATTTCAATGGTATTTAAGATGATCCTACATATTAGTTCATATGGTGACACAAATGTCAAATGAAAACAATACGTTCGTGACATTGAAGATTAAATGTCTCTGTACTTTCTCTTGAATGACAAATTTCATTAAAATCTTCTAGTAAGGTACTAGAGAAAAATGGTTACCAAAGTTTAATACATGGAGAAATCGGATTACAAATCCATTTAGAAAGAAAAAAAAAATAGTTTTCGGATGTCTATTCCTATTTGAATACCACGTGTGTGAAAGAGCTTTAACACCTTCCAAAAGAGTATCCTTACGAGGTTGATATAGTATAACTTGAATGTACGTCTCTGTACTAAAGTATAACTATAACAATAATATAGTATACGGTATAAATGTCTTGAGTAAATTTTTTCTTGCAGGGCGATAAAAAGATCAAATTGCTTTCACAAAAGTCATGGAAAGGACCCATGTCACATGTCAAGCAATGGGTACATGATAACTTTTGGTGTCATCGAAATACTTTTTTCTCAAATCCCAGATTTCGACCAAGTGTGGTGGCTGTCAATCGTTGCTGCTATTATGTCGTTCACTTACTCTTTTATCGGTCTTGCACTTGGGATTGCAGAAACAGCAGGTTTGTGTACACGTGGAACAAAAAAGATCTTTAATTATTTTCTTCTTCGCGAGAATGGTACTTTTGACTGCTATGTAAGTGGATTATAGCTCTATGGCCATAAGGTTTCAAATCAAACCCAACTTTTAAATTATTACAAAAAGAAAAGAAATTTGTCTATATGCTTTATCATGTCCTCCTACACACAAGCCATATCAAGAGGCCTTTTAAGTTGATAAAAAGTTTGGTAAAGAAGGGAGGATATTTTTTAGTTACATTGTAACAATCAGAAGATCAATGATTGATGTCTTAAAACTCTAAAAGTAATGCAAAGCTAGTTTTATAATTATTTTGTAGTAGCGAAACTGTAATTAACCAACCACATAGAGAAGTATTTAAGATCATTTAAGAAATGGTAATTCAAGACGAACTATTTCAAGATACTAGAACTCTTTTATCGGCCTATAAAAGATATATGGATCGTAATGTTTACAACACTAGTTTATGTGGATTTTGTAGAGCATAAGGAAATCAGAGGTAGCTTGACTGGGATAAGCATAGGAACAGTAACTAGTGCCGGTACCGTTACTCCCACCCAAAAGTTATGGAGGAGCTTTCAAGCATTAGGAGCTATTGCTTTTGCATATTCTTATTCCATCATCCTTATTGAAATTCAGGTAAAACTTTATACAAAACAAATTTATCATTATTTTTGTTTATTCTGTTGAGTATTCAAGATTATATGTACATGTAACAAGATACTTGATATACAGTATTCGATGCTTGTGACATTTTGTAGGATACAATTAAATCACCTCCAGCGGAATACAAGACAATGAAAAAGGCGACTTATCTAAGCATTTTTGTCACAACAACATTTTATATGCTCTGTGGGTGTATGGGCTATGCCGCTTTTGGAGATAAGGCCCCGGGGAACCTTCTAACTGGTTTTGGGTTTTATAATCCGTATTGGCTACTTGACATTGCAAATCTCGCCATTGTGGTGCATCTTATTGGCGCTTATCAGGTAACTTAATGTGTATTAGTAATATGTGTCATGAATAGAACCAATTAAGTCCTTGTACTTTTCTTATACATGTTTTGTTACCAATTACTGACAAGTTATGTCTTTAGGTTTACTGCCAACCATTATTTGCATTTGTGGAGAAATGGTGTGCACAAAGATGGTCCAAGAGTGATTTTGTGACAGCGGAATACGACCTTCCAATACCCTTTTATGGGGTTTTTCAAGTGAACTTTTTTCGTGTTGTTTGGAGGACTATTTTTGTGATGATTACCACAGTCATAGCCATGCTCTTGCCTTTCTTCAACGACGTGGTAGGATTACTAGGAGCCTTAGGGTTTTGGCCATTGACCGTATACTTCCCTATTGAAATGTATATGTCTCAAAAGAAGATCAAAAGATGGAGCAGCCAATGGATCGGGTTTCAGATACTTAGTCTTGGATGCCTCTTGGTTTCTGTGGCTGCGGCTGTTGGATCAATAGCTGGAGTCGTTCTTGATCTCAAAACTTACAAGCCATTCAAGACTAGTTACTAAGTAGCATACTGGTTTTCTCGGTATTTAACAGTTCTATATATGTATTTCTTGTATGCTACTCTTTTTTCATGCAGATGCTGAAATTTATGCAAGACATTTGATATACTAGTATTGTGTGGATTGAATCATGGTACAAGATAATAGATCAATAAATCAACAATTGAACCTTTAAATTGTGGCCATGATATGAAAACACTTACTTCATGTTTAGATGTATTGGTTTTATTTCTCGTATGTAGAGACATAACTTGAAACAGCACAAATTAACAAGTTAATTAAAACAGTGAAAGTGTTAGAATGATTGTTAATTCTAATCAGCCAATTATGTTTGACACAAATTTATCCAAGATAAGTGGAGTTGCATCTGACACATTAAAGATGTAGTATAAAAGTGGTACAATAGGTGGGATTAATCCATTTGACAAGTGATCATATAGTTAACAAGTTGCCAATAATGGCTATAAGACAATGGATAATGATGTGGCCATTAGTTTAAATCTAGTTATTCATGGTCTGAATGAAGACTCCTCTACTTTTTTTAACCACATTAAAAGCAAAGGTGTCTGGTATAGAATTGTTGGTTCTATTAACAGCATGCATGAGAAAGACTTTATCCCCCTTTCTTCTATGCAGAGACGGGTAAATAACGGGGCTGCAACAAAATTCTGGCATGACACTTAGACGGGTACAACTTCTCTTAAAACCCAATTTCCTTGGCTATTTCGTTTATCTATGAATAGAGACTGCATGGTTAGAGATTGTTGGGATAATGGCTGGCATCTTGAATGGACGCGAGATGTCTCACGAGGTACTATCGCTAATCAACTGGATACCCTCCAAAATAACATCTCTGGTATGTCTCTTAATGATATAGAAGATACCTGGGCCTGGACTATCGGTACTACCTCTTTCTCTGTTAAAAGTGCTCGGCACAAAATTGATAGGGGTTTTCTTCCAGATGGGCCGCGCACTAGATGGAATAGCCTTCTTCCAAAGAAGATTAATATCTTTATTTGGAGGTCTCTTCGTGATCGCCTCCCTTCCCGGTGGAATCTCAGTCGTAAAGGAATTGAAGTGGCTTCTATTACTTGTCCAATTTGTGATCATGGGGTTGAATCTGTTTATCATACTCTATGGGATTGCACGCTAGCTTCTACAGCCTGGTCTTGTGTCTTTAAATGGTTGCACATCTCTCCCCCTATTATATACAATTTGACTGGTTTGTATGATTGGATTGATGGCCTTCATTCTGCATCGAGCAAAAGAATCATCTTGGATGTTGTTTGTGGTGTCACCCTTTGGTCCTTATGGAGATTCCGTAACGAAGTGATATTTGGTACCAATCAGCCTAAACGTAGCATGATTTTTGATAATATTGTAGATTTTTCTTTTAGATGGTATTCCACTAGAAGTAAAATGTCTTCCATATCTTGGAACAACTGGATTCAAAACCCTTTAGTGGTTTATTCCTTGTAATTTCTTTCTAGCATCTTGCTAGTTTAATAAAATCTTGATGTTCAAAAAAAAAAGTTTAAATCTAGTTATTATGTTGTATAATGATGTGGCCATTAGTTTAAATCTAGTTATTATGACTCGTATCAAGTGGGAGTGGGATGAACTAGTAATCATGATCCATGTCATCATCCTGTGCGAGTTGCATTTATAATACTCATCCAAAGTGGCTAATCATAGTCACCAAGAAATGATTGTGTATGTAAATGGGGTCTTGCAGTTGACAAGAATAATGCTTCAGGTAATGCTATATGATATATCCCTTTATTTTTTAACAGAAAACCAACTGGATCCACATATATAATTAGAAGCTTTTTAAAGGAATGTCATTTTCTAATTCTGTTATTTTTAATTTTTAATTAAAAAGTTGGAAGAAGCAAAGGGGCTAATTAATTAACTTAAGAATAATCACAAAAATATTCTTTCATAGGATATAAATAGGCTCCACAGCACAACAATTTTACTGATAAAAAATGATCAAACTTTTACATCTTAGAAACAATGACATGTTATCAAATAGCTATTAACACAACGAACAACGAGCAAGCCTGTAACGTAAACCAACTTGGCTGTTTCATGTTTTGGATTTAGATGATTTCTTCGACTGTGATGCTGCGGCTTTTACAAGAGTAGTAGGCTTAATAGCACTCTTTGGATTCAATGCCTTTCGTATTTTAAACACGGCCCAAGCTGTCCCTATCGCGTGCCCAGCTGCATTCATCCCTTCATTTGTTACCTTTGCTGCCTCTTCACCATGCCTGTCACCAGCAATCGCCAACAATTAATCAATGGTAATTAAAGGTATCAGTTTCAAACCGTTTACGTGCCACAAGGTTATTCGATTTTCTTACCTTTTTTAAATGTTTATATGGTCAAATAAGTAATATTACAAAAACTCAACTACAAGAGAACGGGTCAAACTCGTTGACACGAGCTCACACCAGCCCATGATATCATCAAAAGTTTATGACCTACTTTGTGAACAAAAAAAATTGATCATAATGGTGATATCAGTCAACTAGTCTTTACTCCGTGTTACGCATATTCAATATATTTTAACCACTTGTAAACAGGTTAACCAATCACTAAACCAAGGAATTGACTATCTAGTTTTAAATGTGTTTTAGGTGAAAGTCGGTACCTGTGTGAAACAAAGTCTGTTGTGACAGTTGAGGTTGTCGACATCACGTTTTTCCCAGCAACTTCAACAGCATCGCATACCTTGTCTGTTTACAAGATCACAAAAAGATGCATCAGAAGCAAGCAGTGGAATTCTATTAACTGACAACATTAACCTCTAAAGAGCCCTACTAAAAAATATTGAATCCGTTTTCTAAAAAAAATATGAGGGTAAGAACGAACATGAAAGACATAATAGTAGCAACATATTGATTCTCACGTAAATTTTTCCCAAAAACAACACCCATTAAGAAGGGAGACTTACTGAAACCGTCCAAGGATGCGAGAATAATTTCACCAGGGAGAAGGTTGAAGAATTTCTTTCCAGCTTTCGAGTTGACAATAGAACCAGTGATGACTCCAGATACCTTAACAACACCAGAAAGAACTCCGGTTGCCACTTTCTCTGACATCTTAGTCAATCTCTTAGCCCTGAAACAAAATTACTAGTCAGATAATTGAAATGATGTCTAAATTACCCTTCAACTTGACTAAGCGTAACGTATAGTGATAAATAATGGGCATATCACCAGTAATATCCAACAAAAGTAAAAGAGTAAACTCCAAAATACATCCATGTGGTTTACCCCGTTTCGCACCATACATCCCTCTCGCAAAAGTTTCAACACATACATCACTCCGTTAGTAAAAGTTAACCTATATACATCCCTCAGTTAAAATAAGGACTAACGGTGCAAATTATTTCTCCGTTATCTCCTAACGAGATAGATAATGTTTACACCATTAGTCCTATGGGTTAACGGTACTTGCACCGTTAGTCCTTTTTTACGTTTTCTTCTGTTTTTTTACGTTTTTGCCCCTTTTTTTACGTATTCGCCCGTTTTTTTTCTTTTCGCTCGTTTTTTTTCGTTTTCGTCCGTTTTTTTATGTTTTCGCCCGTTTTTTTCTGTTTTTGCCCTTTTTTTACATTTTCGTATGTTTTTTTCGTTTTCGTCTGTTTTTTTTACGTTTTCGTATGTTGTTTTTACGTTTTCATCATTTTTTACGTTTTCATCCGTTATTTTGAATTTTCAGGTTAAAATCTCGCGAGTCTTGATGTAAAACATCATTCCGGACAACTTTCGTGCTTTACACTTTTGATGATTCGGACCAGAATCGGGTCAAAATCGTTATTTAAAATCGATACAGAAACATTTTTATCCATTTTCATACGTTTTTATCCATTTCATACATTTTTATCCGTTTTCATACATATTATATGTATAAAAATGAATGAAAACGGATAAAAGCATAAGAAAAACGAACGAAAACGTAGAATAATAGACGAAAACCAATAAAAGTGTATGAAAATGGATAAAAACTTATGAAAACGTGAAAAAGGACGAAAACGTAAAAATACAGACGAAAACGTAAAAAAACAGACGAAAACATAAAAAAACAGCCGAAAACGTAAAAAAACAGGCGAAAACGTTTAAAAACGGATAAAGACTTAAAAAACGGACGAAAATGTAAAAAAAAAAAACGAAAATGTAAAAAAAAACGGCCGAAAACGTAAAAAACGGACGAAAACGTAAAAAAAATGGAAAAGAACATAAAAAACGAAAGTAAACGTAAAAAAGGACTAACGGTGCAAATACCGTTAACCCAGAGGATTAACGGTGTAAACATTATCTATCTCGTTAGGAGATAACGGAGAAATAATTTGCACCGTTAGTCCTTATTTTAACTGAGGGATGTATATAGGTTAACTTTTACTAACGGAGTGATGTATCTGTTGAAACTTTTGCGAGAGGGATGTATGGTGCGAAACGGGGTAAACCACATGGATGTATTTTGGAGTTTACTCAAAGTAAAATGTCGATATATATTTAGTCTGTAATTCTATTTCTTAACACCCCATACATCCCTAAGATAGAATCCATGTTCAACTTTTAAGTATCAGAAGTATCACTTATCGTCAATATGCTAAATTATTATCTTTCACATACAACCATACTACACCATTAAAAAGTAGTAATAAGATATAAGATTTGGCGAACAAAATATTTTAGTTGGTGGACTTTATAACAGGTATTAAGTGATGGACGTAGTATTACTTTGTTTCTAAGCTTTTCAACTGGAATTAGTAATTTAGTCATTTGACTCACCTTGAAGATACTACCTGCAACTAAAGAATGTAAACTTTTGAAGTTTAGGAGTCATCTCAGTAAAATCTTATACAAAATGAACAATGATACTTGTTGTCAGAGTAAAGAAAAAAGGAATGATTTGAGTTTTTAAACCTTCTACTTGGATTTTCCTCAAAACTTCCTAGTTTCATATATTTGATTGAGTGCACGCTAAAAACACAACTGCCTAAAGGATATGATGCAATCAAACACCATATCATTATAAAACTACCCTAGCTGACCCTAATAGAACAAATAGTCAAAACTTCTATAATGCAGACCATATAATAGCATTTCACAGAGAATATAACCAACTACCATTCTATGTAATGAACTGTTCTTAAAATTCAGATATAACAAGCTTTTATCCCATTAGCAATGTATGTAAATGACCTTCTATAATACAACTGTGACGTTGCACCAACTTCAATGACGTGGCGGCACGCTACATCACCATTTATTGTAACAAATTTACCTGCTATAGAAAGTCACACACATTGCTTAACGGAATACAGCTTTGCGATATTGAAAAACATAGTGCATTACACACAATGACACAAATGCAAATTTCAAGTTTATAATTAGCTAGTCCAAAACAAAAACAACATTGTATATACCTCTTAACTCGCTTCAACGCTTGAGGACTAACATCCGACTTCCCACCCCCTTTCGTCCTCTTTTTCAAAAACTCATTCCCCCACTTCAACCTATCACTCGTGACATCCCCACACCACAAAATCCCCTTAATCAACTGGCCCGACCCACCCGCAATCAACCTCGCCACACTCCCACTATACTCCTCCACATTTGGCGCCAACGTGGTCCAATACGCTTCCGCCTTCACCTCCGCACTACCACCCTTACTATTATTCTCAATACCCCTCACCCCCTCCCCCACTTCCTTAACCGAAAACGCGCTATACTCTTCCAACACCTTATCAAACTCCTCCATAACCCGACCCGAACCATGACCCGGTACAGTCAAGCCGTAGTTGAGCAAATTATCTTCCGGGTCATGATGATCAGGGGGGAGACGTAAGGTGAAAAAGTAATGAGACTGGTCAAGTTTGACGGCGGGTTCGTCTTTGGCTAAGGGCCATTGGATGACGTCAGCGACACGTGCCAAGACGGCGACGACGGCGGTGCCTTGACGGAGACAAATGATCTCTAAGTCGCCGGAAGCGAGTTCGATGGACTGTTTTTTGTCGATCAAGTGGATTATGGAACCTGGGATTTTAAGGAGTACTTCCTCGGATGAGTCGAAGGATGAGGTTAGGATGTTTGGATCGTAGGAATGGTGGTGGGTGTCGTCAATGATGAGGTCGTCTTTGAAATCATGATTGAGGTCGTCGAGTGATGGGTATAGAGAGGGAGCTGAAGGTGCAGGTGAGGTGTATGGGTGTGAATGTGATGATGAGTCTGGGTTTGATTCAATGATTTGTGGGTACAGATTTTTATTACTACTCCTGGTATTTGGGTATTGTGATTCCATTTTTTTTTATCAATTATTATGTGGATTGTTTGTGTTTATGGAGATCTATTGATGGTATGGAGGCTTATGGATTAAGGAAGGAAATGAAATCCCGCGTAGATGACAAGTAGGACATACCGAGTAGACGTGCGAGCTTTATAATATTGTTTTTATTTTTTCTTATATCTTATACGGAGTACTGCTGTAATGAGTAACAAGTACGGAGTAGGATTTTTTTAAGATTGTTCATCTTTTAACACGCACCGCCACCGACCTCATCTGTTTGGAGATTCGCTGATGGTACTAGAATCAACGATTAGTACAGCATGAGCATCCACAATGGGTAAAACAATCAAAAGCTTTTTACTATTCTATCAAGTCTTTATAAGAGCTTTTTTACATTATGAGATAAAGTTTTACAACAGCTTTTCAAGAATTTTGAAAGAAGACTTGACCAACTATAAGCTATTGCTAAAAACTACAAGTCATTAAATGAGTATGCATTAAATGCATTAAGTCTTTAAGGACTTGATGCATTCTAGATGCTCTGACTCTTATCATATTTTCATTATAAGAAATGTTAAATCCTCTTACCAAGTGTCAGAACTAACCGTTTAAATACAAAGAGACAATGAGTAAAAGATATATATATATATATATATATATATATATATATATATATATATAATATTGTTGTGGGTAAGAAAATTAATAAAAAGATATGGTAGGGGCTTTAGCAATACTCTTTCCTTATACTTTCTTAGCACGGGTTATGGGTCAAAGAAGTTACTAAAGTTTGCTCCAAAGTTCACCTAAGTTACTATAGTTTTTTTCGTTACAAAGAGGTAACTTAAGTAAACGTGTTTGTCATTTGGGTTACTCAAAGATTAAAAATGTTACATAAATGTTACTACGAGGGTGGGCAACCGGCTGATTACCGGTTCCCCTTGTCCACGTCAGCACCATAGTTTAAAATGTTACAAAGAAGTTACTATAGTTTACGGGTTTATTAAATAGGTTACTGAACTTTAAAAAAAAACTACTAAGCGTTTTTTTTTTTTTTTTTTTTTTTTTTTTTTTTTTTTTGCATTTTTCTCCTTCGCATATCTTTGTATATTTTCGTACATTTCTATCCGTTTTTATACGTTTATGAATGTTTTTCTCTCTTGTCATACTTTCTTTACATTGTTTTACGTTTATGTACGTTTTTCTCTCTTGTCGTACGTTTTTCTCCAGTTTCGTACGTTTTTGTCCATTTTTGTACGTTTTCATCTATTTTTCGTTTATTTTCATACGTTTACATAGGTTTTCATAATTTTTTTATTACATTTGTGTGCACATTTGTATGCTTGTGTACGTTTCTTACATCTTTTTACGTTTTCATACTAGTTTTATGGTTTTTTACACCTTTGTATGTTTTATACGTTTGTATGTTTTATACTTGTTATGTTTTATACGTATGTAAAAATGTGTATAAATAAACAAAATCGTATGAAAACGGAAAAAACGTAAGAAAAACAGAAAAAAAATGTCTGAAAACGAAAAAAAGTGAGAAAAGCATATAAAAACGTAAGAAAAACATACGAAAACGTAATAAACTGGGCGAAAAGGTATAAAACGGACAAACACATATAAAAGCGGAACAAACGGACAAAAACGTAAGAAAAATGGACAAAAACGTATGAAAACGGAAAAAACGTAAGAAAAACGGATGAAAGTGTAAGAAAATAGGCGAAAACGTATAAAAATGAACGAAAACGTATAAAAACGTATGAAAACAGAAAACCCGTAAAAAAATAGGTAAAAAACGTAAGAAAAACGGACAAAAATGTATGAAAACCAAATTTTGAGTTAAGTATAAACAGTCGTTAGGATAAAGGACTAACAGTGCAAATGGGTTTTGCAAATGGCCGTTAGCTAACGGAAAAAACTAACGACAATTAGTCTGAGGGACCATTTTTGAAATTAACGAAAAAAAAAACCTATAGTAGAAGGTTAAAACATACAGAGTAACTTATATAACCGGTGACCAAACTTAAGTAACCTCTTTGTAACGAAAAAAACTATAGTAACTTAGGTGAACTTTGGAGCAAACTTTAGTAACTTCTTTGACCCATAACCCTTCTTAGCACTTTTACACTAGTTTTATGTAACGATAGTCACTCCCAACCTCAACCTCCCGCACCACCAACATTTTTTCCTCCATTGCAACTGCTCTTAGAGGCCGTTTGGTTCAATGAAATTCGATGTAATTTGTTGTAATTGTAATTTGAATTACATTACAATCCGGTTTGGTTGGCAGGATTGATGGAATTGTAATTAAGATTACATTACATCGGGTGTTTGGTTTGCAACGAAATGCAATTGGATTACAATCAATTACGTCCAATGATGTAATTCAGATTACATAGCAAACTTGATAGAATGTGCTGAATTACGTTGTAATTCAGATTTTTAGCTGTTAAATATCAATATTTATCTTTTATCGTTATTATTAATATATTATTTAATTTTATAAAAATAAATAATAATTATAATAATTAGTTTTATATTATATATGAAATCTAAATATATAATTAATTTTTAATAATTATTTTTATATTAAATTTATAATTTTTATTTATTGTTATATTTAAAAAGTATTATTATTATTAAATAATATTATTTATTATTATTATTTTATTAATTATTATTATTCTTATTACTTTATTAATTCTTATTATTATTTTATTAATTATTATTATTATAATATTATAATTGTATCAATATATTATTATTATTACTATTGATTTCATATTATTATTATTATTATTATTATTATTATTATTTATTATAATTATTATTTATTATTATTATTATTATATATTATTTATTATTATTATTTTATTAATTATTATTATTACTATTATTATTATTACTTTATTAATTTTTATTATTATTATTATTATATTATTATTATTATTGTTTTATTATTAATTTTTTATTTATTATTTAATATTATTATTATTATTATTTATAATTATTATTATTATTATTAAATTATATTATTTATTATTATTATTATATAATTATATTAGTATTATTGTTATTATATAATTATATTATTATTATTATTATTATTATTATTATTATTATTATTATTATTATTATTTTCTGAATTACATTACATTGCAAGTCAACCAAACATAATGACATATTTTATTAATTACAATTTCAACATATTATAATTTCAACACATTCCAATTCTTTGAATTACAATTCATTCAAATTACAATTCTTTTCAAAGATTACAATTCGTTCAAAACGACTCTGCAAACCAAACGCACCCTTAGACTATGTTTATCAATGGGTTGACAACCCAACAGGTTAAATAGATCATACACAATTAATAATATTTTAATTAAAATTCTCAAATCCTCCCACAACCAAGGTCACATGGCAACCTAAATTGCCAACCTCCAATCTGCCACATGGCGGCTAGTGAATGGCTATTTGTTTTATTTTTCTTTTTTCCTAAGAAATAGATTGGTTGTATGTATAGGTTGGGTTGGGTTGTTGGTAAAAAGGTATAAATCGATTGTGTAGGTGAAGAAAAGAAAAAATAATATTTTAGTAGAGATTAGGTTGTGATAAGTTGTTGATAAACATAATCTTATAAGTGATTTAGATAGATTGTATTAAATGTTATGTGTATCAATTTAAATGTTGTAAAATCGCTTCTCATTTCACATTGAGGCTTGTGAGTATATATGAGGATAGATCGTGTTTTTTGATTTCCCCTCGGCCTCACTTATGCAAAAAAGAGTCTCTCACCCACCCACCCTCGACGCACGCACGCGCGAAAGAAAAAGAAGCGTCATCCTTAAAATACTCCTCCAGTGCCACGCGTTTTCTGCCGAGTTTTGAGAAGATGTTGGTCGCGTGTACGTGTGAGTTGGGATGTTGGTTTTTATGAGGTATGTTTATGTATAAATGAGGCATATTTGAGTGGTGAAATTGGTGATCTTATTACACATGTTTGGTGGTCATTGTCACACCCCCAAATTACCTGTTTTGCAGCGGAATGGAATTCCTGGGGGATGACTGTCATAGCATCAAAGTTACAGTTATATCGAACGACCTAAAGTGTCGTTTTGAAAGTATCGTTTGATTAAGTAAAATAATCAGAGTTTACAAAACATAGGTCCCAAAATATTTCCAATATACCAAAATGAGTTTGTTACAATCAAACGATAATTAAGTGCATAAAATATATATGAGACGCGTCGACACCGCGACTCTATGATAAGTCCACATGCATGCCATGAAGTGAATGCCCTAGATACCTGAGATAAAACATGCTAAAAGTGTCAACACAATGGTTGAGTGAGTTCATAGAGTTTGTCTAACATGTAAAGCTTTTAAAGAACGTTCATGCAGCAAAGGCAAAGTTTTTAGTCATTTAGAATAGTCCACAAAGCAAAGGCATTGTAAATCCACTCAGTTCCAAGTTCCGCCCATACAAAACTTGCAACTTGTGTGTTCACAACCCACTGCCAAAAGTAGTATGTCTAATAGTTAAGTGCACATTATCATAATAGTTCACAAAGCAAAGGCATTGTAAATCCACTCAGTTCCAAGTTCCGCCCATACAAAACTTGCAACCTGTGTGTTCACAACCCATTGCCAAAATATGTATAGTTTAATAGTCAAGTGTACGATGTCATAATAGTTCACAATATAACACCACGTATATAATAATTCAGGGATGCTCCGAACATGGGAGACTTTGCACTGCTCCAACAAGGGAGACTCCTTTGTCACTCAACCACCTAGGCGAGAATTATTGAGAACACTCCACCATTAAGGCGAGAATTATTGAGAACACTCCACCATTAAGGCGAGAATTATTGAGAACACTCCACCGACAAGGCGAGAATTATTGTGAACACTCCACCGACAAGGCGAGAATTATAGTGATGCTCCGAACAAGGGAGACTTTATAGTGATGCTCCGATCATGGGAGACTTTAGGTCAAGGTCATAACACGTACGGTTCAATAAGTTCAAACAAGTCATAAGTTCATATTTAAGTTCAAGGGTTCCATTCAAAAGTTCCTAATTAAGTTCAAGAGTTTAAGTCGAGTTCAAAAGTTCAACACAGTCAAAGAGCTCAAACATATCAAAAGGTTCAAAATAGTCAAAGGGTTCTGAATCGAGTCAAACAAGTTCAAAATATATCAAAAGGTTCAATATTAAGTTAAAAGAGATTAATTATATGTTAAATCCAGTTAAGATGTTTAAATCTATGCCAATAAGTTCCTATCAAGTTAAAAGAGTTCAAATATATATGTCGAAGGGCTCAAAATCAAGGAAAGTGGTTCAAATAATAGTGTTCATAACATAGTGATCAATTTAGTTCGGGCACAATCAACTTACTAGCATAAGTAGTGAAACAAGAGTTATTTAAGTTCATATAAGTGTATAGTAAAAACAAGTAGTAGAGCATGTATCTCCTCCAAAGAGTTTATAAAATAATTAAACGAGTAAAAGTGGGGCTACGAACTCACCTGATGCAATGATTATGGTGACAAAAGTAGATACACTGAAATGAGGTGCGATCTCTATCCGCAACCTAATATGAATGATATGTTCTAATGTAAATCATGAAACAATGTCGTGCATGCAAACTCATATGATATCCATACCACTTGTACATTTGAAAATAATGTTTATCGTCGAAATATATGTTTATGACATCTCGTCATATTATAAAATACTTTCCAAGTATTTACATTGAAACAACCTCCTACGATAGTCGTTTAGTGATTTATCAAGAATTTATAGCTTTTAGTCGCAAAATAATATACTTTGATAATTTGTGAAAGTGACTAAATGACCTCGAAAAGCTAGTCGTAAAATAGTGAATATCGAGTGTTAGAAAACAAACTCAACGGTTTTGGAAAGCTTGTAGCATTATCTAAAAGTCTTAGCTTTTAAATTTTCATCATAGAGGTCTTGATCATGGAGAAAAACATGGGTAAAGTAGGATACTTGTACCAAAAATATTGTTTAAGGGTAACTTTCGGCAAAGTTTGAGTGACCGTATTTTACTCGTTACAACTCCGTTTGACGAACGGTTGGACGTTTTGGAAAATAGGCTAGACAAAATTACTTTTACTAGAAGACATCATTTTATAAAAAGTACTCCATCAATGTTAAAAACGACCCTCAACATGGTCATTCGCGGCCGATATCTTTGGCTATTTGAAAATATATTAATTATGCTTACATGAAATAGTTACGACAACCTTGTTTAAACGCGTGTAATTTAATCGTTACAAGTCCGTTTTCTACGTTTTATATGTCCTTAGCTTCGTATTAAAGTATGCTAATATATTTTTGATAAATCGACTCATTTAATAACGCTTAAGACTCATTTTTGACTCGTAAAAGTTTGGGACACCATGCTGAATTTTCTGAAAATATAGTTTTCGTCGTTAAACTTGAAAATAGCATAACTTCTTCGTTATAACTCCGTTTTAACCCGTTCAAGCGGCCACGTTTTCGTTTTAAAGTATATTTTCTGAATATATAGCCCAAAATATTTTACAAACTGTCGAAATTTCCAGATTTCACAAATAAGATCAGACCACTATTTATTGTTATCGAAAATGATTTTTCTCGCGTAATACTTATTCTAACCACTTCAAACCAACGCCAAAGCTATTCTAAACCTACCATACATCTTCTTAGGGTGTCATGGGTTCCTAGACATCATCAAAAATGATATGCTTCAAGGGATAATTATAGGATGATATATATATTCATTAATAGTACTTAAAAACAAATAAAGTGGTATAAATACTCATATAACTTGCATGTTTTCTTCAAGCATGATAAAAATGAACAAAGTATGAATATGGAAGAATAAAAATGATCATGAAATGCTTACTAGTGTAGTGATGAGGTTTAAAGAACAAGGGTTTTTCCTAATACCCTAGGTTTTTATCTCAAAACCTTGATTAAGAGTATACTAAAGGTGATAATTAAACTTGTTCTTGAAAAAAATATGGATTCCTTGTTGCTTTCTTCCTATGGCCGGTTGATATGGATGAAAAAGAGAGTGTATTTGATTTTTTTTTACACCTTAGGATAATGTATGTATGTTTTTATATATTAGAATATAATAGATATAGGTAAGTGTCATGTATACAATAGATATTTTGTAACCCCAAAAGTGTTGTGTCATGGCCATATGTCGACCAACATATAAAAAAAATAAAGGCATTGTATTATAGATAATTAAATGCATTTTGTATAAGTAAATGTGTAATGGTTTAAGTATAGTTGGTAATTTGTGTACATATTTAAGTATTTAGAGTAACGTTAGCTAATAATAAATTTTAACGGAACAAAATAAAATATATCAAAGTCATAAAAATTATAAAAACACATTTCTTACAAAAATTGAGTGAAATAATAATTATCGAGTAGTATTTACGAAAACCGTCGTAATTATATAAATATAACAATTTATATACAAAATAAATTGAAAACATCGGGTAAACTAATAATATAATTTTTATAATCTTAAAATGAGTATAAAAATATATCTAGACAATTTTTGGAAGTGTCGGATCAAATGTTCAAAATAAATGATTACGCGTTAGCGTTTATTTAATAGGGAAATGTACATTAATGAACTATGCAAACCCATGCATGAACTAATATGCAGATAATGGTCGTAAATATAAATTTTTCTCCGGGGGATGAATAGTGTTTCATGAATAATAAAATTTTGAAATAACTTCTCAGAATATCAACTCGACTTCAAAAACGATGAATAGTAAAATGGTAAATAGTAACCGATGAATAGTAAATTCCCGAGATGAATAGTAAATTTGAAAAATGACCGGAAATTGAAAATTGTGACATTCTTCCCCGGTTAGAGGAATCACGTCCTCGTGATTGAATTAATGATAACTATAGTCCAAACCTCGACAAGGGTTCTAAAAGTTTATGCTCGTGTATAGTCTAAATGATCATGTCAATGCTCATGCATATGAGTTCCTCATCCAACTAGGTACGTTCTCGTGCTATAGTGACCATTTCCCATCCTAAAGACATGCTCTCTTATGATTAGGTTTGATGAGGCAAGCTTTCCCATTCTCGAGCAAAATCCTCAAAAGACTTTTAGGTAACCGATTTTTACTTAATCCCACAACTCATCAAACAAGAACTGTCATGCGATTAGGCTAAATCGGTTTGGGTAACAACTTGTTTCTAGCTTAATCTTTGCAACTCATCAAACAAGAATTGTCGCTCGGATCAAACTGGAAACAAGTGGTTTGAAGAAAATCTTTTGAAAATTTGGCTCGATTACGGAATTGCTTACACATATGAGACTACTACTCCCTTCATTGCATGATTCTTCCTGAATTAGACATAGGTGATCAGGCTATGTATAATTTAGGAGTAACTATGCAATGCTTGGACTAATCGACTCATATGATGTTGAGTGTTGAGTCATAAGTCCGCATGTATAATGAGTATGCACTTATAATGATATGATGAGATGCTATGATGATGTAGTTATAGTCTAGGGTCAATGATGCAACCTAGTTCTCTATAACCGATGCTCTGATACCAATCTGTCACACCCCCAAATTACCTGTTTTGCAGCGGAATGGAATTCCTGGGGGATGACTGTCATAGCATCAAAGTTACAGTTATATCGAACGACCTAAAGTGTCGTTTTGAAAGTATCGTTTGATTAAGTAAAATAATCAGAGTTTACAAAACATAGGTCCCAAAATATTTCCAATATACCAAAATGAGTTTGTTACAATCAAACGATAATTAAGTGCATAAAATATATATGAGACGCGTCGACACCGCGACTCTATGATAAGTCCACATGCATGCCATGAAGTGAATGCCTTAGATACCTGAGATAAAACATGCTAAAAGTGTCAACACAATGGTTGAGTGAGTTCATAGAGTTTGTCTAACATGTAAAGCTTTTAAAGAACGTTCATGCAGCAAAGGCAAAGTTTTTGGTCATTTAGAATAGTCCACAAAGCAAAGGCATTGTAAATCCACTCAGTTCCAAGTTCCGCCCATACAAAACTTGCAACTTGTGTGTTCACAACCCACTGCCAAAAGTAGTATGTCTAATAGTTAAGTGCACATTATCATAATAGTTCACAAAGCAAAGGCATTGTAAATCCACTCAGTTCCAAGTTCCGCCCATACAAAACTTGCAACCTGTGTGTTCACAACCCATTGCCAAAATATGTATAGTTTAATAGTCAAGTGTACGATGTCATAATAGTTCACAATATAACACCACGTATATAATAATTCAGGGATGCTCCGAACATGGGAGACTTTGCACTGCTCCAACAAGGGAGACTCCTTTGTCACTCAACCACCTAGGCGAGAATTATTGAGAACACTCCACCATTAAGGCGAGAATTATTGAGAACACTCCACCATTAAGGCGAGAATTATTGAGAACACTCCACCGACAAGGCGAGAATTATTGTGAACACTCCACCGACAAGGCGTGAATTATAGTGATGCTCCGAACAAGGGAGACTTTATAGAGATGCTCCGAACAAGGGAGACTTTATAGTGATGCTCCAAACAAGGGAGACTTTATAGTGATGCTCCGATCATGGGAGACTTTAGGTCAAGGTCATAACACGTACGGTTCAATAAGTTCAAACAAGTAATAAGTTCATATTTAAGTTCAAGGGTTCCATTCAAAAGTTCCTAATTAAGTTCAAGAGTTTAAGTCGAGTTCAAAAGTTCAACACAGTCAAAGAGCTCAAACATATCAAAAGGTTCAAAATAGTCAAAGGGTTCTGAATCGAGTCAAACAAGTTCAAAATATATCAAAAGGTTCAATATTAAGTTAAAAGAGATTAATTATATGTTAAATCCAGTTAAGATGTTTAAATCTATGCCAATAAGTTCCTATCAAGTTAAAAGAGTTCAAATATATATGTCGAAGGGCTCAAAATCAAGGAAAGTGGTTCAAATAATAGTGTTCATAACATAGTGATCAATTTAGTTCGGGCACAATCAACTTACTAGCATAAGTAGTGAAACAAGAGTTATTTAAGTTCATATAAGTGTATAGTAAAAACAAGTAGTTGAGCATTGATAACACTCAGATTGTGCATGTTTTTAGTAGCATTGTGTGTACTTTTATATCTGTTATTTGGTTATATTTGTGTGATTTTAGTACCTAATTGTATCTAGAGATGTTTGTCTAGTATTCATAACCAAGTGCAGGGTAATGGAGGAAAATGTGGAAATATGCAGTTAATCGAAGATTCCCGTCTCAGTAAAGCTAAATCCCAAGTGCCTTTGAAGACCTTAGTGATTGAAGAACCAAGTTCTACAAGTCAGAGTGAAGAGTGAAGATCAAGTTTTATATCTCAGTAGATCCAACCGGATCCGGTTACACCTTCAGCCGGATCGGTTGGCATTTGGTCGGAATAAATGTTTTTGCCATAACCGACCGATCGGTCGCAACCCGCAACCGGATCGGTTGGTGTGTTATTATTGAAGACCAACCGGATCGGTTGGTCGTATGACCGATCCGGTTGGAGAAGCTGCAGTTGTCAAATCTTCATCACTAAGCTTCCCCTTTGCATCCAAACGATTCTAGGTCCTTCTCTTGGTGTATTCTAGTCCCTTCCTTACTCCTTGGAGGCCAAGTCAAGCATTTAACACCCTAGGCCTTGGAATTAGTATAAATAGAGGCTAATTGTGAGCATATTAGACACACTTCAATTACAAAGCTCTCTACTCATCAAACCAAGCCTTAAACCTCCTGAAATTCGTCCTTAGAAATCCAGAGAAGTTTGGAGTTCCAGAAGTTCCACCGTTGGAAGCCAAAACACTAAGAAGTCCACCACGATCCTTTGGGAATCATTACTTCATCATTTGTAATCTTATTCCAAGCATTGTAAGACTTTTAATCATGTTTTCTAATGATCAAAGTTATGAGTTTATGTTCATGTTTGCTATGAGTGGCTAGTTTCTTTATACACTTGCTTAAATGATGTTGATTATTATATGATTAGTTAGTGATTGTGTTAACATGTTTTAATTCAATTTCAAGTTGATTCTAAGATCCAATTGTGCTAAAGTTTCATAGTGACATTTGTTAATCAAGTTTGGCTAATTGATAACTATCGTTGGGGTCGAAAGAACTTCGTATTATTCAACTAGTCATAATCATTTTGTCTATGGATGATTGTTTTTACCCGTTATTCTTGATTATACAAAGGAACTAAGGTGTGGTTGTAATAGAAACACTTTTTGATTATCAAATTGGATTGGTTGGAAACATCTAAATGGTCGTAAGATTAGTTGTTGAAAATTAATTGTAGCCTTTTGTCTATGATCGGGTACCTTTTGTATTGACCATTTCTTAAGCAATTTGATGAACAAGTGGATGTTTTTGTGTTTAAGTTTATGTATGTAGACTTATGAAACTTGAATTGATCTTGAATTGATTGGTTAAACTTAAAGCTTGTTTTTATGAACTAAAATCTTGACGAAGGTTTAACTTGTAAGAACAATAGATTAGTTTTCAACTAATTATCACAACCAACATGTTAAGTAGTTAATACAATCATATTAATCTATGATATGATACTAGTTTAAGCAAGTGTAGTTTTTAATCATCTGAATTTCATTATATCTATTTGCTTTGTTATATGTTTCTGATAGACTCCGTTAATTCAAACTTGTGCTCTGATTCACTCAAATCCCTGCGAACGATCCCGACTTACCTTCATAATCTTGCTATAACGGACGAGTATACTTGCTCGTATGTGTTATTGGTAAAATTGGTAATTCACCTTTTATAAATTTAAAACTTGCACCTACCGGGCACATCAAGTTTTTGGCGCCGCTGCCGGGGATTTGATTGTGTTTCAACAAGTTCTTGAATTTCCTTCAGCCGATTTTTAAAAAAAAAAAAAAAAATTTCACAGAAACCTTAACCGGATCCGGTTGCCTCTCAACCGAATCGGTTACGAGTTTACCCATCATTCAACAGGTCTGACCGATCGGTCGCATCCCGCAACCGATCCGGTTACCTTCCTCTGTTCCATATAAACCGTTTTCGTTGTTTGTCCGTGTGTTTAGATATTGCCTGGATTCTCTAGGACATTGTATGAACACTCGAGCAGCGGGAATAGAACCAATTACACCTCTTACCAACCCCGAACGATTGATTCGAAGAAGAAGGAGAACACGTTTCATACCATTGGAAAATCGTGTACCAAGAGTACCAAACCTACCATTTGATAACCTCATTGAAGCCAAAGTTGTTTACAATCCTTTCACCAATTTACCTTTTCCCATGGCGGACGATCAACCCATGTGGGGAACCAACCGAACCGTAGCACCAACCCCCGAAAGTGCTATTGTTGCTATTAATCTTGGTGACAACTTCACCGTGAAGGGGCATCACCTTTCTATGATCAAAGACCGACAATTCGATGGCCGTGCACGGGCCGATCCGCATAAGCACATTGCCGAATTCATCGAAATTTGCGGCATGTTTCGTTATGGCGACACCGATGTCAATGCCATTAAACTCAAACTTTTTCCATCATCACTCGCGGGAGATGCTAAAGTATGGTACAATGAATTAACCCCAGGAATCATCAATACTTGGGAGGAGATGAGGCAAGCTTTTGTAAGCCGATTCTTTCCACCTGCCATGTTTGATCGATTAATGGGAGAAATTCGTGCTTTCAACCAAAACCCAAACGAATCACTTGTCGAAGCTTGGCTTCGAATGAAAGATTTGCTTCGTAGTTGTCATGGACATGGATTATCAAAAGGAACCATTATCCAAATCTTTTACCATGGACTGGATGAAATCTCTCAAGGCATCCTTGATGCTGGAGGAATTTTTCTCTATAAAACTCCTAATGATGCACATCAATTGCTCGAAGATCGAGTACTTCTCAAACTTGATTGGTCCAAAGATTCCAAAACCAAACCTCTCCGAAAAACCGTTGCTTTTGTCGAAAACACTGATACCTCAAAACTCATGGAGAAGATGGAAGCGTTAACCTCACAAATCAACTCGCAATACAAGGATATCAAAGATGAAATGAAAGAAATGCGAGACGGATGCAACAATTGTGGGGGAAATCACCCATCGTCCGAGTGCGACGATAAACCTATGGGTGGACCAAAAGAAGGAGAAGCAAATTACGTTCAAGGAGGATACCGTGGAGGAGGATATCGTAGTAATTATTATGGTCGAAATTCTGGAAATTGGCAAGATCGCCGACCAAGGGATGACAACCGTGATTCTCAACCACGAACTGACGATCCACCACACCAAACTTCCGACAAAAAGACAGAAGAAACTGAATTCGAAAAAACCATGAGAGAATTCGTGGCTGGTCAAAAATCCGCGAATGATTTTATCAAAAATCAATTTCTCAATCTTAAAGCCAAAGTTGAGCAAGGACAGAAAAATCATCAAGCATCTATCCAAGATCTTGAAAACAAGCTTGGCAGACTTTCTGACCAACATTCCTCTAGACCATCTGGTTCATTGCCAAGTAACACTCAATCCAATCCAAAACCATCAAATGATAAGACGTACCGTCCACCCCAAACACGAAATGAACATATCAATGCTGTTTTCACAAGAAGTGGTCTCTCGTACGATCCACCACCTAATCCTAATACTCCTATCACCGTTGATAGTGAGGATGAAAACGAAGAACCAAACACAACTCAAACCACCAAAAAGAAAGACATTCCACCCGTCAAGGCGTATACACCGAAAATTCCTTATCCTCAACGCCTAAAGAAAGAGAAGATGGAAGAGCGTTATAAGAAGTTTATCGAAATAATCAAAGAGGTTAGACTCAATGTTCCTCTCGTTGATGTTATAGCCGGAATGCCCAATTACGGGAAATTCTTAAAAGAACTTCTTAATAACAAAAGCAAGCTTGAGCAAATATCAGCAACTTTTCTTAACGAAGAATGCTCAGCCATAGTTCAAAACAAAATTCCACCAAAGCTTGGAGATCCTGGGAGCTTTCTTATTCCATGTACTTTCGGGAATAACGTTAAATGTGATGCTTTAGCCGATCTTGGCGCAAGTATCAATTTGATGCCTTATTCACTCTATTCCAAGTTGTGCAACAACAGCCTGAAACCAACAAAAATGAGCATTCGATTGGCAAATCATTCCTACCAATATCCTGTGGGAATTGCTGAGAATATGCTTGTTCAAGTCGGTAAATTCATATTTCCCGTGGACTTTGTAATTTTGGAAATGGAAGAAGATAGTAAAGTCCCACTCATTTTAGGAAGACCTTTCCTAAACACCGCCGACGCAATCATCAAAGTTAAAGGAAAAGAACTCAACCTTGGAGTTGGGGAAGATCGAATCACTTTTCTTATCGATAAAGCAATGCGCTACCCACATTCCAGTGATGACACTTGTTTTAACGTCGATGTTATTGATGAAGTCACTGATGAGGAATTAGATGCATTACTGAACGAATCCGATCCATTCATGACTACTTCTGAAAAAATCAATGAAACAGATTTTGACAAAGAATTTGATGATTTCATGAAAGTAGAATTTGAAGAAGATAACTCAGAAGAAGAAGAAATAGAGGAAGAGGAAGAAAATTTTGAGGAAATCACTTTCAATGAAAAAATGCGAATAAAATCCTCTATCGAAGAACCACCCACGGATCTCGAACTCAAACCTCTCCCAAATCATCTTGAATATGCTTATCTGGAGGAGAACTCACTTCTTCCAGTAGTCATATCTTCATTACTCGAGGATGATGAGAAAGAAAGTTTAGTTTCCGTACTCAAAAATCACAAACAAGCTTTTGCTTGGAAAACATCTGATATCCCAGGAATTAGTCCTAATTTTTGCAAACACAAAATCAATTTCGAAGAAGGGATTAAACCTGTGGTAGAACGTCAACGTAGACTCAATCCCAACATGAAAGAAGTTGTTAAAAAGGAAATCATTAAACTTCTTGATGCTGGAATCATTTACCCAATTGAGGATAGTCCTTGGGTAAGCCCTGTTCACTGTGTTCCTAAGAAAGGAGGAATGACGGTTGTAACTAATGAGCGAAATGAGCTAGTTCCAACTAGAACTGTCACCGGTTGACGAGTTTGTATTGACTATCGTAAGTTAAACAAAGCCACCAGAAAGGATCATTTTCCACTCCCATTCATGGATCAAATGCTTGAAAGACTAGCGGGAAATAAATTCTTTTGTTTCCTCGACGGATTTTCAGGATATTTCCAAATTCCCATCGATCCTAACGATCAAGAAAAGACCACCTTTACTTGTCCTTTTGGAACCTACGCATATCGGCGTATGCCTTTTGGTCTTTGTAATGCACCCGCAACTTTTCAGAGGTGTATGATCGCCATCTTCCAAGACATGCTAGAAACCTCCATGGAAGTTTTCATGGACGATTTTTCAGTCTTTGGAGAGTCATTTGAAGCTTGCCTTTCTAATCTCGATAAAATGCTCGAAAGATGCGAAGCTGCACATCTTGTTCTCAACTGGGAGAAATGCCACTTTATGGTAACCGAAGGAATTGTGCTTGGCCACAAAATCTCTAGTGCCGGAATGGAAGTCGACAAAGCAAAGGTCGATGTCATCTCAAAACTTCCACCACCAACCAACGTCAAAGCCGTTAGAAGTTTTTTAGGACATGCTGGTTTTTACCGCAGATTCATCAAAGATTTTTCCAAAATATCTCGTCCAATGACAAAACTTCTTGAGAAAGAATCTATCTTTGACTTCGATGCTGATTGCATAAAAGCTTTCGAATCACTGAAATCTCAACTTACTAGTGCTCCGATCATGGTTTCACCTAATTGGTCACTACCTTTCGAACTTATGTGCGACGCAAGCGATTTTGCTGTTGGAGCTGTCTTAGGACAACGCGAAGGGAAACACTTTCGGCCTATATATTTTGCAAGCAAGACACTGAATAGTGCCCAGCAAAATTATACCGTCACCGAAAAGGAATTACTAGCTGTCGTTTTGGCCTTTGACAAATTCCGATCATATCTTGTGCTCTCAAAAACAGTCGTTTTTACCGATCATTCAGCACTCAAATATCTATTCAACAAGCAAGACGCTAAACCACGCCTTATTCGATGGATTTTGTTACTCCAAGAATTTGACATCGAAATCAAAGACAAGAAAGGAGCAGAGAATCTTGCTGCTGATCACTTATCTCGTCTCGAAAATCCTAATCTTGAGGAGTTAAAAGAAGAAGAAATCGATGATTATTTTCCCGATGAAACTCTCATGACCATCGACGGAAATGACGATCCTTGGTTTGCTGACTTTGCGAACTACCTCGCCGGAGGAATTCTCAGAAAAGGACTAACTCATGCTCAAAGAAGCAAATTCTTTTCAGAACTTAAATACTATTTTTGGGAAGAGCCATATCTTTTCAAAATGTGTCCCGATGGGATGATCCGAAGATGTATTTTTGGTTCCGAAACTCGTAAAATTCTTGACGAATGTCACCATGGCCCAACTGGGGGACATTATGGTCCTTCCACCACAGCTAAGAAAGTTTTTGATGCTGGATTCTATTGGCCAACAATATTCAAAGAAGCACATACACTTGTTCAAAACTGTGACGCTTGTCAAAGAACCACCAATCTCTCTCGAAGGGATGAAATGCCGTTAACAAGCATTCAAGCGTGTGAAATATTCGATATTTGGGGAATAGATTTCATGGGACCTTTCCCTAAATCCCACAAATTCGAATACATTCTCGTTGCTATAGATTACGTGTCCAAATGGGCAGAAGCTGAAGCTTTACCAACAAACGATGCTCGTGTCGTCGTTAATTTTCTCAAAAAGCTTTTCGCTCGTTATGGAATTCCCAAAGCACTCATAAGCGATCGTGGAACTCATTTCTGCAATCAACAAATGGAAAAAACCATGAAAAGATATGGAGTTCATCATCGATTTGCGACTGCGTATCATCCACAAACTAGTGGACAAGTCGAAAATACCAACAGAGCTCTAAAAAGAATACTGGAAAAAACCGTAAAAGACAATCCGTCTTTATGGGCAAGGAAACTTGATGATGCTCTGTGGGCATTTCGTACGGCTTATAAAACACCAATTGGTACAACTCCCTACAGACTCCTGTATGGGAAGACTTGTCATTTGCCGTTCGAAGTTGAACATCGTGCTTATTGGGCGCTCAGACAATGTAACACCGATCTCAAAATAGCTGGAGAAAAAAGATTTCTGCAATTGCACGAACTCGATGAATTAAGACTCCAAGCTTATGAAAACTCCAAACTGTATAAAGCCAGAACAAAAGCCTATCATGATAAAAAGCTACGAATTCGAAAAGAATTCAAAGCCGGAGATAAAGTTCTGCTTTTTAACATGAAATTCAAATTCAAAGCTCCTAAGTTACAACCAAAATGGTTTGGACCATATGTCGTTAAACATGGATATCCATCTGGGTATGTCGAACTCTATGACAAACAAGGTGGAAGTTTCATTGTTAATGGACACCGAATCAAGTTATACTACGATAAGGAGCAAACGAATGAAGTTTCAGTTGCGGCAGTGTCCTGGAGACACCATGAGAATGAATTCGAAACTATCACTTTTGTAGCACCATTTCCTGGAAGAATTCCACAAACTGTCCCATGGAAACCAACTGCTGAATTCGTCTGGAACGATATTGAAGATACTGGTGAAGAATTCATGTACATCCCCGAACTCTATAAAATGTTCAAAGCTGCACTTGCAGCTGAATAAATTCGGGAAGAATCGAGTCAGGCTGATGACTCAGTAATAAAACAAGCGCTTCTCGGGAGGCAACCCGTGTGTTTCAGATTTGATTTTCTGTGGTCACTCCCCAAAGTCTTAACCTTTGGTTAAACTTAAGTGTGGGGGGGTGCCACCTTTTAATAAAACCTTTTGTTTGTTTATAAGATTGTGTGCAGGTGATGATTTCTCTAGTGGACGCCAGGAATGAAGAAAGAATTTTAAGCTGATAAACTCATTGACATATCTGGTTTCATCTCTATTTTCCCTATTTCTATACTTTGAAGTTCGTTTTTTCATTGAGGACAATGTCTAACTTAAGTGTGGGGGGTGAATAGGAAAAATTAGAGTTTTCACGCTTAAATTTAAAATTTTGTTTGCCCTTGTGATCTAGTTGTTTTCACACTTTTAGGATTATCTATTAGAATAACTGGATCATTCCACTGGTAAAAACTGGTAATATTTGAAACTTCGAGATGTGTTCCGATTACTATTGCAATCCATTCGGATCGATAAACATTTGCTAGCACATATTATACCCTTTCCACTAAATTGTGAGGATTTAAGCCTATTTCTTATTAGCATACATCTTTTATGCTTAGATCTTTTGCTATGAGTGTGCCGGTGATTTTATTTATTCTAGAACTTGTGCTTGTAAATCATTACCAGACCGCAGTGAGATTGCATTCGTGCGATATAAGTGAATTCGTGTGATAAAGAGGCACCTTAGGATTTAACCCAAATGGCCTTCCATTTTTACATCTAATGATATATTAGCTAACCACATCGGTTAGTTAACCACCCACATGGACCCATTTGTAGTGCTCATTTTTAGCACTAGATACCCCTAGTTACACCTTCTGAGCCATCCCTTTCATTTTTGCTTCACCCAGAAAATACAAAAAGATTTTACACTTTAAACCTTAGCCTACCCCTTATCAATGTCTAACGGTTGGTTGCTAGTTTCATGGTAAGTTAAGATTGTTCAAATGATTATGAGTACCACCTCCTTTGTGATTGATTGAGCCATGCGTTATGAGTTTATGTTAAAAAAAAAAAAAAAAAAAAAAAAAAAAAAAAAAAAAAAAAAAAAAAAAAAGTTGTGTTGAAAGTATGGAAATAATAGCCAATGTGCTATGGTCGTAGAATAATTGACATGGCAAAGCAAAAAGCTGTGGAAAGTGAAAAAGAAGAAAGCAAAGCTATAATCGTTTATTTGGTTCGTGGAATGTTTGGTAGCTAGCAACATGGGTATTAGACTTGATTTCATTTTTATTTTTACACCAATTTCATTAAACATTCCCATGCCTTATCCATACCCTTAACCCTTAGCCTATCATTATAACCCGAATAAAAGCCCTCTTTAGATGTTTTTACTTGGTGCTCACGCCACGTCGGTGGAGTTTTGTTTCTTGTACAAGCTTATGGTAATAATCTAATCATGACTGAGCAATGAGTGTGATTTATCTTGTTACTCCACTAAAATGAGTGATTGAGTGAATTATATTCCATTATTTTTCGTGAGGTGTTTTGAAATGTTTATCATGCAAGAAAATCATTGGATATTGTCAAACATCTTGATGTTTCACCTTTATAAGCATAATTGATGAATCTTCTCTCGTATTTATACTTGGTTGATTTGCATCACATTTTTCATAATCACGATCTTGTCCCAGTGGATGTTTGTCCTAGATTTGCTTGAGGGCAAGCAAAGTTTAAGTGTGGGGGAATTTGATAACACTCAGATTGTGCATGTTTTTAGTAGCATTGTGTGTACTTTTATATCTGTTATTTGGTTATATTTGTGTGATTTTAGTACCTAATCGTATCTAGAGATGTTTGTCTAGTATTCATAACCAAGTGCAGGGTAATGGAGGAAAATGTGGAAATATGCAGTTAATCGAAGATTCCCGTCTCAGTAAAGCTAAATCCCAAGTACCTTTGAAGACCTTAGTGATTGAAGAACCAAGTTCTACAAGTCAGAGTGAAGAGTGAAGATCAAGTTTTATATCTCAGAAGATCCAACCGGATCCGGTTACACCTTCAGCCGGATTGGTTGGCATTTGGTCGGAATAAATGTTTTTGCCATAACCGACCGATCGGTCGCAACCCGCAACCGGATCGGTTGGTGTGTTATTATTGAAGACCAACCGGATCGGTTGGTCGTATGACCGATCCAGTTGGAGAAGCTGCAGTTGTCAAATCTTCATCACTAAGTTTCCCCTTTGCATCCAAATGATTCTAGGTCCTTCTCTTGGTGTATTCTAGTCCCTTCCTTACTCCTTGGAGGCCAAGTCAAGCATTTAACACCCTAGGCCTTGGAATTAGTATAAATAGAGGCTAATTGTGAGCATATTAGACACACTTCAATTACAAAGCTCTCTACTCATCAAACCAAGCCTTAAACCTCCTGAAATTCGTCCTTAGAAATCCAGAGAAGTTTGGAGTTCCAGAAGTTCCACCGTTGGAAGCCAAAACACTAAGAAGTCCACCACGATCCTTTGGGAATCATTACTTCATCATTTGTAATCTTATTCCAAGCATTGTAAGACTTTTAATCATGTTTTCTAATGATCAAAGTTATGAGTTTATATTCATGTTTGCTATGAGTGGCTAGTTTCTTTATACACTTGCTTAAATGATGTTGATTATTATATGATTAGTTAGTGATTGTGTTAACATGTTTTAATTCAATTTCAAGTTGATTCTAAGATCCAATTGTGCTAAAGTTTCATAGTGACATTTGTTAATCAAGTTTGGCTAATTGATAACTATCGTTGGGGTCGAAAGAACTTCGTATTATTCAACTAGTCATAATCATTTTGTCTATGGATGATTGTTTTTACCCATTATTCTTGATTATACAAAGGAACTAAGGTGTGGTTGTAATAGAAACACTTTTTGATTATCAAATTGGATTGGTTGGAAACATCTAAATGGTCGTAAGATTAGTTGTTGAAAATTAATTGTAGCCTTTTGTCTATGATCGGGTACCTTTTGTATTGACCATTTCTTAAGCAATTTGATGAACAAGTGGATGTTTTTGTGTTTAAGTTTATGTATGTAGACTTATGAAACTTGAATTGATCTTGAATTGATTGGTTAAACTTAAAGCTTGTTTTTATGAACTAAAATCTTGACGAAGGTTTAACTTGTAAGAACAATAGATTAGTTTTCAACTAATTATCACAACCAACATGTTAAGTAGTTAATACAATCACATTAATCTATGATATGATACTAGTTTAAGCAAGTGTAGTTTTTAATCATCTGAATTTCATTATATCTATTTGCTTTGTTATATGTTTCTGATAGACTCCGTTAATTCAAACTTGTGCTCTGATTCACTCAAATCCCTGCGAACGATCCCGACTTACCTTCATAATCTTGCTATAACGGACGAGTATACTTGCTCGTATGTGTTATTGGTAAAATTGGTAATTCACCTTTTATAAATTTAAAACTTGCACCTACCGGGCACATCAAGCATGTATCTCCCCCAAAGAGTTTATAAAATAATTAAACGAGTAAAAGTGGGGCTACGAACTCACCTGATGCAATGATTATGGTGACAAAAGTAGATACACTGAAATGAGGTGCGATCTCTATCCGCAACCTAATATGAATGATGTGTTCTAATGTAAATCATGAAACAATGTCGTGCATGCAAACTCATATGATATTCATACCACTTGTACATTTGAAAATAATGTTTATCGTCGAAATATATGTTTATGACATCTCGTCATATTATAAAATACTTTCCAAGTATTTACATTGAAACAACCTCCTACGATAGTCGTTTAGTGATTTATCAAGAATTTATAGCTTTTAGTCGCAAAATAATATACTTTGATAATTTGTGAAAGTGACTAAATGACCTCGAAAAGCTAGTCGTAAAATAGTGAATATCGAGTGTTAGAAAACAAACTCAACGATTTTGGAAAGCTTGTAGCATTATCTAAAAGTCTTAGCTTTTAAATTTTCATCATAGAGGTCTTGATCATGGAGAAAAACATGGGTAAAGTAGGATACTTGTACCAAAAATATTGTTTAAGGGTAACTTTCGGCAAAGTTTGAGTGACCGTATTTTACTCGTTACAACTCCGTTTGACGAACGGTTGGACGTTTTGGAAAATAGGCTAGACAAAATTACTTTTACTAGAAGACATCATTTTATAAAAAGTACTCCATCAATGTTAAAAACGACCCTCAACATGGTCATTCGCGGCCGATATCTTTGGCTATTTGAAAATATATTAATTATGCTTACATGAAATAGTTACGACAACCTTGTTTAAACGCGTGTAATTTAATCGTTACAAGTCCGTTTTCTACGTTTTATATGTCCTTAGCTTCGTATTAAAGTATGCTAATATATTTTTGATAAATCGACTCATTTAATAACGCTTAAGACTCATTTTTGACTCGTAAAAGTTTGGGACACCATGCTGAATTTTCTGAAAATATAGTTTTCGTCGTTAAACTTGAAAATAGCATAACTTCTTCGTTATAACTCCGTTTTAACCCGTTCAAGCGGCCACGTTTTCGTTTTAAAGTATATTTTCTGAATATATAGCCCAAAATATTTTACAAACTGTCGAAATTTCCAGATTTCACAAATAAGATCAGACCACTATTTATTGTTGTCGAAAATGATTTTTCTCGCGTAATACTTATTCTAACCACTTCAAACCAACGCCAAAGCTATTCTAAACCTACCATACACCTTCTTAGGGTGTAATAGGTTCCTAGACATCATCAAAAATGATATGATTCAAGGGATAATTATTGGATGATATATATTCATTAATAGTACTTAAAAACAAATAAAGTGGTATAAATACTCATATAACTTGCATGTTTTCTTCAAGCATGATAAAAATGAACAAAGTATGAATATGGAAGAATAAAAATGATCATGAAATGCTTACTAGTGTAGTGATGAGGTTTAAAGAACAAGGGTTTTTCCTAATACCCTAGGTTTTTATCTCAAAACCTTGATTAAGAGTATACTAAAGGTGATAATTAAACTTGTTCTTGAAATATATATGGATTTCTTGTTGCTTTCTTCCTATGGCCGGTTGATATGGATGAAAAAGAGAGTGTATTTGATTTTTTTTTACACCTTAGGATAATGTATGTATGTTTTTATATATTAGAATATAATAGATATAGGTAAGTGTCATGTATACAATAGATATTTTGTAACCCCAAAAGTGTTGTGTCATGACCATATGTCGACCAACATATAAAAATAAATAAAGGCATTGTATTATAGATAGAAAAATGCATTTTGTATAAGTAAATGTGTAATGGTTTAAGTATAGTTGGTAATTTGTGTACATATTTAAGTATTTAAAGTAGCGTTAGCTAAAAATAAATTTTAACGGAACAAAATAAAATATATCAAAGTCATAAAAATTATAAAAACACATTTCTTACAAAAATTGAGTGAAATAATAATTATCGAGTAGTATTTACGAAAACCGTCGTAATTATATAAATATAACAATTTATATACAAAATAAATTGAAAACATCGGGTAAACTAATAATATAATTTTTATAATCTTAAAATGAGTATAAAAATATATCTAGACAATTTTTGGAAGTGTTGGATCAAATGTTCAAAATAAATGATTACGCGTTAGCGTTTATTTAATAGGAAAATGTACATTAATGAACTATGCAAACCCATGCATGAACTAATATGCAGATAATGGTCGTAAATATAAATTTTTCTCCGGGGATGAATAGTGTTTCATGAATAGTAAAATTTTGAAATAACTTCTCAGAATATCAACTCGACTTCAAAAACGATGAATAGTAAAATGGTGAATAGTAACCGATGAATAGTAAATTTCACAGATGAATAGTAAATTTAAAAAATGACCGGAAATTGAGAATTGTGACAGTCATGTTAATGGTGGAGTGAAAAACTGATGTGAGGCTAAATTGATGATGATGATGTTGGTCACCAATACACCCAGCCTAACACTTTTCAAACGGTTTTTACATGTTTTAGAAGAGATTGATGTATTAGGCTGCCCCCAATAAGAGCAAACGGTCGATTGGATCAATCGATCTCCTTAGTGTGGGTAGTCGATCACCCTTCAACTTTTACCCAACTTGGTCGTGATGTCGATCGAATATAAATGTGGTTTTGTGTGTGTATTTAATAAATAAATAATATAAGGCAAAAATGCATATATATCCCTCCAAAAGTGAATAATTGCATATATATATTCTTTGTACAAGTTTTTTATACACATAGTATAATGGTTTTTATGCATGCTTTGGATATATATGCAATTTTGCATTTTCGGGAGGATATATATGCAAAAGCCCATAATATAAAGTGTATTTTTGTGGGGTATGTTTTTTGTAGTATAGGTCGCCTTACTGGGGTACTCAATCGCGTGAAGGTCGCTGAAGAGAGAAAACTGGTGTGGTAGAGAAAATGGGAAGGATTGACCCTCCTTACTGGGCAGCGTTAGCCAATCACCATTACAAGAAATATTCGTGAGATTCTTGACGAATCACTATACACCACCTAGTCGTGTATATGTCAAGATTTGGGGTAAGGACCACTGATATTCCTTGTGTCGCAGTTTGTAGCAACTATTTCGGCCCTCATAGGCTTAATACCTATGAATGCAAATTCGGCTGTGACCAAGGCACTGGATATTAGCCTATTAGGTGTCTTCTCAACGTTGATAATCAACCCACCACCTACTGTAATTACCACTTTAAGAGAAAGTGTGCCATGAAAGTCTTTGATATTTTAAACTGATCACTTAGCACATTAACCATGAATGCTTGCTTGGCCAAACAACTTAACCCTGTGAAAAATCTGTATTTTTGACACCGTATTAACTTCACTAAAGAGCTTGCAAGAACAAAGTATGAATACCTTGTTACCAGGGGAAAATCAGAACTTTTAGGAGCTTGAGTTCATACAGCCTTGACAGTGATAGGCTTTTGTAAGATTTTTTGGATTTAATCACGCACCCCCTTCATTTTTTTCACCACAATCTCATATGATTTTCTCCATGTTCCCATATGAAATAGATACCAACAATAAACGAATGTATATGCAACGAAGCCTTGTAAGTAAACATCAAGACTAACATAAAAAAAATGGTCAAGCAAGATGTGATGTGTTGACTAACGCTAGCTCATTATGTTTATTAAGCATACAAAAATGAATCAGTGTGTTATACAAACACAATACAAAACCTGAGTTCTAAAGAGTACACATATGATAATTATACAAGAAGTGGTGTTCTGGCATTTAAATACTGTGGATTATGATTCCTGCTAATAGGAAGATGGACATAAATCTCATGAACATCCGCTTTACATACCTCCCCTTTGTCTCTGTCAATAGCATAGCAAATGTAAACAGTGTCTATAACATTGTCCAGCACGTGCACCATAAACCCGAGTATCAATATCAGCACCACAAACACCACTGCAGCTACAAAGTATGAATCTACCCCTAGACGAGTTGCTGCCTGTAGTATCACACAAACCTGCATACCCCAATGACTAAACCTTAGTACAAGTATAAAAATATTCAGGAGTAATAATAAAGATTCAATGAAGAAAAGACTGATTCAAGATGATCCTCTTGTCTGAAATAGTGAAATGTCAAACACGATTGTAACCTAAAATACTAGAGGTCTTAAATATTGACCCATTTACTTATGGGTTTCTTTAGGAATTATGTCTCTAATGGGTCAAATGGGTAATTAAAAAAAAAAAAAAAAAAAAAAAAAAAAGCAGCTATGAAACATGTCAAATTTGCCCAATGTATATTTTTACTTGCTCGAAAATGGGAATAATGTATGAGTAGCAATCCAACTATTCAACTTTCTTCAGTAAGGTTGCTCAACTTTTGAAACTACTTTATAGAACACAGATACCCAACTATATATTAGCCTATTAGGTTTCGTTGATACCAACTCCCAATAAAAAAACCGGCATTTCATCTAGTCGATCGATTCCCTAAGAGCTTCTAAATGTTGAAAGACATTTTGTTTTCTCCAGGTTTTTTACTCTTCGGTAACCTTTACTTTACATAATAGAAAAAGTAACCAGATGCATTTTTGTTTTAAAAAATATTAATGGGTATTTTCGCCATTCTCGCTGTTCTAACCCATATTCGGTATAAACTAAACAGCTGTATATACGGGTGGCCTATAAAGTAGTTTCACAAGTTAGGTGGTTCAATGAAAATATGGCATGATTGGGCTGCCACCTTATAATACCCCTATAAAACAATTGAATTATAATCGAAAAGATATAGGCATTGGCTGTTTATGAAAGTTCAAAAGTTTTGGACAAATTTTGTTTCGGGTCAGCCCAATTCTGCCAGTGTAAAATAACTCATTGTGAGTTTGTAACTCGTACAATATTGAAGCAGCATAATAGAGAGAACAAACCGAGATTCTACTTACCACAATAGCATATATTGCTGACATAACAAAGATGACTGCAGCCAAAAGACGAGTGGATACAATCTCCACAACAACAGCTGATAACAAATTACGTCTTAGAAGTTCATAAGTCAACCTAGCAGAAGCACAATAAGCTTCACCAGTTATTGCTGCAAAGTTTATGGTGAACTTATTAAGAAACTCAAATGCGGATAAAAAGGTGTTGACACAGCATCTGAGAACAAGGTTGACTATCCCACTCGCATCTTCTTCTGCTGCACTATCAACTGCAGCACGCACTATACGTACAATAGCAACCAATATTCCGGAAAAACATATTGTTCCAGCGGAGGTACTAAACGCGTTTCTGAAAAAAGTATATTCAAGCAATAAAGTTACCATCGTGATATAATCCCAACTTCAAATTAGTTAAACCTTCTACACTATTGTGAGTTTGTGACAGCACAGCATAATTAGTTTAAACGCGTTTCTGAAAAAAGTATATTCAAGCAATAAAGTTACCATCGTGATATAATCCCAACTTCAAATTAGTTAAACCTTCTACATTATTGTGAGTTTGTGACAGCACAGCATAATTAGTTTAAACGCGTTTCTGAAAAAAGTATATTCAAGCAATAAAGTTACCATCGTGATATAATCCCAACTTCAAATTACTTTAACCTTCTACATTATTGTGGCAGCATAATTAGTTTAGATCGTGTTCTCTAGAAAATATTAATAAGAGAAAGTAACGACTGATTTACTGATGACAAATGCACAATCTAAGAAAACACCACTTTTGGTTCACATGTGTCGCACTTCATTTTATATCAACATTAACAAGCTAATAATTATCAAAATTATGTTAACATCCAAGAAATACAAAAGTTACTCAATCAAAAAAAAAAAAAAAAAAAAGACCTAACCTTAAAGAGTTCCGTATACCCCGTTTAACCTTTTCATCATCTTTCGAAAAGTACCACTGAGCAATAGTCCCACTAATCACATAAACCTGAGCTTCCACCATAGCAGCAGCTGACCACAACATTGTCAAAATCGCCAACGCATAGTATGCCGGAACCCAACTATCCTCTTTCCACTCACAAAAAACCTTCCCATGTTTCTCCCTAGCCACAATCTCCCCATTCAATCTCGCAAACACCAAAAACACAACAATCGGGACATAATAAACAATCAACCCCAAAACCAACGCAGGAAGCACCCCAAACAACCCTAAATTATTCGACAAAGCATCCGCCGACACCTTAATAATCCTCACAGTCAACTCAACCCTACTCCAATTCACCACAAATATCCACACAATCACACCAATAACCAAAAACACAAACACCAGTACCAAAACCCTATACCCTAACGGAAACTTCTCGCTGCAAGTTGCATTAATAGTACACGTAACAAACCAATACAAGTTCACCAAAACCGGCACTATAACGAAAAAAGGAAGCGACATATACACTAACTGCTTCGCATAACGCTTAAGCGAAAACAACAAAAACAAACATATGGGTATGCTTAAAACCAAAGTAACAACAACTACAAGCACCAAATTCCTTAAAATATAACTAGAATCATTTCTTAATAAGTTAAAAAACAAATCTTTATTAGTTTTTAAGCTAAAGGTGTAATCTTTAACACAAGAATCTGATTTTATGTCATAGGTGAAGGATGAAACAGATGAAGGGGTGTTTGGGTTCTTGTTTAAGGAAGCAAAGATGCCAAAAGAGAAAGTAGTGAGGATGAATAGGATGAAAAGGATTAAAAAAGGCAAGTCTTTGAAGGTTCTTGATTGATGGTGAGTGTAGGTTAGGGTGGTTGGGTATTGGGAGGAGGATGATGGGTCTGATTCTGATGGTGGTGGTGAGTGGTGGTGGAACTCATCGGAGTATTTTCCGGCCTCTGTGGTGGTCATTTGTAAAGTTGGGTTGTTTAGTTAAAAAAAGGTGATGAAAATAAGGTAGGGTTTTAAGGTTTGAGATAAAAGTGAAGTGAAGTGAAGTGCATGTTATGCACATGCCAATTGGATCTTGTTTTTATGGTTTTGCTTGTGAAGTGATAAAGATTTGAAATTTATGCATTGTTTGACCCACAAAGATCAAGGCGGTTCAAGACAAGGAGAATCTGTGCAACTTCATACCTAACCTTGTTTTTTGTTTTTTAATTTTAGAGGAATTTATTTCATGTATATCCTACTGTAGTCTGTATCTATCATAAATACATTATTGAATGTTGACTCAGGAAAAAATATAGAGAAAATATTCTGTGAGTTGTATGACACTAAATTTTCACAATTTTCTAAGGTGGATTTAGAAGTTTAATCAACCAACTGTGTTTTAAGATCAGAAGGTTATACGTCATGTGGCATGAGGACTCAACAGCAAGATTACAGTTTTCTGATGATTATAAACAGTAGTCTAGAATGGTGGTGACTACAATATCAGATGATTCATAGCAGCTTTAAAGTTAGAATGAGATGTATGGTTACTGCAAAATGAAGTATATAACAAGGATTTCTTGATGTTGATCATAATTAATATAACAAATGTGATGAAAATAGATACAAATAAATGTATATAAAACTACCCAAAACCCGAAATAAACATATCCATCTTGTAAAATCTAGCTATTGATGACTGTGTCATTGTGTTGATTCAGCTGTTGCACTTTGTAATACAACGTCCCACTCACTCTTTGGAATTTCGCCTGAGTCTGCAATGACCACCTTTTTTCTTGGTTTTCCGCTGTAAGTACCTGCTCCCCCTTCGATTGCGTAGACATTATCCATGCCTTCAATAACTTTTCCGAATACAACATGTTCTCTGTCCAACCTGTAAATATCCAAAATGAATACGCTATATTATCATTACCGTATAATGCGTTGAAATTTTAAACCTCCCTTATTTCGTTCATAAGGTAATCATAACAAAGTGTAAAATTTGTACATTGTTTGTTTTGATATATGGGTCAATCATTTATATCAGAATATCATACCAACCATCTTCAATCATTCCTAGTCCCATTCCTTACCATTTAATGCCCCAAAAAAGGAAAGTAGCAATTTGCAACACGAAATATATATTGTTGCTACTTTATGGGCAAGAGGTACATTCAAGGCTTCAACCTTACAACAAAACTGTTTCAATTCATCAAACATTCCATACAGAAAAAAGTGGCCCTCCCATACAATATAGGTACCAACATATTCTAGTAATTAAATCTGTGGACAGAAAATACATCTTATTTCACTTTTCTAGAAGAAGAAATTCACAGATACCACATTAAGGTTGCGTAATCAGATTAAGAAATTGTAAAAGACTGGCTCCAATGTATTATTGAAAAAAAGTAGAGGTAGAACAATAAGCAACAAATCATGGCTAAAATGTATAACTCCAATAATGAGCACCAACAATAAGAAAGCGATCATTTATGGGGATGTGATGAAATAATCACGACGAACTTACCAGTAGGCCTTTACTGTAGTGATGAAGAATTGTGAACCATTAGAATCTGGTCCTGAATTCACCATGGCCACCATACCTGCAATAACTATACCTTTAGAAGGGAGTAACATACCATTTGTTTTGAATCCTACTAACTTCAAGTATCATGTACTAAAGAAGAGGACAAGGGTAGAACGGTAAAGACCTGCATGTGAATGTCTGATCTTAAAATTTTCGTCACGAAAGACTCCACCATATATGGATTCATTTCCTTTCCCATTGCCATAGACAATATCTCCACCTTGAATCATGAACCCAGGTATGATTCGATGGAAAGGCACTCCTTTATAGTGTAACGGTTTACCACTCCGACCCTTTCCCAATTCCCCTACTTCCAAAAAAGATAATCAAGTTAGATGCAGCAAATATGAGCCAAAATTCGTTCTTATTTATCTTCTGAATGTGAGTAAGTGGGAGGTCAATGATATTTTATCTACTAGAATATGAAACATCAGATACCTGTGCACAGAGCTCGAAAATTTTCTGCAAAGAAAAAGGTATTCATTGATTAGATAAAGAATCATAGATCAGGTAAAGAAGTCAAACGGGAGGTTGAAGGCTTACCGACAGTTTTAGGTACAACTTCACCATACAATCCAATTACAATGCGTCCTATAGTACAAGCAAAAGGTAAACCCAATGAGTTCATAATAAATGTATTGAGCAAATTTCAAAAAGAAAAACTTTTGAATTCATCGATTTTGTCTAGCACGTTTATTTAGTTGAGCAAAAGGAAAGCTAAACTAAGTATAGATATCATTCATGTGCCATAGTAAGTTTTTTAGGCAAAAGACGCAGTTGCAAATTTCATACGTAAATCACCAATGCAAATCATAATCCATTCCTTAGAAGCAAAGAACCATACCTAATCGTTGCTTATCAATATCAACATCGAGAAATACTCTATGGGTAATCTCATGCACCTCTGGCACTGTATCTTCCTCCTGAACACAAAGTAGGTTATTTCCAGCAGGTTAGCATAAAGTAACAACATGAATAGCCACCAACCACCCAAGACACTATCTTATAGGACTCCAATGTTAAGATACTATCTTATGACTTAAAACAGGATTATCATTTAAATATGCTTTTAAAAGAAAGATTTGTATCCTTCAAGGTTGGGCAAGCACATCGATATGAAGTACTAAACTAACCATAGCAACCAAAAATTCCAGATGCAAGCACACTACAGAACGAAGCACACAGGTCCTAAACGTATTTATGCATTAAAGCAAATGTATACATATGAACTTGTAGAATTCCCACAAAATGGTAATTATTCTAAGATCCATAGCAAAAGACAAAGTCTTGATACCAGAGAGCCAACGATACTTACAAACGATGTTTCTGTAGTCAATGATTAACCAGACGACTATTAAAAAAATCAGAATACTACTGAAGACCAAGTGATATGGTAACTTTAAAAAACTCTTCCGACCCCCTAACAGTGAGATGTTTTCTTGTCATTCAACAAGTTATACAACGAGCTCTGATACGCATATCAGTAAATGTATTGTCAAAAAGCCTAACCTCCACATCATGATTCATAGTTAAACAAGCATCTTACTAGACTTAAGTACATCACCTATTGGATTCAAGTAGCGATTATGCTGGTCAAGGAGTGTAAGTTTCCAATTTCAGAAACGAGAAAAACAACGACATAACTAATACCACAAATCCCCAACTTTATTAGCATCAAGTAACTACTAACAAGCATTGCATCAAATCAGTTATTAATCACATTCTAAATAAAACACATTTAACAAACTTTATAAAAGAATTAGAATCACAATTAGTAAATACCTGTTGAGAAAAAGAAGAGAAGACAAAGAAGATGAAGAGAAAAGAGATGAACAAGATAACAAGAGATCTTGGGCGTAGAATATTCCAGATCTCACGACCACCCATTGTTAACTCCTCTTCTTTTTCATACATTCATCCAATTCATATAAAAACAACAATCTCCTCTTATTAATAGATCCTCCGCTGATTAACTAGATCTTGTAATATGTGTTCGATGTGGGGATTGATTTGGTGTCACACACGACAGGTGGTGTTTGATCGAAGGTCCTTCAGTTGTTTGACTATCTAGTATCTGTCTATGATATCAGACTTTTAGAAAATGAGGATCTTAAGTTTTGTCGGTTATCATAATCTTCTTGTTATTAGGGTAATGTTGTTTTAAATACTTTGTATGAGAGGATTGTCACGCCTCTCACATCAACTTTCTCTTTACGACGATTAGACACGATCAAATTGATACAGTTGATGACTGAGTTTTTTTATTTTTATTTTTATTTTTTTTTCAAATATTTTAAACAACAAATTTAAAAAATTCATTAAAAATAAAAGCATATCAATACTCAAATAAACATTAAAAATATTACGTAAAGTATGTATTAAAATCGGTTGGATATTTATTTATTTCTACACAAAAACCATTTTCTACTCTTTCGTTCTCGGTTCTTCGACTTATTTCTACACAAAAACCCGTTTCTACTCTTTCGTTCTCGATTCATTCACTTATTTCTACACAAAAACCATTTTCTACTTTTTACACATACTAGTGAAGCTGCCACATCATCACCGGAAGGTATTTATTTCCTAAATCACGTAATTATCTTTTCGTATCAACAAAGTAAAACCCTTTTGATTAGCTCTAGTTTATTTCATATGTTATTAGAATAACAATTTTGTTCATGGTTTAACTATGTGATCATTTACTGATTAATCTTTTGCACTTCCCGTATTATTTTTGACCATATTTATGATGGTGTCCTTAGTGATTACTCGTATTAGTTTATTACAACAACATTATAAAAAAAAGTAAAGTAACTCCCAATACCGTCCTTCAACGGGTTATGGGTCTCAATACCGTCTTCCACGGTGTATGGGGGAGGTTAAGACGTAGACAGCCTTACCCATACTTGAGGTAGAGAGGCTGTTTCCAGTTCTACCAAAGGTAAAAAAGGACCTCCGGCCTTACAACAACATTATAAACATTTAAAATTTATTTTTGAAACTTAAAGTGTGTATTAAAATTGGTTGGATTTTAGACCGATTGTGTTTTTTTTTTTGTGCTCGACCAATGTCCGACCAAGAGCCCACAGTGGCCACGACCGACTTGGAAGTCGGTCGTCTAGCAAAACCGACCGAATGATCAACTGTGGGAAGCCTAAAGCTTTCTAAAGAGGTGTGGATATGCACACCATTTTCTTTTGATAAATACATATTTTGTACAAGTTATATAGCACACCGTACAATATCGTAATGCACAAAATATTTTGTGTGTATGTGTGCGCGCGCGCATCAAAAAGAGTGGTGTATCAACCCCATAATCTTTAGACATGGTATAATAAGGAGAGCTCGAAACCAACTCTACAACCAAATTTCTCATTAATTTAGTGTAATAATATAACCAACTTTACAATCAACTAAACATATATCACTTAAACAATAAGGGAGTGTTTGGTTCACAGAATGTTTTTGAAGGAATTGTAATTTTTGAAAGGAACTGTAATTTGATTTAATTGTAATTTAAAGAATTGGAATGTGTTGTAATTGATGAAATCTGTCAATATGTTTAGTTGACTCGCAACGTAATGTAATTCAATTTTTTTTATAAAACTTAAAAGGTTAATATAATAATAATAATAATAATAATAATAATAATAATAATAACGTGGTGCGGTGATTGAAGCCGCACAACGTAAACGCGTCAAGTACGAGGCTAAATGCACAGATATTGGATATGGGTTTCTCCCCTTTTCATTCTCTTCTTTTGGGGAACTTGAGAAGAATGCGGTGACCTTACTAAAGCGTATCCGAAGATTCTCGGTGACTCAAGACATTGGAGCACGTGCTGCTGCTCATATTTTTAGTAGGATTAGCTTCGCTATAGCTAGAGGAGTAGGGGCCCAGTTGGTATCTCGGCTCCCTACTAATTTCTTGTAAATCCTATGATTTTCTTATATAAATAATAATAATAATTAAAAAAAAATAATAATAAATAATAATAATAATAATAATAATAATAATAATAATAATAATAATAATAATAATAATAATAATAATAATAATAATAATAATAATAATAACGTGGTGCGTGATGTTCTTGTTGACATATGTTCTCGGTCAGTAGTTTCGGCTCGTAAGAAGGTTGATATTGGGCTTAGTGGGGAAAGGGACATACCCTTACGTCCAGCTGATATTTTACTTTACTCGTGGGATGGTGGGCTTGATGTATGTGTTGATCTGACAGGGTCATCGCCTTTGACGCAAACTGTATGCTTGATTTTGTGTCGGTCGTGCGGTGATTGAAGCCGCACAACGTAAACACGCCAAGTACAAGGCTAAATGTACGGATATTGGATATGGTTTCTCCCCTTTTTATTCTCTTCTTTTGGGGAACTTGAGAAGAATACGGTGACCTTACTAAAGCGTATTCGAAGATTCTCGGTGGCTCAAGACATTAGAGCACGTGTCGCTGCTCATATTTTTAGAATTAGCTTCGCTATAGCTAGAGGAGTGAAGGCCCAGCTAGTATCTCGGCTCCTACTAATTTCTTGTAAATCTTATGTTTTCTAATAAAGTGCTGTTATAATAATAATAATAATAATAATAATAATAATAATAATAATAATAATAATAATAAATAGTAATAATAATAATAATAAAATAATAATAATAATATTAAAAATAAATAAATAATAACGAGGTGAAAACGCCCACTCGCGCTGCGAGGGGGGGTTCTCACCGGTTTTTTTTAAAACGCGCATGTTGTGCTTTGCGGAACTATTTTTTAGAGGAAGAGGTTTATGTAACGTTGTCTTTAGAATGTGGAACCGATTTGAGTGAATTAAGAGTCAAATTTTTTTAAGCGAAACCGCTAATAGTACATTTAGTATATATACATTCAATAATTTAGACATACAATTTAGCCTGAATTGGTAACACTTATATCAATGTCATTGATACAAAATACCAAACGACATTAAACCACTCATCAATAATGCAAAGATGGTCTTCTTTACGTACAAGTTCGTAAATATTAGCTTAGCTCAAAACGTATCATGAGTGGGCCAAAAATTATAGCGACGTTCCTTTGATAACCTCTGCTTCTCTCTATATATCCCCAAGACGAACCTTATCGTCACATTTTTTTATAGGTATGTCCATGTCCGAATTTACAGCAAACCTGAGAAGCTCTTGCACGCGAAAACAATTGTGTTAAGATTAATTAACCTAATGACATCATTTTATAAAAACGAACAAAATCAAGAGATGTTGGACTTTTGACATGTTAACGCTAAACTGGATAATTTCGAAAACAGTATTGAACAAATATAGAAAAATAAAAGAATAGCAATAAAATAGAAATACACGTATACGTACATGCTCGAGCAGGTTGTCACCATCAAACTTGTTCCCGCACAAGTTGTATTCTGTCAAGGAACCTTTTATTCCGTACCTGAATAGTGTACGTTATCGAGTCGAGGCCTTCTCGTCGGAAGGATACCGAAATCGTCGACCGATGACGTTGACAGTCGATGTTCAGGATAGTGACACCCGTCTAATCACCCCCTCAAATTCCTTTTGTTGTGCCAAGAGCCTTTGCGCAAAAGTCTGGACCAGACAAATTGCTAGACCATTTTCGCAACGAAAGGAATTCGAGGGGAAGATGAGAATCGACCAATATCCTAAACATACAGAGTGGAAAGATTCCAATCGATTACACGACTATTTGATTGCGTAAACAGTTTTTGCTTGCATACGTACCTGATTATGGTTGCGTTATCGAGTAGAGTCTTTCCACTCGCTAGCACATGCTAGACATCATTTCGTAATGTTGAGACGTGATGTTCACGATAGTGAGACCCGTCTGATCGCCCCCTCGAATCCCTTTTGCTATTTCAACAATCTTTTTGCAACTGTCTGCACCAAACGCATTGCTAGACCGTTGTAAGAACGAAAAGAATTCGAGCGGAAGATCAGAACGGGGCGGTATCTTGAACATCTTGTTTCAATATAACCAAATGAAATCTGTAACATTCTACCGGGTGGAAAGATTCCAATCGATGACACGACCATCTAGCTGCATAAGATTATCTTCCGTACCTCAATATTGTTGCGTCATTGACTCGACTCTTTCCACTCGGGAGCGCACTTAAAGCGTCAGTCGCTAATATTGAGACGTGATGTTCAGGATAGTGATACTTGTTTAGTCGCCCCATTGAATTCCTTTTGCCATTTCAACAGCTGTTGTGCAAAGGCCTGCACCAGGCGTTTTGCTAGACCGTTGTGGGAACAAAAGGATTTCGAGGGGTGAATTAGAACAGGCCAATATCATAAACATCTCATATCAATATTAGCAAATGAGGCTCGAATTTGAACCTACCAATATGACAATACATAGAAAGTAGTAGTCAGCCAGCATTAGTATAGGCTCAAAACCAAACGTCTCAAATAAGAGATGCACTTTCGCTAACACGTCGTATGTCACAGAAACACATGGATGTTGGCACCAAATGAGGCTCAGATATGCGTATAGAATAGCGATAGCAAGCTACCAGCATGGCTGCAGCCATACACTCAACATGAATGCCGTGCCACGATGCGCGCAAAGGAAAGGTATGCGTGATGGTCAGCTTATTATCATAATCGCCTATAAAAAGGGAGAACACCGAAATTCATGTGTGTCAATGACACAACAACTCGGTTAGATAAGATTCTTCTCGAAGTGATTGCAAACGCATCAGCAATTGCTATCGCTCCCCGCTTACGGCACTGCAGCAACCACTGAACCTCAAAGGTCATATAAGCGTATACACAATGTTAGAATATCGGTATTCAAAATAGTCTTATTACAGTATTAGAATTTGAAACTACCAACACGCACCTAATACTGTGGGAACCTACGTTTATTTACGACGAAATCCAAACTTTTGCTAACCCGTTACCATGACACAGAAAAATGAATTGGAGAGATTATAGGCTCAAAACCATACGGCCCAAATAAGGGATGCACTTTTGCTAACATGTCGTAGGTCACAGAAACACATGGATGTTGGCACCAAATGAGGCTCAAATATGCGTATAGAATAGTGATACCAAGCTACCAGCATGGCTGCAGCCATACACTCAATATGACTGCAGTGCCACGATGCGCGCAAAGGATAGGTATGCGCCATGGTCAGCATATTTTCATCATCGCCTATAAAAAGGGAGAACACCAAAATTCATGCGCTCAAAACCAAACGGCGCAGATAGACTGAGAACCAAACGACACACATAGATATGCGTATACAATAGCGATACCAGGCCACCAACATAGTTACAACCATACACAGCATATAGGTGCCGTGACACGATACATGTATACACCGGCGATAGCAAGCGACCAACATGACTGTCGTAAAACAAAGAAAACCCAAATGCATGTCAAATCTCACCCACATACCAAATTTCCTCCCAGATGAGGTAAGGTATCTAAAATTCTAAACCGGAATGGAAAATGAAACCACTAATAACCACCACGTATACATTACAATGAAAAGGCCGCATACACATGAGCACATCTTTACCAAAAGGAAGCCCCGACCCCAAAATGAATACGGCTAACATATCAGCAAGGTGAACCGACCCGTTTTTCTTGTAAGTAACATTTATTCCCACAGAGCATCTAATAATCTCTGAATATTTTAGTATATCCAACATTCGATGAAAATTATAAAAAAATTCGCCGACCATTGGAACATATCTGTTAAACTATAAAAATCAAAGGAAACAGGTGGTAGTATTAAGAGTCCACTGGCCTTCCGTTTTAGTTTAAAGATAAAATGCACGCACCAAATACCGTGAGAACATATGTTTGTTCAACAGCTGGTCCACGGTTTCGGTAACACGTTGTAAGTCACAGAAACACGTTCATGTTGACACCAAATGAGGCTCAGATATGTGTACACAATAGCGATACCACGCTACCACCATGGCTACAGCCATACACTGGATATGACCGCCTTGCCATGGTGCGCGCAAAGAAAATGTATGCGCAATGCTCAGCATATTATCATCATCGCCTGTTGATAGTGAATCTGCTAAACTATAAAAATCATAGGAAACAGGTGGTAGTATTAAAGAGTCCATTGGCCTTCCGTTTTAGTTTAAAGATACAATACACGCACCAAATACCGTGAGAACATATGTTTGTTCAGCACCTGGTATACGGTTTCGGTAACACGTTGTAAGTCACATAAACACGTTCATGTTGACACCAATTGAGGCTCGGATATGTGTACACAATAGCTATACCACACTACGACCATGGCTGCAACCATACACTGGATATGACAGTGTTAGGATCGTATATGTGGTAGATATGGTGATTCTGGAGGTCTTGGAAGATGGAAGAAACCCATCTTCAAGTTAGAGAGAGAAACAAGAGAGAAGGGAAATACTATGTGTTTATTGATGAAAAGAAAGGTGAATTACACAAAGAGATCTCACCCCTCCATGGAAGTATGGAGGGGTTTATATACCCAAACACATACAACTATGGGTAATTGACATAACAAACCCATGTGTTTAAGGTAACAAAGATAGAAATGTAATCCCGTCAATGTCGTTCCATTTACGAGTTAGGAGCGATTCCAACAATCTTCCCCCAATGGGACGACATAAGGGATTACTTACAACATTTACTACAAATATAGAAAACAAATAAAGAAAGGTCTTCATAAGCTCTTCAAGTGCTGAGGATGATGAAAGGTTACGCTCTTTGTCTTCTTCTGGTACCTTGACTTGAGAACCGTTTTCTTCACTTGTAGGCAAATGATGTAATATGCATAAATTGGATTAACTTCCCCCCAATTCATGCTGCATGTCTTTAGCAGCTTCTCCGTACACTCCTTTTTGGCGAAGTTTCTAAATCAGCTTCCCCCCAAACTGACAACTGTCTTCAACAGATTCGAAACTTTGATGTAGTGAACATTTCCTCTAACTTTTGAAGTTTTCAGTACGCAGCGGAATTTGTAGATGAGCAGTAAACCACACAAGGTAAATCTGACTTGTTGCGGAAAATCCGTTCGGGGGTAACATGCAAGAAATCAACAAGATCTTCTCACGTATGTAGATGCTTCACACCAAACAGACCACGAAAGACGAAATGAAACGACTTCCCCCTGAATGTTGCGGTCTATCGGAATAGTAGTTACCGGTTAATCTGCAATTACTCGATAAAATGACCGTGTGTAAGGCATCATAACATCCTATTTAGGTAATCTTCACACACGATAACTCTGTGAAAGTGAGACGATAACACCAAAGTGAGACGTTTGAACCACAAATCGTCTCATTTCTTCCCCCTGATTGAAGAAATTCATGAAAGGAAACGGGTTTTCGAAAAAAAAAAATCCAAAAACATCAAAGAAGCAAGGAACACCTATACTCTCTTCCCCCCGATGTTTTCAACGAATCAGAATCATACACCACGTATGTTGATGATGAAATTGGAGACATCGAAACCATGTATGTTCAATTAATCGAACAAGTGTGAAGTACCATAAATATCTTGTGAGAATCAGTTGCTGATAAGACTTCTCTACTCGTGTATACTCTTCTCAGCTAACTCTTTACCAACCCCATTATCATTCTGACGGCTTTTTGTAGTGACTACTGATGGAGAAAACCCAATATGACGAACTTGAGACTGAAGTAGTATAACCCGAACTTGCGACTTAAACTTGCACAATTGTCAAACGAAGAACCCTTTTTCTTAACTCCATCGAAAAAAGGTAAACTTAAAGTTTCTCAAATTATCCACACCTTAGTGTGACACTTGAGCACAACAACGTAACTCCTTAAAAGTGATAGTTATAAGCTGTGAGCACAACAACGTAACTCCTTATATCAGGTTCAACTAGACAACTCAAGTCTTTGTCATTCATAACGGTTAAAGCTCGAACAAGGATCTCGAAGAATCATGCATCCAACCAACCCCGATAGCTTCAGATACTAAGTACACGCATCCGTGGTATCCCACTTCAACCTCAAATAAATAATAAAGAATTAACTCCGTAGTCACATCTCGCGGTTACATGCTCAAAACTAGCCTTCATTCGGTTTAAATGAACTTGATAATGGTTTCCCGATCTTGTCAAAAAAATGTATCCTCGTGAAAATTAATCATACCAAAATACCACTCTTTTTCGCCAAACGTTCTACCAAAATGTATTCAATTTTCAAAAATACATTTGATAATAGCCATTTAATCAATTAACGCATTAAGGATCCACGTACACAAGCCCAATCCACGTTTGTGTGTAATGATTCAGCCTAAAACAATTCTTCGGGTAGCAGCCCATGAATAAGTATAAGGAATACACGGTCCATATTCAAAATACTGATCCAATGAAAATACTAACCCTAATGTCATGTGGGTATAAAGGAGTAGGGAAAAGTTAAGCATAACCCTAATCACAAAGAAAACGCAGTCCCCATCTGTTCCTGCCTTCAAAACGCTCCATCATACCTCATCAAACCCAAATATCACTCATTTGTGATAACCTAATCTCACATATGTAGATCCGCCCCCAACTTTTTCACTCATCTCCTGAACTCAATCACCCAAAACATATCAAACTTCTCATCTCAACACCTTTACCAATCGATTATTAATTGCAATGATGAAACTCAAACCCACCTTAGATATAATCTGATTAAAGGCGAAGCAAAATAGTATCTTGAAGTCTTCAAGAACCACTAGGAGTTTCGGGTAGGTTTAAAGTTTAATTACTTTGTTTTCGAGTTAAATTAAACGAATCAAAGAAGAGTAACAACAGTTGTTGTTGTAATACTCCCTTTATATTCGTATAGAATCAAGAATCTATGATGAATTGTATTTCGTGTTTGAGAACTAATAACTTTGAATCACACGAAATAAACCTGAGATTCGATTTAATTGGTTTCGAGTCATTGTTTTGATTTGAGTCTAGGATTGTAGAGTTTGAATGGATTTGGTGTCTTCGATAAAATTGGTGATGGGTTTGGAATTGGATTTGTTTGAATTTGATGTTGGGTCGTACACTTGAACTGAGGTTGTGATATATTTGGTATTAGTTGAGGTCACGGTCAAATAATGTCTTCTTCATCTTCATTTCTTATTTGGTCTTACGCGTAAGATGAAACCTTAGGCGTAGAACTGTCTTACGCGTAAAGCATACGCGTAAAGCTTATGCGTAGGCATACGCGTAACAAGCTTATGCGTAGCCCATTCTTACGCGTAAGCCTAGGCTTATGCGTAAGAGCATACGCGTAACTTTTCCTACGCGTAACTTCACAGCTACGCGTAACACCATTGTAGATTCCCCTTACGCGTAAGTTTAGGGTTTTGACCCGTTGACCACTTTTTCCGGCGATGTATTTCGACCAAAAATCCGTCTAGGTTCAAATGACCCAAAAAAAAGAAACATAAAGACACCGTTTGACCACAAGACGATTCACACGAGATGGACAAAATATCGTACGAGTAAAATATGGTTAAAAACTGTTTGTGAACAACAAAGATACAAAGCAGTTATGACCCATAAAAATTTTTTGACCATAAATGATACATTAAAAAAGTCTTGTATAAAACTGCTAAACACCAAAATTTATATGAAAGGTTAAAAAGTTTAGTTTTAACAGATCTAACAAGAACGATTTTAACAAGATATATCACCAAAAATCAACCAATCATAAAAAACCGACCTTGCTCTTGATACCAATGTTAGGATCGTATATATGGTAGATATGGTGATTCTGGAGGTCTTGGAAGATGGAAGAAACCCATCTTCAAGTTAGAGAGAGAAACAAGAGAGAAGGGAAATACTATGTGTTTATTGATGAAAAGAAAGGTGAATTACACAAAGAGATCTCACCCCTCCATGGAAGTATGGAGGGGTTTATATACCCAAACACATACAAGTATGGGTAATTGACATAACAAACCCATGTGTTTAAGGTAACAAAGATAGAAATGTAATCCCGTCAATGTCGTTCCATTTACGAGTTAGGAGCGATTCCAACAGACAGCCTTGCCACGATGCGCGCAAAGAAAATGTATGCGCAATGCTCAGCATATTATCATCATCGCCTGTTGATAGTGAATCAACCATAAGATTATACTACTGTACATAATAGCGATACCAGGCTACTACCATGGATGCAGCCATACACTCGATATGACCGCCATCCCATGATGCGCGCAAAGAAAATGTATGCGCTATGGTCAGCATATTGTCATCATCGCCTGTTAGTAATGAACCAGCCATAAGATTGTAACGCTACCTACAGATAATCCTAAAAAGAACAACGAAATTCAGATTGAAAATAAATACATGTATCCACAAGGACTGAAATGTTGCATGAAAGACCAGACGCTCTGGTGGATGCCTTATGGAAATCATAAGTGGTGATCAGTATTCGACCAAGAAAAAGCAATCCGAGTACACCGGTAATAGGATTAGTTTTTCTTGGCCGAATACGGGTCACAACATCCATTTGCTGAATACTGATCAGCAAAAGTCGATACCGAAGAAATGCAAGACTTAGATCAGAGCGCTGGCCAAAACTTTTGGGCCCAAAGAACAATCTACAGACATACAAAACAGATCGTTAAGGTATATATTATTAGCTATATTAGACGAACGCACATATGCAGGAAAAACATACAAAATACCATGACACATAAAAATTTTTCACGCAACCTACCATGAAGCTGACGTCTAAAAATGTAACCAGGAAGCCGCAACCGCATAGTTTGCTTATGGCTAGCAGTATCATCATAACTAATGCTCAGATCTGTCGTGAGTATAACGACAGCTCGTATGTATGCACAGTTTACACACAACTAAATAGGCAGAGCTCAAGAATCACTGACGTGATACTCAAAACCCCTAGACGAAACTAACCACGATATGTATTGAAATCAGTGACTCAATGCAACATTTCTAGAATTTCCTAATCACCCTTAATTTCTTAATAATGATTAGCAACCTAAAATAACAACGTGTTACACTCGCCATAATAATTTTTTTAGCAAGACACGACGTCATTAAAGTTAAAATACAACAGCCGCATTTATTTAAAAACCATCAAGAAACACACGAGTCACATGGCTTGTGTATTTTGGGTAATGTATAATAGGTAAACCTCGCACTTCATTAGGCTCAGACTCGTAAACAACCGAATAAAGAGGATTGCTTCAACGTGGCTGCAAACTTTGTAAGCTGCCTTGCCAAACGAAAATGGCTGCAAACTTCAAAAGTTGCCCCGCCAACAGATGGAGAATCTCAACTTTAGTCCAATCCAGTTGAACGCGTTCAAATTCTATCATCACAGCCATTCAGTTACCCTATTAGGCATTACAAAAGTTAACAACTACAAAGTGCCTGATAACTTCTTCAGCCTACTAAAAAACAATTAAAAATAAGAAGCCAATCAGCCTTTAAAAACTCAGACTGCTTCCCCCAAGGCGTCCATCGTGTAGTACAAGGAAGCCAACATTATATCTTTAAACTAAAACGGAAGGCCAAGCAGGCCTAAAAAACTCAGACTTTGAAGGCAACGTTAAATTTACATACCTCATTGATTCTTCCATTTAACTGTAATTGAAAATGAATCAACCATAAAGCCCAAAATCAGGCACCCAAAAAAAACCCAAACGGAAACCCTGACTCTTCTATTTCGATTAAACGTAACCACAAAAAGAAGCTACATGCAAAGCGATTTCTCCAGGTTAAGTATAATTGAACATGAATCAACCATAAAGCCCAATATCAGCCAGCCAAAAAAGGCCAAAACCGAAACCCTAACTATCATATTTCGATTAAGCGCAACCGGCAAAAAAATGTGGCTACAAAGTGGTAAATCTAAGCACTATAAAAACCAGAGGAAACAGGTGGCGCTCATGCAAGAGCCCATATGGTGACACACCTTGATGAGGTGTAACGGATTATTTTAGTCCACCGACCATTGGGAAAAAACTATTAAAAAGTCCACCGGCCTTCCGTTTTAGTTTAAAGATATAATAATAATAATAATAATAATAATAATAATAATAATAATAATAATAATAATAATAATAATAATAATAATAATAATAATAAATATTAACAATAAAAATATAATAATAAAATAATTATAACAATAATAATAATAAAATAATAAAAACATAATAGTAATAATAATAATATAATAATAATATAACAATAAAATAATAATAATAATAATAATAAAATAGTAAATAAAATAATAATTAATAATAATAATAAATAGTAATAATAATAATAATAATAATAATAAATAATTAATAATTAATAATACTAATATTAAAAATAAATAATAAAATAAATATAAATAATAATAATAATACAATATTATTATTATTATTATTATCATTATTATTATTTATTATTTTATTATTATTATTATTATTATTTTATTATTATAATTATTTTATTATTATTAATTATTATTATATTTTATTATTATTATTATTATTATTATTATTTTATTATAATATTATTTTTATTTTTATTTTTATTATTATTGTTATTAATTTTAATTATTATTATTATTATTATTATTATTATATATAAAAACATCACTTTATTAGAAACTCAAAAGATTTACAAGAAGTTAGTGGGGAGCCGAGATACTAACTGGGCTCCCACTCCTCTAGAAATAGAAAAGCTAATCCTACTAATGATATGAGCAGCAGCACGTGCTCCAATGTCTTGGGTCATCGAGAACTTACGAATTCGCTTCAGTAAAGTCACTACATCCTTCTCGAGTTCCCCAAAAGAAGAGAAAGAGAATGGGAGGAAACCATATCCAATATTTGCGCACTTAGTCTCATACTTGACGCGTTTACGTTGTGCAGCCTCAATCACCGCATGACCCGCCACAAAATCAACCATACCAGTTTGCGTCAAGGGCGATGACCCAGTCAAGTCAACACATACATCAAGCCCTCCGTCCCACGAGTAAAGTAACATATCAGCTGGACGTAAGGGTTTGTCCCTTTCGCCACAAAGCCCAATGTCAACCTCTTTACGAGCCGAAATCCCCGACCGAGAACATATGTCAACAAGAAAATCCCCGACCGAAATCCACATTATTATTATTATTATTATTATTATTATTATTAAAATTAAAGTAAACAAATTCGGAATTACAATGTAATTCAAAATTTTCATCCAATTTTCTATGTAGCCTGAATTCCCTCACTTTATGTAATTGTAATGACTGAATTACAATTACAATGCAAACCAAACATTAACTGTAATGTAATCTGAATAATTCCTTTCACCTTACCAACCAAACACGATTGAAATGTAATTCAGATTACAATTATAATGAATTACAACGAACCAAACGCCCCCTAAGATTATTAAACAAATTGTGTTCATATTTTCATACCGGAGCAAATATAGTTAAGATATTATTATTAATAATAGTCATTGTCCGAACCTAATTCGCATTTAATAACTCGTGCATACACGGGTTAAAAACTAAAAATGGATAACAATAAATTAATTTAATTTAAATACCAAAATATGTAGATACACGAGTTTATAAATATCAAAATTAAAGCACGACTGATAAGTACACACTAAACAAATTGTGTTAGAATATAATTATTAGTTGTACGTATAGTTTGAACCATGTACGTGTAATATCATAGTTATAAAAAATTAAATACAGTCAAATTCTTATATGGTTGTATTATAAACTAAAAAATTTAAAATAAATAAAATTGATCCATGTATAAACATGGTGTGTGCACGATACGTATAACTAATACCCTATAAAGTTTATGCATATATTAGTTTAAAAAAAGAACATTTAGTGTTTATGTTGTAGTTTATAATGCTTCTCTTTAAAGGACAATCAAACAAGTAAATCGAACTCCTAAAAACCCAATTATTACGACTTACGTTAAAACTCTTTTAGTGCTACTTATGTCAACACCCTCCACGTGCGGAGGGATCTAAAACTAGTATCAATAATATACAAATTAAACAATTTAACCGCCACAGTTATCTGATTCGATATAACGATTATAAGTGTTTATCATATTAGTGTGTATGGTGCCGTTAAGGTTTTCTCTCGTCACATCAGCTTCACTTCATCATTTGAAAATTTCTTTTTTCTCTTCGGTTTTCATTGACTTTTATAGTGCCATCTCTCTCTTTCGCTAAACTTTTTTACATTTATTATTATTTAAAAATACCCTCAACACACCTCGCACTACACAAGTGCACAATGCACACAATTTTGTTTATCTCTTCTTCATGTTGCATGACCCAAGTGCCGCTCTGGACTTCGTTTTGCTTTGCTTTTGTGTTTTCCGCAAGGTGTGTATTGATTTTGCCACAGGGAAAAGATCGTGCAACCCTTTCCCTCAAGCTACACCACATAGTCTTCTATACCTCATGAAATTATTTTTATGGTCATACAAGGGTCATTTGTTGAAATTGTATGTGTCTATCACTTAAGATTAGCAATTAATGATTACTAAACTATATTATCTGATCATTCTCTCTAACAGATTTCAGGTGCGTTTGGTTGGAGGGTTTAACTACCAGGAATGAAAATAAAAATTAAATAACATGTTTGGTTGGTGGGGATAGGTTTTTGGAAACTCACAAACTATGGATTTGGCCATACCCCACTGAAGTGTCTAGTTTAGTGATTCCTTTTTATTTTTTTTATGTATTACTCTAACCAAACTACAAACAAAACAATCTAATTGATAGATCCATACTCTTGTCGTTCATTCTCATTCTCAAACCTATTCCCATACACATTGCCATTCCTCCCTACAAACTAAACGCACCCTTCATTATTTGTGATTCACTTGTTTTTCTTCTCGTGTAAGCCTTTTATTCTCATGTGTTTTATGATTTTTTTGTCAGAAAGACAAATTAGAAAACGAGTTCGAAAGTTATAATATTACTCATTCAAAATATAGTCTGAAATAAGACCAATCGTAACAAAAGTGCTTTCACGCGTAACAGTCTGTTTGCAGAAAGAGCATCACATATGAAGGAAGGAAAAGAGAGAGAATAAGGTGTGGGGTTTTACTAATCATAACTGTTGGGATTTAGTAAATCCAGTACTTAAAGTGTCGGTCACCTCAAGTATGTATACTCGTTAGAAAGCTCGTAGTCGTAGTAATTCAGTGTTAGTATTTAGATTACTTTGTAACACCGTGGAGGACGGACGGGTCTTTACCCACTGTATGCCTGATCCACAGCCTTTTAGAGGCGTCTAAGCTTGTACCCTATAAATACCCTTTTCCCTCCAAGGCAAAGGGTTGGATCTTTCATAATACATTTTTCTTTGTCTCTCTAAAGTTCCCATCCTCTCCCACTTTCTCTCTCTAAACCCTTAACCTAACGCCGCCTAATATGTGTTTTGGATAAACCAAGATCTTACAAATGGTATCGGAGCCATGGTTTGATCATCCATCTCTCATGTTCTTGGTTTGATAGTGATTGTTGGGTTAAGGTTTAGTTTTGTTTTACGCGTAAAAGGGTTTTATGAGTAGTCTCGTCTACGTACTTTTGTATCCTTAAAGCTTTAAAATTTACACCTTTTATTCCAAGATTCTTGTGGGTTAAGGTTTATTGAGTGCTTAAATTTCAGCTTCTTGCAAAAAGGTTCAAACTTTACAAGTTTTTCTTGGTTTTTAAGAGTGTTTGGATACGTGTGTACGGATCTACGCGTAAGAGAGAATCGTGGTTTTGATCTTCAACTCTTGTTGTTTTGGTGTTTTTAAGGTTGTTTCATCATATTAATCTGGTTTTCTAAACGGTTTTGATCGAAAAATCGTGTTTGGCAAATTTTGTACTTTCTACGCATAAGGAAACCCTAATCCTACGCGTAAGGTATTTGTCACTTGATCTTCATTTCTGGTGGTTACTCAGTGTTCTTCTTGCTTGGATAAGCCTGAAAAATACTTCGACTTTGGATATCTTGTGCACTGTGAAGTGTAAGAGATCTTTGTGGGTAAAACCCTAATTTTACGCATAAGCATAAATCTTACGCGTAACAATTCTTACGCATAAGCTTTTTCTTACGCATAAGCTTGTCTTACGCCTAAGGGAAACTTACGCATAAGGTTCTTACGCCTAAGCTTTGGTTTACGCATAAACTTAAGCCTTTTACCCTAAATACCCTACGCGTAAGCTTGTGTCTACTCGTAAGTTGTAAGTTACGTGTAAACTGCTGTCTACGCATAAGGTCTCATCTACGCATAAGTTCCTACGCATAACGTTGTTTTCTACGCATACATTTCTACACGTAAAGTTGCTGTCTACGCATAAGTGTATAAGCTTTACGGTTTATCTCTTGATTTTGTAAAATCCCGTGAAAGAATCTATTTCCCGGTTAAGTCAAAGATTTGTAAAATCCCTTAGAATTTAAACATGTCTTCCGTTGCTGATGATGTGCAAGCTGCAGGATCTGATACTCGTCCTCCCATGCTTGATAGAACTGACTATGATTCCTGGTCACAAAGAATCAGGTTGTACTGCTTAGGAAAGGAGAATGGAATTAACATCCTTAAGTCAATTGATGAAGGACCTTATCGGGTTGAGACCACAAGAGACATAATTGATACTGCAGCAGATGGTACAATGATCTTTGGATTAGACAGACCAAAGACATATGATGAGCTGAGTGATAAGGAGAAAAAGAGATTTGATGCTGATATCAGGGCTTCTAACATCATACTTCAGGGTCTTCCTAAAGACATCTACAAGCTGATCAATCACAACACAGAAGCTAAGGCAGTTTGGGATAATGTCAAGATGCTTCTCTCGGGTTCTGAATTGACTATCGAAGACAGAGAATCACAGCTGTATGATGAATTTTAACACTTTAAGATGAAACCTGAAGAGAGTGTTTATGAATATTACGTGAGATTCCACAAGCTGGTGAATGATATGAGGAATATCAAGATGACTATGCCAAACATTCAGCTAAACTCAAAATTCGTAAACAACATGAATCCCGAATGGCACAAGTTTGTCACTTCTGTGAAGCTTACCAAAGGACTTAAGAACACCAACTATGAGCAGTTGTATGCCTTCCTTCTTCAGAATGAGAAACATGCTATGCTTGAAAAAAGGATTCTTGAACAGTTCAAATCTCAACCAGGAGAAACAAGCTCATCAAATGATACAACTGCATTCTTCACCAAAGAATCACAAGTCACACCCACAGGAAATTATAATCACAAGCCCGTTCCTGATTCGGGATATAAGCAACCTAATTCTGATGAAGTCATGGAGCACTTTATCAATAAATTGGCTCTTATGGTTAAACAAAACTTAACCTTCTCCCCACATACCAACAGACTTCACACTAACAATGAAATCAGGACTGCATCCAATCTACACAACCATGCTTTGGTCAGAGATGGAAAGGTTACAGTACAACCAGTTCAAGAAAGGCAGTACGAACAAGGAAGAGGTGGAGCTGGTAGAGGCTATGCTGCAAATCAGAATTGGGGAAGGAATGGAAACCAGGGTCAAGCAAAGCCAATCAAGTGCTACAACTGTGGTGGAGAAGGGCACATTGCTAGGAACTGTACTCAACCAAAACGCCCTCAAAACGCAGAATACTTCAGGGACAAGATGTTGTTGGTTCAAGCACAAGATAATGGTGTAATGTTGAATGAAGAGGAGTTGTTGTTCTTGACTGATGGGAATACTAGAACATATGATGGAGATGTGGACGAACAACCAGCGCATGCTGCTCAGAACAATCCCAACGCCTTTCAAGTTGCAGATTGTGATGCATTTGACTCGGACGTTGATGATGAACCATGTGCACAAACTATCTTCATGGCTAATATCTCTCCAATAACCTCTTCCTCTCAACAAGCCATTCCATCCAAGGAATCCATCATTAAAGAGGTACTCAAACTATATGATGTGGTTGATGAGCAAAAGATTCACCATGAAGTACAATCTACTGAAGTCATTGAGTCAGATATTGAAAATATGGGAAAAAACAATGTTATCCCATATGAACAATATGTGAAACAAGATGACAGTCTTGTTGTACCTAGTGATGAATCTTCTGCAATTAACAATGAATGCATGCCAGATGAATACACTGCATTTGTGCCTGATGATTCCTTGACCACTGAGCTCAATACCTATAAGGAACAAGTTGCTATTTATGAACAGCGTGCTAAGTTTGAGTTAACTACCCGTGAGCAGGATATGGATAACCAAATGCGTACAATTATTAGAAAAAGTAATTTTAGATAAAGTATTAAAACAAGAGTTAAACTCCTTACAAGAAAAGCTTTCTAAAACTGCTAAGCAAAAACAAGAATTTCAAGAAAATGTGAAAATGCTTAAGCAAGAATTCAATGCTAAGGAATCAAAACTTTTGAATGATTTTTCCAATCTAAGAACTTTGAAAAACAAACTTGAGAATAAGTTGTACGTACAAGGGAATACCATTCAGACTGCTCACATGATCACTAAGCATAGAGTCTTAAGCGATAAGCATAGCGTTCCCCTTGTTGAGGAACCAAGTCCAGAGGTTATTAAAAAGGCTAGAGCTGCTCATAAGGTACTTTATGATGGTAATGAAATCCTTAAGCCTAGGCAGAAACCTAGTTGCATTGAGTGCACTGAGGAAGATAAGAAATCAGATGAAGTCACTAGGGAGAAAATGAACAAGAAGCTTGAAAATCCTGAGTGTAAAAAGAATAACATAACAATCAAACCTCATGATTACACTAAGGAAAACTGGATCTCCTTAAACAAGTTTAAGACTCAGACACTTCTAACTCCTGAACAAGTGTTCTGGAAAATGGATTTAGATAAGCAAAAAGCAGAGAATCTTGTTGTTTCTAACCCTCCCCTTAGGAAATTGCCAAAAGCAACGGTGTATCCTCCTAATACACCAATGAACCTAGTTCCTAGATCTATTGCCACTAATAGCAGGACCTTAATCAGCCTATATGTTGTATATTAGCTGTTTGTTGATTTTGAGAAAACATGTAAGAAGAGAATCACACCTACAGGGATAACTGAAGGGGAAAGGGGCTTTGAGCAAACCAAAGAATGTTATTTAACCGAGGTCATGCCTTTCTTTAAACAATTAAAAGGTCAATTTGAGAGTCTTAAAATTGGAATAAACACTGATATTAAAGAAATGGAAAAGGAATTTGATGCAATGATTGTTGAGGTCAATGATTATGAACGGGAACTTAAATATAATGAAATTGAAAGGAAGAATCTGCATATATTAAATGAAAACTTTCTTTCTCAATGTGTTGCTCAAGATGTGTTTTACATTGCTACGAATTCTTCTATTACTGCATCTCAATTTCATGAATTATCTGTTGCGTTGAAAGTTTCCCATGATCGTGTAATTGAGCTTGAAACAACGAATTCAAAATTGCATGAGAAAATTGAACGGGATGATCATGATAATCTGGTTAAACATCTTTCAAAATTAGAAGTTGAACATCTTGCTTTGCAATTAAAATATCAACATCTCAAAGAAAATGTTAAAACCTCAAATATCAAGACATCCTCTGATGCTCCTGAGTTTGATGCAGTTTTTGAAATTAGCAAACGTGATGAACAAATTCGACACGATCAAAAGATTGAAAGCCCAAATCTCTCAATTAAAGGGTGAAAAGACCAATGTGACTGGCTCCCAAATGCCTCCTCCTTTAGATTCTCATAATTCTCAAACATTTAATCTTCAAAACTTAGTAAATCCATTACAAAAGGAAAACAAGAGCTTTCTAGAAGAAAATGAAAAGGTTAAACATCATTTCAATGAGTTATTTGAATCAATAAAGGTCACTTGTAATAAAAACAACGAACAAATAGCTTCATTGCAAAAGGAAATTGAGAATCTGAAGAGCCAGGTAAAAGGGAAAATGCCAATGACCAATGGGGAGAATGATGGATCAAAGGTACCTGTTTGTAATAAATATGCTTTGTCTGTGAAATATGTTCCTCCTCATCTTAGGAACAATAAACTTGCTATTCAAACATATTTCTCATCCCTTAAGGATTGCCTAGAATGTCTCCGTGAGATTGTTGAAGAGGATAAGTTAAAGAAACCACTTGATAATGCAATTGGGCATGCATGCTTATATGCCAGACGATCTCAAGAAATTCTAGAATTCCTAATCACAATATGCCCTAAGTCCTTAGGTGAGAGAGTTAATCCTTTGATTCCGTGTTCTATGCCTAGTGCCAAGTATGATATCCATTCGATGCCCAATGTTTTGAATGTGAACTGTAGTATACCTTCAAGTAGGTCAGATCCCAGATCTATAAGTGTTAAGAAAGTGAATCTTAGTGTGCCTGCATGTAGTTCAGATCCCAGCACATCTAATCAGGAGATGCAAAGAGTAGCAAAACCAACTAATGTTCCCATTCCCTCTACAGGAGTAATCAGTGACATTAAAGCGAGCAGGTCAAAGTCTCAAGACAATACAAGGAATGATAGGACCTCGCAAGCTAAGAATGTGCATTGGAAGAGAGTAGAAGACCAAACTAGGAACTTTAAGCTTGAGTTGAATAAAACGAATCGTGTTGATTCTAGTATTAGCCATAGGCGTACTGTAATTAATTTGAATTCTAATAATATTTGCAAACCTTGTAATGATGTCTGCTTGAATTCTGTTTCTAATCATGAATGTGGTGTGAAAGCTTTGTCTAATGCTGTCAAATCTCCAGTTAACATTGTTAATGCAAAATATCATGCTAAGAAGGCGAAAAGGCAAAGGCAAATGAAAGCTAGAAAACAGTGGAAGTCCACAGGAAGAACTTTTAGGAAGATAGGTTATCAATGGATACATGTTGACCATAGGGATAATCAGGCAATGCCCACTAGAAGATGGATGCCTACTGGTAGAACTGTTCCCTTAAGAAGTGCACATACTTTGAATATGGCAAATACAAACACTAGTACTGCATCTACTCATAATGATTCCATTGCCTCAATTTCTGATATGAATGCTTCTATGTCTAATGTGGGTGATCCAATCACTGTTAGTAACCAAATGGAACCCATTCTTACATGGGGATCCCAATTATCCAGTTATCCATTCTTGTCTGTGTTCAACTGCAGATCGTTCAAATCGTTCTGTGGTACCTGGACTCAGGCTGTTCCAAGCATATGACTGGAGACCGGTCGCGGCTCATGAACTTCGTGAGCAAATTCATCGGGACAGTTAGATTCGGAAACGACCATTTTGGAGCCATTATGGGTTATGAAGATTATGTGGTTGGAGATAGTGTAATTTCCCGGGTATACTATGTGGAAGGTCTTGGTCATAACTTGTTCTATGTTGGTCAATTCTGTGATTCCGATCTTGAAGTGGCTTTTAGAAAACATACTTGTTTTGTTAGAGAACTTGATGGTGTGGAATTGTTAAGAGGAACTCGTGGTTCAAACCTATACACCATCTCTATCAAAGACATGATGAAGTCCTCTCCAATCTGCTTGTTGTCAAAGGCTTCGAAAACAAAGTCATGGTTATGGCATCCTCGTCTCAATCACTTGAAATTCGGCACCATTAATAACCTTGCTAGAAAGGATCTTGTCAGAGGCTTACCCAGATTAAAATATGAAAAAGATCACCTTTGTTCAGCTTGCCAATTGGGAAAAAGCACGAAATATGCTCACAAACCAAAACCCACAAACTCAGTAATGGAAGTTCTTCATACCCTTCATATGGATCTGTGCGGACCAATGAGAGTGCAAACGATTAATGGGAAGAAATATATTTTAGTCGTTGTTGATGACTATTCTAGATTTACTTGGGTAAAGTTTTTGAGGACTAAGGATGAAACTCCAGCTGTCATCATCAAACTTATCAAGCAACTTCAGGTTCGTCTTAACAACACGGTTAGAATTGTTCGCACTGACAATGGCACCGAGTTCGTTAACAAAGACTTAAGTTAATTTTATGAAAGTATTGGAATTAGTCATCAAAGAAGTGTTCCACGAACTCCTCAACAGAACGGTGTAGTTGAAAGACGAAATTGAACTCTTGTGGAAGCCGCAAGAACAATGCTAATTTATTCAAAGGTTCCAATGTTTTTATGGGCTGAAGCCATTGCCACTGCTTGCTACACCCAAAATCGTTCCCTTATACACACCTCTCATGAAAAAACTCCATATGAACTAGTTCATAAACGAAAACCTGATCTCTCCTACCTTCGTGTGTTTGGTGCCTTGTGCTATCCAACGAATGACGGTCAAGACTTAGGAAAATTAAGAGCAAAGGCAGATATTGGAGTTTTTGTTGGTTATGCACCAAACAAGAAGGGTTACAGAATCTACAACAAGAGAACCCGAAATATCATGGAAACAATTCACGTTACGTTCGATGAGCTGACCCGTCAAATGGCTCCTGGACAATCCAGTTCCGGACCCGCACTTCAAAACAGTCCAATTGGTTTATCCCTTGTACCAATTCCCTCTCCAGCAACTCCATATGTACCTCCATCTGAAGATGATTTGAAGAATTTATTTGATCCAATGTTTGATGAACAGTATGAACCAAGTGCCAATGATCTATCAATTCCAACAACAGAGGCTGCTCCTATCCCCGTCACTGAAGACAACCCTTCAGTATCAATGTCATTGAGTCAAGAAGCGCCTGCTGCTGATCACTCTATCTCATCAACGAATCATCAATCATCGAATGTACATCATGGAAGTGTTTCTGACACCAATGATGAAGTTAATCCCTTTGCTGCTCCCGAAGATGCTCCATTTGAAAACATCTTTGCCCCTGAACCAACACCTGAACCATCTTCATCAGGGGATATAAACTCTGCTACATTAGTCCTTCAACAACAACCACACGAACACCTTAGAAAATGGACACATGACCATCCATTGGATAACATCATTGGGAATCCTTCTCGTTCCGTATCAACTCGAAAACAATTAGCTACTGATGCCTTATGGTGCTTCTTCAACTCAGTACTCTCCAAGATCGAACCAAAAGATGTTTAAGCTGCAATGTCTGAGGACAGCTGGTTTAATGCAATGCAAGAAGAAATTCATGAGTTCGATCGTCTAGATGAAGAAATTCATGGTTTAATGCAATGTCTGAGCGGACTTTGAGTTGCCACTCAAAGAATGGCACGGGTCTCTAGATGAAGTTCGAATCTTAAAAAAAAAAAAAAAAAAAAAAAAAAAAAAAAAAAAAAAACGAGATGGAGAAAAATGTTGGTTTATTGTCATTTCAGACAGTAACCCGCTTTTCAAAGAAAGAACAGAACCATGCTTTATCATGTTTTTCAAATCTCATGCTCTGATTCTATAAACATTTATCTGCTATCTAATGAAAACTAATTGCTTTGTAAAATAACTCGGACTCAAGTTTGAAAATCATCTGGACCTAAAAGTTTGTCAAAATATCTATCTCTCAATCAACAACATATGTCGTTGATTGAGGGGGAGAATGATTTCAATTAAATCAAAAAGTTATTTGTCATACAATTGTTTTCAAAAGATAATCATGCATGTTTAATCAATGGAGTTTAAAGTCTCAAAATCCGATCCTTATCTGTTAAAAAGTTTTCACAATCACGTCACAATTCTCCTTAAATGCTTTTCAAAATCAATTTAAATCTACAGAGATCGCAAATATCAAATGATTTGATAATTGTGATCGGGGGAGAATTTGTCATTTAAATTGGATTTAAACTGATAATTCGATAAATGGGTTCATATGTGCTTAGCAAGTTTTCCTCCCCGCATGTGACAAACGATTTCAAGATTTTCCATGCACATGTTGAGGGGGAGCATCTACTTTAAACCTAAATTATTGAAACGTGACTGAATTGTCTCTAAGTGCAGGTTCCCTCTAATATGTGCAAAACTCTTTCAAACTTCGAGGCACATATTGAGGGGGAGCAAGTTTATGAAAACCTCATCCTTCCCTTATATGCTTTATCTACTTGTGTTGATCAGGGAAGTGATGTTGATATCTTTTAGAAATTGGTAATCAAAGAAGTTAATTCTTTCTCTTGCCTCCATGTGCAAAACGATTTTAAATATATGAAGCACATGTTGAGGGGGAGCTCTTGTTCTAAAAATATCAAAAATAATTCAGGTACAAAATGCTTTGATAACGTATCTTAAGTATCTGGATTGATTTTCAAATGGTTTTCAATTGGTTTCAACGGCAGATGAACAATACCAAATAGACCGACCAACTTTACTTTATGTATGGTGATATAAGGATGATAAGGTTAGGTATTTATTCCCATGATCCGCCAGAACCGGAGGGATCTACCCAGGGATAATCCACTAGTTAGTGTAGAAGTCCTTAGGTATGATGATAAAAGGAGAAAAATGAGATATGGGAAGAGTGCGGACTGAGTCAGAGCTAGTACTGGAATAAACCCAACAAGGTTCTAGCTATGATGTCTCGGTAAGCACTGAAGGGGTTGAAGAATGAAAAAGAATTGAATGAAAAAAGGGTGAAAACAAATAGCCCTCCAATTATTCAACCTTATGGCAGAAACCGGGTTTAATTCATTTGCTACTGGTGGTTACCAAGGTAACATCGGTATTGAAGACAAGACGTCATGGACCCAGTGACGCACTGCACTTCAACTTCCCAAACCACTCAAGTTCCTCTTAAAAGGACTTGTTTCATTCTCACAGGGAACCGACATTATCTATCGACTTTCTCTTAGAGATTGTTGATATTGAAGAAGGAGACCCTCTCCCTAGTCTCCGATACAGGATCCAAATATGCACAAATTGAGTCTAGAGCCACGAGATCATCAATAAATCTCCTTAGGACACTTTCAATGAAGACTCTCTGTTTCACACAATGTGGAAAGAGAGATTATATCTTGAGTCCTACGCATTATCCTTGTGGTATTTCCAGAACATCTGAGTGATATGCATACATATTCACAATGAAGATGGAAAGCCTTCTGGTGCCAACATCAAACAAGCTCCTGGTAGGTGGCATGTGAGATCTATTATATAGATCAACCATGTGACAACTGAACAGAAACAATGGGGCGATTCAATATTTTGAATCAATCCTGGTTCAGGTTATGGATTGACGGATACCTTTGAAAAACCAGTCGTTGTGCTTAAAAGTTCTTTTCCATAGCACATCGACTGTGTATTAATGTTTCAAAATTAAAGGGTATTTATGATTGATAATTGATTTTCCATAAAACCTTCGTGGTATTGCAAAACACTTTCTATAAAGCAATACACGATTGTTCTCAAATCACTTTTCATCAATCAGTGAATCTCTATTCGCTGGTTCACTCACTCCGTGTTGTCTTCTTTGAGACGTTCCGGTTTGAGAACAGCTAGAGCAGCTGCGAAACCCTGTCAAGGAAATTCTTCGGAGTTATACCTGATCACAGGCAGTACTTGTACTGATCAACGGGGAACCGTGGGCTGTGTACCTCAATTCAACAAAAGTGATCAAAGACACTTTTGTGTGCTTTATTGCTAACTGTTTTATGCAGGAACACCCGACGTTTGCAGCTGATCAGAATGAAGCGGTCAATCCATAGCCGCATGCTCACACATTACATTCATCTCTAAAGAAATCATGATAAGTGCATCAATGACTCTGATGTTTTCACTCCATGCTTCTGCTACGCTGCTGCAAATATCATGAATCAGCTAAAGCTTCCGCTACTCTGATAAGAAGTTATCACGATCCAGAATGTGAGCATGTCGGTCCAAAAGTCACAACATCACATACTACCAACACCACAATGGAAGAGTCAGAGATTTATAGTTGCTGATAATTTCAAAGTTGGTTCAAATGCTCTAACATCACGTGGATCATTTTAAGACCTCCACGCGAAATTTCAAAACATGCAGAACATGATGAATCAAAGACTACGAGCTAAAGAACAAAAGTGCTTAATCAAAGAAACCAAGAACAATGTAATGTTATATCTGTTTGTAATCATTGTAAGTTGAGGTTACCTCCCTTAGGGGGAGATTGTTGGGATTTAGTAAATCCAGTACTTAAAGTGTCGGTCACCTCAAGTATGTATACTCGTTAGAAAGCTCGTAGTCGTAGTAATTCAGTGTTAGTATTTAGATTACTTTGTAACACCGTGGAGGACGGACGGGTCTTTACCCACTGTATGCCTGATCCACAGCCTTTTAGAGGCGTCTAAGCTTGTACCCTATAAATACCCTTTGCCCTCCAAGGCAAAGGGTTGGAGCTTTCATAATACATTTTTCTTTGTCTCTCTAAAGTTCCCATCCTCTCCCACTTTCTCTCTCTAAACCCTTAACCTAACGCCGCCTAATATGTGTTTGGGATAAACCAAGATCTTACAATAACAATTATAAAAACATATAAACATCATCAAAGCATGCAGCGGAAGTATAAGGAATAATATATGTAATAATAATTAACCGAATAAGAATATGCGTACCTTTTAGCAATTCAAGAAAATCAAACGATGATGTGAACAAGTAACAAAACCCTAAACCCTAACTTAGGGTTTATATATATTCGACCCACAAATAGTCGACCACCACAAATCCCACAAACACAAATGCGTTTGTCCTTCGTTCTTGTACACACGCATTAATAGCGATTTGATGTGAAAATCTAGGTTCTTGAATCAAAATAAAAACCAAACACTTGTATCTTGAGTTGGGAAAATCGAATCCCTTGGGGAAGGGGGTGGACGATCGGCCAACACAAGAGAGAGGGAGAGAAGAAAGCAATTAGGTTTATTAGTGATCCAAGATTAAGAGAATTATGAATATAAGGGAATGTATATATAGTTTCTCAAAACTTGGTGACCAAGAAAACTCTCCTCCTTGGGTTGGGAAACCCACGACCGGCCATAGTAACCCAAGAGGGGTTCTAGAATTTTCTTGCCTACTAATTTCATCTCTAGTCCTCGTAGTTTACATTTAAAGACCGTTAGTCAACCTCGTTAAATATTAACTATCGTTAAGTTTTATTTCGTGACAAATAATTAATAATAATAACGTTTATATATATTAATTATTTAAACATCAACTCTCATACATAATGTGTACAATCCCCAAGTCTCGAGTTTGAATCCGGTCATACATATATTTAAAATATCCATAAAACCTTTCAGCTCCCACTTGGATATTACTAAATATAGTAATGACATTGGTTTAGTCTAGCCTAACACGCCAATGCCCCTAGATCGAATCGAGTATGGTATCCTGGAAAAACCATTTAATGATTCATCATTTTTACTTATCATTTTGTTATTAATACTACATTAACTATGAATATGGATCAAGTCATTTCATAAGTTAACATTCTGTTTCTCGTTATATCTGATTGAACAAGATTACCAAATCATCTGAACGTATTCCAGATTGATCTTGGGTATGGCCATACAAACATCTTGTCAACCCTACGAGGGGCCTAAATATAGTATTATGCTTTGAAACAAATTCAAAGGAACAAATTCTCTTGACTACAAACATAACTCATGAACTTTGTAACACTTCTGAAAATAGCCCTTATAACTACGAGTTATGGATAGCGTTAAACTATCTTACACAAGTGCACTACATTCATAACAGTTATCTGGTATCTCAAGTCTAAGGATAAACACTTCATGAATTACTTAATGACAAAGATCCATAAGTATCATCATGTAAAGTTGGGATCTGTCCTATATTCAATTCATTGAATATCATGTGAATCTGGTATGTCCCATGCATCAATATACTTTAAGTATATTCTACCAAAACTCAAATTTGTCTTAATTCAATGACATTCCCACATCATTGATCGACAACGGGCTATTTAGAATAACATAAGTTATTCACGGATTAAACATGAAAATATAGGATATAATATTAAGAAAATGAAAAATAAACATAAACAACTATTTATTTCATTAAAATAATATTTGTTCATAACATCCTTTATCCAAATACTAATCACGGATCTGCATGAAACTACTAGCTAAACGAAATCTTATCCCATCAGCATAGTCAGTAAGTTTTTCCTTTGGCAAAGGCTTCGTAAAGGGATCAGCTAGATTATCATCTGTATGAACTTTGAGTAGATTGATTTCACCTATTTCGACTTGTTCTCGAACATAGTGATATCGTCGAGGAAAATGTCTGGCGCCCTTCATGACTCCAGGCTCATTGGCAAATGTTGTTGCAGCAGAGTTGTCACAATACACATTTAAAGGTAATTCGATTGAGGGCATTACTCCGAGTCCCAAAATGAATTTCCTAATCCAAACAGCTTCCATCGCAGCTTCCGAAGCATCTATGTACTCAGCTTCTGTAATAGACATCGCAGTCGTTGTCTGCTTCTTGCTCTTCCAGTCAACTGCTCCTCCATTAATGACAAAGACGTATCCCATTTGAGACTTCTTATCATCTTTATCAGTTTGGAAAGACGCATCGCAAAAACCTGTAACATCAAGTTCTGCATCTGGATTCCCACCATACACTAAAAACATTTCTTTAGTAGCCCTTAGATACTTAAGAATCTTCTTAACAGCATGCCAGTGTTTCACACCTAGATTCTGTTGATATCGACTGGTGATATTCTGTACAAACGCCACATCAGGCCTTGTACATCTCACAACATACATGATAGATCCTACAGCCGAAGCATAAGGAACTTTTCTCATGTGTGCCATCTCTTCAGGTTTTGACGCGCATAGTTCACTACTTAAGCCATGTTCAACTTGCATCGGCAAATATCCCTTCTTGGAATCTTGCATATTGAATCGCTTCAATATTTTATCAATGTAAGTACTTTGACTTAGTCCAATCAACCGCCTTGATCTATCTCGGTAGATCTTGATTCCCAGAATAAATGCTGCTTCCCCTAAATCCTTCATAGAAAAGCACTTTCCAAGATAAGACTTTACATCTTGCAAATTTGGAATGTCTTTTCCCATGATCAATATGTCATCGACATATAAGATAAGGAAAATAACATTACTCCCACTAGCTTTGTGATATACACATGGCTCATCAAGATTTTGAGTGAAACCAAATTTCTTGATTTCTTCATCAAACTTCTTGTTCCATTGCCTTGATGCTTGCTTCAACCCATAAATGGATCTTTGAAGTTTGCATACACGCTTTGGAAAATTTGGATTCACAAACCTTTCAGGCTGCGCCATATAGATGTCCTCATCTAGGCGACCGTTTAAGAAGGCAATTTTGACATCCATTTGCCATATCTCATAGTCATAGTACGCAGCTATGGCTATAAGAATCCTAATAGCTCTAATGTCTGCTACAGGAGAAAATGTCTCCTCGTAGTCTATCCCAAAAGTTTGAGTAAACCCTTGAGCTACAAGACGAGCTTTATAGGTGTGTACATTGCCATCCATGTCAGTCTTTATCTTATAGAGCCACTTACTTCCAACTACCTTGGCATTTGGAGGTAAGTCAACCTCTATCCAGACTTCGTTATCTCGCATGGATTGCATTTCCCCATTCATTGCAACTTGCCATTTATCCTTTTCAGGACTCATCATGGCAGCCTTATAGTTAGCAGGTTCACCAAGATCCCCTAACAAATTTTCCTCAGCTTCTACGTTAAGACATAGACGCTCAGGTGCACGCGTAGTCCTTGCAGATCTACGAATGGGAACCACTTCAACTTCAGGTGGAACACTTAGACTTTCAGGTTCTACTTGAGGTTGGCTAGTGTTTTCAGAAGGTGTTGTATCTTCTTGATCATCTTCCAGATCATAAACTCTCCCACTGAATTCATGAGATATGAGATCCCTTTCAAGGAAGTCTCCATACCTAGCAACAATTACTTTGTTTTCAGGTGGAAAGTAAAAGTAGTAACCCATAGTTTCCTTTGGGTATCCTATGAAGATACACTTAACAGATCTTTGTTGTAGCTTATCAGCTGAGTCACGTTTAACAAAAGCCTCACAACCCCAGACCTTTAAGTAAGACAAGTTGGGAGCATTCCCATATCACACTTCATAAGGAGTCTTATCAACCTTCTTAGTTTGAACCATATTCAATATGCGAACAGCAGTTTCTAAAGCATAATCCCAAAAGGATAAGGGAAGAGTTGTAATATTAAACATTGATCGCACCATGTCTAACAATGTACGATTTCTTCTCTCAGATACACCATTTTGTTGTGGAGTATATGGAGATGTGAGTTGCTGAACAATTCCACACTCAGCAAGATAATCTTTAAACTCTTGGCTTAAATATTCACCACCTCTATCGGATCGAAGAGCTTTAATCTTCTTTCCTAGTTGCAGTTCTACTTCACTCTTGAAAACCTTAAATGTTTCAAAGACTTCATGTTTATGTTTAAGTAAATAAACATAACCATAACGACTGAAATCATCAGTAAAGGTTAAGAAGTAGCTAGCACCCTTCCTTGAAACATGTCTTAGTGGTCCACATACGTCAGTATGTATTACACCAAGAAGATCAGAAGCCCTTTCTAAACTATTTGTAAAAGGTTTCTTGGTCATCTTCCCAGATATGCAAGATTCGCATTTATCAAATGATTCATCATTGACGTCTTGCAAAAGCCCATCGTGTTGCAGCTTTTGCATGCGTTTCTTGCCTATATGAGCAAGTCTACAATGCCAAAGAAATGAAGAATCCAAATCACTTTTGATTCTTTTATTATTGATGCTAAAGACAGAATTATTTTTATCAATCACATTATCATGCAAATCAATTTCAAACACACCATTTACTGGAATAACATTAAAGTAAAAAACACCATTTAAAGAAACCGAAATTCCATAATCAGTAAATGTATGAATAAAACCAATATCTTTTAACAAGGAAACAGAAACAACACCCCTAACAATAGAAGGTGCGTAATGACAATCATTCAAAGACAATACTAAACCCGAAGGTAAAACTAAATCAAACGTGCCTATAGCTTCAACGACTTCATGTGCTCCATTACCCACGTGCAGGTATTGTTGTCCATAGGCGATCTTGCTTGCACCTCTAAGTCCCTGCAGTGTATTACAAATGTGAATACCACATCCAGTATCATATACCCAGGAATTTGTTTTATGAGGAAAATCAAATAATTATATCATCAAAAGAGTACCGGAAGTACTAGCCACAGTGCCAGTATTTTTATACCTCTTAGTACGCAACTCATCAAGGTAGATCGGACAATTCCTCTTCCAGTGTCATACCTTGGTGCAGTGATGACAAGCCTGATCCTTCTTAGGATTCTTACGCTTTCTGGGAGGGTACTTCTTGGGTTCTTGTTGATAAGTCATAACCTGTTTTCTCTTATCAACTTTACCCTTACCTTTCCCTTTCTTGTTCGCTAGCGGCTTATTAGGCTTAGAAATCCTACCCTTTTGGATGGTTAGAACCGTAGGTGTAGGGGCCTTCTGGGGCAAACATTTCTCGTAGTCAATGAGCATTGAATGTACCTCACTAACTGTCTTCCTCGTGCAATGCATATTATAATTGCGCACGAAACCATCAAACTCCTTGTTAAGGGATTTGTTGATCAGGCCAATTTGTATGTCATTAGGGTAGACATAATTGAGTCTCCCGAGCTGGTCCATGTAACTCATCATTTCCAGGCAGTGGGTGCTCACAGGTTTCCCTTCTCCTTGCTTGCAACTGTGTAGAGCATCTATCAGATCATACAGCTCTACAGTCACATACTTTTCAAACAACCTTTGCAATTCAGCGAGCATGAGATGAGGGAAGTAATTCTCAAACTGTTTTTGCAAGTTTGAGTTCATACTCCCAAGCATAATGCAGGCAACCTCATTATACCTATCATACTCTGTTTTCCATGCAGCTCGTGCTTCAGCAGTAACATCAGCTGCAGGTTCAGGAGGACAAGGCGTAGTCAAATAATCTAGTCTTTTGTCAACCCTCAAGACAATTATGAGTTGCCGATACCAATAATTGAAATTCGCGCTACCAGTCAATTTCTCTCGATCAAACATAGATTTGAACGACGAGGCTAGTGCAGTAGATTCAGCTTGAGCCATTTCTACAGAAAATAAAAGTTCAAAAGTTAGTACTTTCGATAAATAAACATTCAAGAAAATAAAATACCCTTTGGTCAATATTCATATTAACCATAGAATTTTCCTTGAATTTTGGATCCTCATTATCATAGTTTCACCGCATCAGTTGATCTGCTAGTGGTGAAAGTATAGAATAGGTAATTGTTGAAAAACAATAATTGACAAACAAGTTTTCAATTCCAAAAATGTTTGGGATTTACAATTTTGCCAAAACAATTTATGCAAAACGTAAGCATGTTTTATCCCATCTTATGCCTTAAGTTATAGGTCTCACTAACTAACTTAATTAAGTTGTCTAATTTAGAAACTGCAAATTATTAAGCTGAGGTCTCACACAACATAAATATTCACCTTGTTATCCTAATCTAGCTCAAGGTCTCACATAACTAAATTACAACTTCAAGTGTTTCATATCATTAGATGGCATAAACTTAAATTTAAAGGGTACAATTTTGACGTGTAATCAAAACTTATGTATAAAGAAGCATGTATACAACTTTATAGCATAAAATTTTCGAAAAAACTTACATAATATTTTAATTGCTAAGATTAAATTCTACAAAGTTTTAATCGATGCGTTGAGAAACTTACAACTTTGTACTAAGATGCTTCGTACATAGAATGGTTATACTAGGTAGCTCCAATCGAACTCACAGAGGGCAGAGGACCAGGTAAGCGCAGAAACATAACCTTAGACATATTTTCAGTGTGACTGTTCACACTTCTTTTAACCCCTTTATAGTTTGTTCTAGTGAGTGAGCCGTTCTAACCATTTAGTACAGTCACATCAATCGATTAAAAGTTCAAGATTTGATTCTTAGAAAAACAAATCAATTTCGCCATTATTTAGTCCATTTAATTTTCTATTCATAAAAAACCCTTTTTGCTTACAAACATGTCATACAATATAAAAAACCCTTTTTGCTTACAAACATGTCAATAATATACCAATTAGCACATAACGAACTTTTATTAGTATAATTGAGGTCTTCCCCAATTCAATAATTATCAAATAAATAAACATGTGTATATCACTAAACAATTAATAAACAACAACAATCCCAAGATACGCATAATACATGACACATAACAATTATTCATTAATAACCACATAAAATTTTGCATGCAATCCTAGGGTTTCTACAAGTTTTACAAAATTAAAACCTAATAAAATAATTAAAGGGTAATCGACCCTATAAAAAAAATTAGGGTTTCCAATTTCAAAACCCTAGAAACCAATAAAAACATGCAATAATCATAAAGATTCAATTTTTTATGTGTTTCGGTAATTAATTACATCATATTAACGGCTCTCTAATACCACTGTTGGGTTTTACTAATCATAACAATTATAAAAACATGTAAACATCATCAAAGCATGCAGCGGAAGTATAAGGAATAATATATGTAATAATAATTAACCGAATAAGAATATGCGTACCTTTTAGCAATTCAAGAAAATCAAACGATGATGTGAACAAGTAACAAAACCCCAAACCCTAACTTAGGGTTTATATATATTCGACCCACAAATAGTCGACCACCACAAATCCCACAAACACAAATGCGTTTGTCTTTCGTTCTTGTACACACGTACTAATAGCGATTTGATGTGAAAAGCTAGGTTCTTGAATCACAATAAAAACCAAACACTTGTATCTTGAGTTGGGAAAATCGAATCCCTTGGGGAAGGGGGTGGACGATCGGCCAACACAAGAGAGAGGGAGAGAAGAAAGCAATTAGGTTTATTAGTGATCCAAGATTAAGAGAATTATGAATACAAGAGAATGTATATATAGTTTCTCAAAACTTGGTGACCAAGAAAACTCTCCTCCTTGGGTTGGGAAACCCACGACCGACCATAGTAACCCAAGAGGGGTTCTAGAATTTTATTGCCTACTAATTTCATCTCTAGTCCTCGTAGTTTACATTTAACGACCGTTAGTCAAACCTCGTTAAATATTAACTATCGTTAAGTTTTATTTCGTGACAAATAATTAATAATAATAACGTTTATATATATTAATTATTTAAACATCAACTCTCATACGTAATGTGTGCAATCCCGAAGTCTCGAGTTCGAATCCGGTCATACATATATTTAAAATATCCACAAAACCTTTCAGAAGGTGGTTAAGGGTGACTTTTGTGTTTGAGTGATAGTGTTATTTGTGTATAGTAGGTATAGTTAAATGACGAGTGATTGTTTCGTCAAGAAAAAGGTGAAAAGGACGTAAGAAAGAAATTACCATTATCAAGGTTGTTAAGATCGGAATCTTATTATTGATCGTTTTTATCTTTGCAAGATTGGAATCGTAAAATTGGATTGAGATCGAAAAATTCTACTTAAATATTAAAATGTCTTATATGTCCAATATTTCGTATTCAAAGCTAATTGTATGAAGAAAGAAGAGTTCTCAGAAAGAAGAGTTCTCAAAGTTATAAAAATATGAAAATGCAACGCGCAATGGTTTGTAATACTAAAATAACTAATCGATTATTAAGGATGCTGAATTTTTTAATCTAAAAATTTGTATATTTCACTCTTATGAAACATTTATAATTATCCATGTTATTTTAAATGTTTTACTTTAACAAAATTCGTTTCTTTATACTTAATTAGTTAGTTACTTCAAGGAAAGTAAATATTTCAGTGACTTTTTAGCCAGGAGTTAAGATTAAACTCATAACCTATTTTCCCAAAAGCTCTTATTAACTGATCATCAACGGGATGTTTGCGGTGAGAAAATAATACCATTAAACCATTAGCCAAATTGTCCTAGACTCTCCTTAGAGCATGTCCATCAATAACGCCGAGACCGGCGTTATTCGGTCTTATTGGGCGTTATTCGGTGTTAACCATTGGAGGGTCAGTGTTATTCCGGTGTTAAAGGGCCTGTGTTAACACACCAACGCCCGTTATTTGTTTTTTTGTTTTTTGTTTTTTGTTTTTTTTTTTAATTTATGCCCCTAAATGAGGGGTTGTTTTTGTAAATTGTTAGAGTGTTAAAGTTTAACTTGGGAATGTTATGATTGTGGGTGTTTTTTGGGGATGTTAAGGTGAAATGTTAAAGCTGATGTGGCGCTGACGTGACACGGTGTTAAACTTTAACTTGTGTTATTGTTGTGCATGCTCTTAATGACATCTTGGTTAAAACCATTTTGTCTATTAATCTGTTAGAGTACAACCAAAACAAATGCTTTTGTACAAGGAGCATGCTTGGTACATAGATCAAGTTGGACAACTTCTTTGTGTATTAATATTGATCAAGCTTATAAATAGCGCGAGGCGTGGTGTGACGGCATGATTAAACCTCACGCCGTTGCAGCTAAGGCGAAACTTTTGCGTTTATAAGGTGTGTCTTAAAGCGGCACAAATTATGAAAATATTTATATATTTATATCATATTTCATATATATCGAGTTTAAAAAAGACGTGACATAAAGCGGCATAACGGCATGGCGTGACGGCATGACCAAGCTTCACGCCTCTGTGAGACCTTTGCGATTCTTTTAGAACCATGATATTGATGCGTCAAGAAAACAATTCATAGGATCTCCCAGACTTGAACTTGGTACTCGTATTAATGCTTTGCTAACATCAAATTACACAACGTTTACCAGTTGAGTGCTATGTCCAAAATGTTGGTGGTGTGCTCCCAGAACAGGGTTAGATAATCAACTTCTGTAGAAATAAGCAACAATTCAGCAGAAACAAATACCACTTGGTGGTTACCGGATATCACTTGGAATCGTGTGATCACTTTCCATAGTAAACTATTCGACCCTAATGCCTGGGTTACACGAATATCTACTTGGGATAAGACCAAATGCAGTTATGGAATTAGGCACAATTCTATAACCCTTGCGCTTATAAGTGTTTAGTGTTTTCTGTATTTTTCTCATGCATAATCAGATCTCCTATTTATAGGAGTTTACTCTAAGCTAATAAAATGGAATTATGAGTATTAATCGGCCCATTAATAGCCTCATAATTATCCCCATTATAGCCGTTAGTGGTTACATGACCAATTAAACATGGTCATTAAGCAGTTGAAACTGCCACTTGAATAGGACAAAACCGTTACAAGCAGTACTTTCATCAGTACTTTCATAGTGCTATCAGTGGATACACTGCTTCAGTGGAATCCACAAGCTTCAGTGGAAACACTGCTTATCAGTGGAAACACTGCCTATCAGTGGGAACCACAAGCAGTACTTTCCACAAGCAGTACTTTCCACAAGCAGTACTTTCCACTAGTACTACCAATACAAACCACTACAAGAGTCAGGGTGTTCATGGACCTTATGGGTGTACACTCCGTACCTCCTAACCCATTATAAGGTGTGAACTAATCCCACAAGTGCACTAAATTTTCCAACAATCCTCCCCAAATTTAGTTCACTTCCTTTGCATGAAAAATAAACATCAAGCAAAACATGTGCATAAACGAAAATGTCCTGAGGATTGAATTTCCATCTTAGTAAATTACACGTTCAAATATTCGAGAATCGGGGTGTTCTAAGTATTGAACCCTTCAACCCATTTGAATACCTGAAGATAAAATACACACAAGTTTTCAAACACTTAAAAGCTCCTGACACTATACAAGCCATGTGTCCATATCCAAATTCATAAATGTTGTAAAAGCTAAAAGTCCAAAGCTTCCTGAAGCGGCAAAACTTCAACATTTACATAGGTGGTTCCTCTTTAGTCATGCTCCTGCCAAGCACTTTTTCAAAGAAAATTAACCATTAAGAAGTAAAGACTTCATCCTCCTTTCAGCAGGTTCTGAGCACAACCTTGGGATGTAAATAAACATGTGCTCCAGTCCACTGAATGTTCAGCTTTCCACATTGAACTCAGCTCCCAAGTTTCCTCAGGAGGGAGTTGGGTGTCCTAGCATTCAGTGACTAAGTTGGACTTAAACCCATCCCTTTAGCAGACTTTATAACCAAGTCTCTAGCCAAACCCTTCGTCAAGTGATCAGCTAAGTTCTGTTGAGATCTCACAAACTCTATAGATACCACCCCATTCATGATAAGCTCACGAATCATGCTATGTCTGACACCTAAGTGTCTAGACTTACCATTGTACATTTGGCTATAAGCCTTAGCCAATGTAGCTGCACTATCACAACGGATAGAAATAGGTGTTATAGGTTTAGGCCACAATGGAATCTCAAGAAGCAAGTTTTTCAACCATTCAGCTTCTTTACCAGCAGCTGCTAGAGCCACAAATTCAGATTCCATTGTTGAACTGGTGATGCAAGTTTGCTTCTTGGATGCCCAAGAAATTGCACCTCCACCAAGTAGGAATACCCAGCCACTGGTAGACGAATTGTCTTCAGTGTTACTGATCCAACTTGCATCAGTGTAACCTTCCAACACTGAAGGATAACCAGTATATGAGAGACTATAATCCATAGTTCTCTTCAAATACTTCAGTACCCTCCGAACTGCTTGCCAGTGATGAGCACTAGGATTACTAGTATACCTGCTTAATTTTCCCACTGCAAAACCAATATCAGGTCTTGTACAAGTCATGGCATACATCAGGCAGCCAATTATCCTAGAATACTCAAGTTGAGATACAGCCTTGCCATGATTAGGCATCAGCTTCTCACAAGTATCCATAGGTGTACTCACTGGAGTACAATCAAAGTAATTGAATTTCCTCGGTACCTTCTCAATATAATGAGACTGAGAGATAGAAATTCTTTTACTTTCATGTTTAATCCTAATACCAAGGATAACATCAGCCTCCCCCATGTCCTTCATGGAGAACCTTGATGACAAAAATTCCTTTGTCAGGTCAACCTGATTTTGGTCAGTGCCAAAGATCAACATGTCATCAACATATAGACAAATGATGACTCCTTTACCAGATTCATCAAATTTGCTATATACACATTTGTCAGCTTGGTTAAGAACATAACCACTAGACAAAACCACTTCATCAAACTTTTGATGCCATTGCTTAGGTGCCTGCTTTAGTCCATAAAGAGACTTAATCAGTTTACACACCTTGTTTTCATTGCCAGGCATGATGAAGCCCTGAGGTTGGTTCATATAAACCTCCTCTTCCAATTCACCATTCAAGAAAGCTGTCTTCACATCCATCTGATGAATAACCAGATTGTGAATTGATGCCAAGGCAATCAGCAGTCTTATGGTACTGATACGAGCCACAGGGGCATAAGTATCAAAATAGTCTATTCCTGACTTTTGTTTAAAGCCCTGAATGACTAGTGTAGCCTTGAACTTTTCAATAGTTCCATCTACCTTCATTTTCCTTTTGAAAATCCATTTGCAACCCAGAGGTTTGCAACCAGGAGGTAGATCAACCAACACCCAAGTGTTGTTGCCCATGATGGAATCCATCTCATCATTGATTGCTTCTTTCTAGAAAGCAATGTCCTGGGACTTCATTGCTTCTTCAAATGTCTTGGGATCATCCTCAACAATGAAGCAATAGGAGTATTGGTCAGAGACCTCATCCCTAGTTCCTTCAACTAAGTATAGTTGAAACTCAGGTCCAAATGACTTTGGAGTCCTGACCCTTTTGCTCTTCCTGAGCACAGGTTCAGGTTGTTGAACCACAACCTCATCAGGGACCACTGATGGTTCACCATCAGGGACCTCTGATACACCAGTGTCATGAGTTCCATTAGGAATCCTCTGACTTGGTCTAGGGACTGATGAGAATCTATTCTCATCAAAATCTGCATCCCTTGATTCAATTATTGAGTTAACTGAAACATGTTCATTAGGTTCAATAACATAGAACCTAAAAGCCTTGGAATGCTCAGCATATCCAACAAAGATGCAGTCAATGCCTCTTTCACTCAAAGTCTTTTGCTTTGGATCAGGGAGTCTTACAACAGCCCTACAACCCCAGACCCTGAGATAGTTCAGGTTGGGTTTCCTTTTAGTCCAGAGTTCATAAGGGGTAACCTTGTTCCTTTTGTTGGGAACCCTATTTAATAAATATCAAGCTGTTAACATAGCTTCACCCCAGAACCCTTGACTCAGTCCTGAATAGGACAACATGGAATTAACCATCTCCTTCAGCACCCTGTTTTTCCTTTCAGAAATACCATTTTGCTGAGGAGTATAAGGGGCAGTCGTTTCATGGATAATTCCAACAGACTGAAAATACAGAGTATCCATGTACTCACCTCCCCTATCAGTCCTTAATCTTTTGATCAAAGACCCAAGTTGTAATTCAACTTCAGTTTTAAACACTTTGAATTTATCTAATGCTTCATCCTTGGTATGTAACAAATAAACATAACAAAACCTAGAAGCATCATCAATAAATGTCACAAAGTATTTCTTGTTCCCCAAAGAGGGAGTGGCATGCAAATCACACAGGTCACTGTGTATAAGCTCCAAGACCTTAGTCTCACGACTAACACCCTGAAAAGGTTTCTTGGTTATCTTGGTCAACATGCAAGTTTTACACTTTTCAGTGTCCATGTCAAAAGCAGGGATTAGACCATCCCTAGACATATCTTGCATCCTTTTATAGTGAACATGACCAAGTCTAGCATGCCAAAGGGTAGAATCAGTCTGATCATATGTGGTCACAAAAGCTGAAATAACATTGTCAGTGGTAATATTAAGCCTGAACATTTGATTACATAAATAACCAAAACCAATAAAAACACCACATTTAGAAAGAACAAATTTATCAGATTCAATAACTTGTTTATATCCATGATTATTCAAAACACTACTTGAAACCAAGTTCTTCCTGATATCAGGAACATGAATAACATCAAACAAAGTTACAATCTTTCCTGAACTAAACCTAAGATCTACACAACCACGACCATGCACCAAGGCTGTTGACTCATTTCCCATGTGAAGAATAGAACCATCATTCAGTGACTCATAAGTCTTGAACCAGCTTCTATCTTTGCACACATGAACTGTTGCACCAGAGTCAACCCACCACGCAACATCATCATCCTGCACATAAAAAGATTCAGATACATATGTAACATAATAAATCTGAAAAGACTTATTAAACATATTCTGACCTTTCAGTGAGTTGGCTGAACCACCACTCCCTGAACCATTAGTGCCTGATCCATTGGCTTTACCACCAATTTTAACACCTTTGCAGTCCCTTTTAATGTGACCAGTCTTGCCACATTTCCAACAAGTAGGAGTTGCCTTCTTGTTAAGATATGCCTTTGTGTTATCATGATATTTGCGTTTGCCTTTGTTATCATTGTACCTGGTGGAGTTGTTATGCTCCACCATATTGACAACAGATGGTCCAGTAGCATTGCTACTCTTTGGCTTGTCATTATCCTGCACCTTGAGAGATTCCTCAATGTGCAGATGACTGCCCAACTCAACAAGAGTTAACTCCTCCTTCATATGTTTCAAGGTATGCTTGAAATCTTTCCATGAAGGAGGAAGTTTATCAATAACACAAGAGACTTGAATAGCTTCATCCATGTGCATATTGTGTTGTGTAAACCTTCCAAGTATTCCAAGAAGTTCATTGTATTGTTCCATAACTGGTCTTGAATAAGTCATTTTGTAATTTGTGAAATTACTAACAAGGAACTTCTTACTTGATGCATCCTCAGCCATATATTTGGCATCCAAGGAATCCCACAGTTCTTTGGAAGATTCAAAGTTATGATAAATATCAAACAAAGAATCAGACATACCATTCAGAATAAGACCTCTGCATATGTAGTCATCATTCTCCCACTTGCTCCTCCTTCTGATCTGCTCCACAGTAGCATCATCCCCATCATCAGGAATAGGTGTAGTAAGCACATACACCACACTCATGCTTGACAGCAAGAAGTGCATCTTCTTCTGCCACCTCCTAAAGTCCACCCCTTCAAACGTGTCCAGCTTAGCAAAGTTTGAAGCCATGTGTTTCATTGCAGCAGTTGCCATTGATTATCACAAAATAGTTTACTTTGATTGTTGGTGGTGTGCTCCCAGAACAGGGTTAGATAATCAACTTCTGTAGAAATAAGCAACAATTCAGCAGAAACAAATACCACTTGGTGGTTACCGGATATCACTTGGAATCGTGTGATCACTTTCCAAAGTAAACTATTCGACCCTAATGCCTGGGTTACACGAATATCTACTTGGGATAAGACCAAATGCAGTTATGGAATTAGGCACAATTCTATAACCCTTGCGCTTATAAGTGTTTAGTGTTTTCTGTATTTTTCTCATGCATAATCAGATCTCCTATTTATAGGAGTTTACTCTAAGCTAATCAAATGGAATTATGAGTATTAATCGGCCAATTAATAGCCTCATAATTATCCCCATTATAGCCGTTGGTGGTTACATGACTAATTAAACGTGGTCATTAAGCAGTTGAAACTGCCACTTGAATAGGTCAAAACCGTTACAAGCAGTACTTTATCAGTACTTTCATAGTGCTATCAGTGGATACACTGCTTCAGTGGAATCCACAAGCTTCAGTGGAAACACTGCTTATCAGTGGAAACACTGCCTATCAGTGGGAACCACAAGCAGTACCAAGAAGTACTTTCCACAAGCAGTACTTTCCACTAGTACTACCAATACAAACCACTACAAGAGTCAGGGTGTTCATGGACCTTATGGGTGTACACTCCGTACCTCCTAACCCATTACAAGGTGTGAACTAATCCCACGAGTGCACTAAATTTTTCAACACAAAATAGGTACTCGTATTAAAAAACTGAAATATGTAAATGAGATAAACTCTTGCTATGAGAAATGTAATGTGTAGGTAAGGCATCTCCTTACCTATAATACTCAGAAATTTATATGCAAAATTAATTTATAATATCTGAATCACATTTTAATACATTTCACTAAGGGTGTGTTTGGTAGCGGAAATTGAGGCAAGAGAATTGGAAATGGTTCCATTTCTCTTGTTTGGTACACAGAGAATTGAAAAAGCGGAGAATTTGGAAGAGAAATGGAGAGAAATTGAGAGACTTGGGTAATGTAATTTGGCTAGCTCCATTTCCCTCATTTTGGTGGAGAAATTGGAGAAATGGATTATTATTATTATTATTATTATTATTATTATTATTTTTTTTTTTTACAACTATAATTTTGTTAAATAATGGATTTTGTTTTTAAAAAAAATATATATGTAAACAAATTATTTTTTAAAAATAATTTTTTTTTAAAATATTTAAAAAAAAATAATTTTTTTTAAATAAATACATTTTTAAAAAACATTTTTTTTAAAAACAAGTTTTTTTTTTTAAATAAAAACATTTAAAAAAAATATTTTTTTTAAAATATTTTTTTTAAAGAAAGTACATAAATTTTAAAAAAATAAATTTAAAAAAAAAATATATTTTTTTTTAAAGAATTTTTTTTTAAATATTTTTTTTAAATTTTTTTTAAAAATTGTTATTTAGAAAAAATAAAATATATTTTTTTTAAAAGAAGTTTTTTTTTTTTTTTTTTTTTTTTTTTTTTTTTTTTTTTTTTAAGTAAATACATTTTAAAAAAATAAGTTTTTTTTTAATAATTTTTTTTAAAGAAAGTACATAAATTTTAAAAAAATAAATTTAAAAAAAAAAGATATATTTTTTTTAAAATAATTTTTTTTAAATATTTTTTAAGAATTTTTATTTAGACAAAATATTATTTAAATAAAATTTTTTTTAGAATTAAACAAAATTCTCTACTGATTTCTATTATCTGAGATTCTATTATCTACTTCATTTCTTTTCTCTGAATTTCTCTCTACCAAACGCACCCTAAACATACTCATTCTCTCATTCCCACCATCCTTTCAACTAAAACCACTGTAATCAATTCGTCTATGCCATACTTTGAGTAAAGGATTGAGGCCATTTGGCTAAGGATCAAGCTGGACTAAACGTCAGGATGTCATCATTACTAAGAGCGAGTTGGTGAACGCCGATTGGCATGGTCGATGTTGTGCTCACTCAATTGACAATCAGCCAACCAAGATCATGGCCAATATGCATTTTAAATCCTCATATTTGTATATTGCAGTTTCTGAACATCTGAGTTCCAACTTACATCACAACCACCATAGGCTAATATTTGGATCATCATTCTTCAATATCATCACAATTAACAAAATATACCGAAAGGCGGTACGATGATTGCCATCATATCAAAGACCAGGGTGAGCCATAACCATGGCAAACACCTTTAGCTTTAATTGTTACAGCTCACGGGCAATTACGTAAAGATATTACAAGCTAAGAAAATTCAGTCTATGTCCATTTCAAATTTTCATTAACTGTGCCTATCTTAAAGGACTCACAAATTAAAGATTCATACAATTCTATTCTAATCAATGTACAACAAGATAATGCATATTGCCGCCATCTTACCAAATGAAGTAAAACCTTCATCTAGTTGTCTGTGTGCCTATTACCCTGAAAAGTACAAACACAAAATCCCTTGTTAATTCACCTAAGCAAAGTTTTAATACAACTAGAAACCAAAAGGTAGGTACTGTAAGTCTGTAACAAAACCAAATAAGACCTGGAAGGTGTCGGCCAATGTACAGCATGGTTTTGTTTACAAGCGGTAAGTCCGCCTTTTCCTTCCTTGCTTCCAACAGCTTTTCACTGTTCAGTATCCAAAAATCACAATGTCTATAAGCATCTCTAGTCTCTACCATTACAGTCGTAAGAAAATGTAAAACAGTGTGAATAAGCAATATTTAGCCTGTCTATTCAATTAGTCTGTTCAAAACGCAATGAGCAGATATCATAAATTACCTGGTGTAGGGTAATGGGCAAAATATGATAATATAATCAGCACCAGTACAAGTAAAAGTACTAGTCTTATCATCATAAGCATAACTATAGGACCTCGGACACACATGTTTGAAATACTCAGAAAACTCTGTCGGCGGACATGTGTCTGGTGTATTATACCCTTCACTACAACAAAACCTCGGATCCCCAAACGCCTCACACGCACTCTTACATGCCACCACTCTCTTCCTCCCCCCACCTGCCGCCACTCTCAATGCTGTCGGACACGCACTGTTCAAATCAACCAAACACCCAGTGGAACTACATGCACCACTTGTACCACCCCTCGGTATCACAAGCATTGGAAGGTTGTACCTGTTAAACCCAAAACAACAAAAATAGTCTAATTAACTTGATTAAAATAAAGACAGTTTTATGTCAAGAAGACACAAGCCTTGAGGCTTTTTTGCATCCCAAGTGCATCAAATGTATCGCTAAGTTATGATTTTGATTGACGAGTTTTTAAAAAAAAAGGCCGGTTATGATACCGGAATTCAAAATGAAATACTAATATACCTTGGGTACCTTCAAACTTATCGCGATAATATACTTTTTGCTAATGTGTCAAGGGTATTTTGGGTAATTTTTTGAGAGCTAACACATCAGCAAGACAGCAAAAACTGTGATATAGTTACTAAATTTGAGTAACACTTGAAGCATACCGGTACTTTTTAGGATTCAATTATCATAACCATGGCTGTCAAACTCGCTAGGCAGTATTCGAGCGGTCGGCTACCTTGTAGTGAGTGATTGGCCTAGGCAGACAGATTGGAATTTTTATATATAGTTTCAAATCATAGGACCATAGAATTGTTCATAAGACCGTAGAGATATGCTTATAAACATTAACACAATTTTTCAAATACTTCAAACCGAGTTTTGACCAATTTAATGTGACCAAATTTTGACCAAACTGATTTTTAGGCCAATTCAGCTCAACTCGTCTGCTCATTTGGGTCACTGACCTTGTCGCGACCTTGTTATCCGAGTTTTACAACACTACCCCAATATAACCTATGTACTTCCAAATTTCCTATCTATAGTGTCACTGGTATTTTTGGTAACTTATTGGGTGCTTACAACTTACAAGTTAACAATAAGTACGAAATCTAGACAAAACTTGAAAGTGCATAGAGTATAGCAGTATTTTCTGGAGTTCAGGTATAACCTTAACTTAAGAAAAAGTACGCCCCTATTAGACGTACGATGCACAAATCTATTTTTAGCAGTGAACAGTTAATTTGAAACGACAACGATCCGAAAAGGAAAGGCGGACAAATAATAATAAAAAAAACATAAGTACCCATCAACCAAGCTGACATCATAGAAATCCAACCCCTGATCCCCATTAAGCGTAAACTCAGCAAGCGTAGCAGGCGGCTCAGCTCCACGTCCCTCACACGCCACTTTCCCAGACCCACAATCAGCAGTCACACACACCAACCTCCCACTACCATCCACCCCACAATCAGTCCTGCCCCATAACCGACCCGACCACGAAACGGGTACCCGTAAAGTCCTGGACTGACCCGACTTGAGCATAAACCCGGTCGGGTTTAGTACAGGTCTGTCTGCTCCGGTTAGGATTCCGGGCCAGATTGTGTGGCGACATTTGTTTATGATTTTGAAAGTTGTTTGTTGGGTGTTTGGGATAAGGGTTAGTGTGATGATTAGTGTGAAGATGATGTGATTCATGATTGGGTGTTTGGATTTTGGTTTTTGGGGTTTTGTTTTGTTTTTATAAAAAAGTGGAAAAGTGGGAAGATAGTGGAAAAGGAAAAGCAGAGGATTTGAGATTTGATTATTTGGGATTTATATGATTTTTTGTACTTTTTTCCCACCAAAATAAATGATTTTGGTTATGATTAAGTTTTGACTAGGTGTGGTGTAGGATAAATCTTGTTTGAGAAAGTTTTTTATTTTTTTGTTAGTAACAAATTTTGACCCAATGCTATTTATCTTTTACATAATCAGCGGAGGATGAAGTGGTGCTAATATGTCACTATTTACGAACGATAACACTACTAGGACTGGTGTACTTGAGGCAGAAGGTATACTCGTGCATGCCTTTTTGAGCATTTGTAAATGAAAAAAAATGTGTTTACCCTTTGTCGTTTCATAAAAAAATGCACATTCTTTGTCAGATTTTTGAATCCGCCGTTGTAACAGTGTAACACCCACCCCACTCTGCTTCCCGCCTCGCAATTTGATCTCGTACATGGCTTATTTCATGCACGGGAAGACAAGATGATCAGCTTGTGTTGTGGGTTGTGTATGTTTAAATGTATCTTCATTTCCGGCAGATCCACCAGTCACCTTCCCGTGGCTCCCCGCCAACCCCTTCATGCGCGTACTCCTTTCACAAACGAGTTGGACAAACACTAATGAAATTGTTAACCTTTGTAAGAAGTTGGATAATTGTTGTAGTCTCTTTATTAGACGTTAATTTTTTATTGTGTCAAACAAAAAGCCTAATACAATACTGTATGTTTTATGAAGTTGTCATTTGTGATTCCTATTGCTTTATTGAAAGGTGCATCTTTTCAACAACTATGCCACTTACAAAAGAGCTTCAAATTTCATTAGGCAATTACATCCATAATAATCTAGAGAGGATATATTAAACTCATGATTCACGTCATTATGTTCGCTTTTGTACTCTCTCTTATCTTAACAGAGAACAATAAATAAATAAATAAATAAATAAATAAATAAAATGATTCAACTCAGAAGATAAATGTCATCTTATCTTTATGCCCATGTGATCAAACCATGTTCCAGATTTTTTAAGCAATTCTAATAGCTGAGTTATCTGTCATATGGTTGTTTAATTCATCATCATGATACACGTTTTTCTCACTGTGAATACATTGTTAATCTAGTATTGCAACTCTAATCAAGTAACATGTAAATCCGAGAAATATCTAATCATGCTGATAAGTACATGACAAAGTGAGCGATACACTCTCATTCAATATCCAAATCATTCGCAAGAGATCTTTCGACAATGATATAAAACGAGTACAACATTATCTCCCAAGATACGACTTTGTGAGTTACTGAGTTTATATGCTGCTTCGAAATGACTGACCCACAAAATTATCAGAATGAATGATCACTGTGTTAGTCAAAATCAAAACATTATTGACCCACTGTATTTAACTAATGTACATAATTAAATATTGTATACTTTAAACACAGCATACATACTTGATTTAGTGCATGAGAATAACTGGAAATTTTTACCAGTCTACAAGTAGTAAATTTTCCAGTTCTGGGAAAACTTATACCAAAATATTTCAAATAATTTAACCATCAACTGAAATATAGGGTAAGAGTTAACTATTTTCAAAACATATGAAGATAAGGGGGCAAATGATTACAAAAAAAAAAATGTTATCACTTATCAGTCACAAAGTGCAAGTCCCTAAGTTCCGATTTTAAACAAATCTCTCTAGATCTGGGGCTCGAAGTAACCACAGAAACCATTCAACAAAAATCAGCACGTAATTAAATATTTCAACTAAAGTTCGACACCTTGCATGTTTATACAAATAGACCCCTCTGCATTATAATCCTGCAGCTGCATATACTCCAATTTTACTTCAGCTTCTTGAAGCACAGAGAATACCAAGTTCATTGATGACCGTGCAGTATCTGGCAACAAGTGCACCATGAGCAAATCAATAAAAAAAGAAGTGATTTTGAATAACATCAATCATCCAACGTAATCAACTATAAGATAGAAACCATGTACATATGCCTCCTGCTTGCTAGAGAACAGGAAAGTTACAAAAAACCCAGAAAACCACAAGTCATGGCATAACAATTCTGTCCCACATGTTAAACTCAATCGCTTAACCGCGTGTTATTTGTATAAAAATATGCAGCATGATACAATTCATTAACTTATTCCGTATGATGACTATACAATCACAGCCTTGGTAAGCATTATGCAAGGACCCATTCCACGCGTTAAGCAATAAATACATGATGAAATTCGGGATCCTTAAGAACACTTATTTCCCAATTCCCATCTTTTGACCCAAGTGTGGTTGCTCCCCATGGTTTATACTTGCATGCCATTTGGTCACCCTTTTGAAGATGTTGCACTTAGAATTGCGAAGTAATATGTGTGTGCATAAAGAAATTAAACATGTAAGTATAAACTTTTGAACCAGACATAACTTATTGTTCCAAAGACATTGTTATATTTCATTATTTCTTGTTAAAAAGAAAGCTTTTTGCATTAAAAAACTTATGTCCGGTTCAAAGGCGTACAACGACAAACTGAATTTTAATACCCGTAAACAAAATTTTTAGCAAATTCAACAAAAGATTAAGAAAATTGCATGAAAGCAACAACAACAGAGAGCTATCACATTTGGTCGAATTCTAGGATATGGGAAAACTATTTTAACAATTTCGAATGTTATCTCATATACCCAGGCAATAACAGACCTTTTGTTTTTCTCTAACACATGTCTACTGTCTAGCCAAAGATCACCATGCCCATCTAGATACTAAAAAAACTTATACCAAAAATAGATATATCAAACCACAAGACCCGTGTTTGACAGACAATTTGTTTGCATAATCAAAATCTAAACTGAAAAATAAGGTATGGTTGGAGATAAAGGGGATTAAAATTTTCACAAAGTGCAAGTCCAAAGTCTAATACGAAACAAAATTTTCTCTATTAGGAGTTCTCAAAAGTAACCACAGGTGTTATTCAATCAAAATCAGCGACATAATTAAATATTTCATCTGAAGATGGAAATGTCGCAAGTTTATACAAATAGAACCTCTGCATATATTCCTACATATGCATATACTCCGTTTTTAATTCAAGATCTTTAAGCACATAGAACACCAAGTTCATTGATAGTCATGGAGTATCTGGAAACAGCGAGTGCACTATACACAAATCAATATGAAAGAGGTGATCTTACATAGCATCAATCATCTAAAGAAAGCAAATCATTATTTACAGAATTTAATGCAGGAAAACTGAATTCTAACCATGAATATATGTCTCCCAAACGATATAAAACAAGAAAGTTATATATAGCCCAGGAAACCACAACTCGTTGGATAGCAATTATGCTCCAAATATTAAGCTTACTGCTTAACTGTGCCTTGTTTGTAAAGGGTGCAAGTGAAAATACGTGGTACGACACAATTCATCAATTTATATAAATTGCAAATGACAACACAATCACACATGATGTAAGTAATTCTCCACACAGTTTCCTGACCTTTGTTTCACCTATGAAAAAGTTTTGATACAATTATAAACTTAGTTTGACAGCACAACTAATACCTTTACTATATGAAACTTGTCTATGATGATATGAAATAAAAAAAAATAACTGTTTGTTAGATGAAATTAAACTCAAATTTTATAAAACCCCAGATATTTGTAATTTTCCATGCTGATAAAAACAAAAAACTAAATTCACAGAGGCACTTGAAGGACTTATGCCACTTGTAAAGCAACAGATACATGACAAACTTTGGGATCCTTAAAACACTTTATTTCCAAATTCCCATCTTTTGACCCAAGTATGATTGCTCTCGACCATCACTACCCGAATGCCATTCGGTTAGCCTTTGATTGGTATGCACTCAGAATTGCAAAAACACGTGTGCGTGTGCGAAAATTAAATCTGTAAGTATCGACATTTGAACTCAACATAGCTCTTTGTTACAAAGACATACTTTTCTGTAGAAAAGAGAGTTTTTTTTTAATCAAAAGGTTATATCTGATTCAAAAGCAGACCAAAATTTTATAGCAAAATCAACAGAGACTAACAGAATGACATTAGGGCAACAATGATGGAGAGCTACCGAACCTGGTCGAAATCTAGGATATAGGTTTTTCTTTGACATGTCTCAACTTGTCTAGTGTAACAACACCATGCCCTTCTAAAAACTTGGTAAGGGCAAATTACGTTTTATTATTATCATAGCTTTTAAAGGTGCATTGAAAGCCACCAAAGTATGTCGATTAATGAGTTCATCATGCTACCATGGGTTTTAATTGTGTATCCAATTGCAACCCCAAAATAAATTGATGTATCATATCATGCCACATATTTTCACCTTACAAAAGAACACAGCAATTAAACTAGATAGCTTATCATTCTCATCATTCAATCATACTCATTCTATTAATGTGAATCAATAATTAAATCTTATACTTGTTGCCGTAAATGATCGATAGGTATGTAATGCAATAACATTTTAAAAAAGAATCATGACATGTAGCTAGAAATGTATAGCACTATCAATCTTGTCCTGTGTAACTAATACAGTCAAGAGCTGGTTTTGAGCCATAATTTAAATTGATATAGCAGCTGTATTTAACTTACTGTTCTGGTTGCACTTATACCAGTCAGCTCGGCCAGCTGCAATTGACTCACTAAACACTTATTTATTTTTTAAATACTCACCGGGTATAACCCTTTACCCGAAAAAAAATGCAATAACATTTTTTTGGAAAAAATAATATAGTGTTTCTTCTCACAGCTACAGTTAAGTTTGTGCACAATCACTAGGTCTGCAAACTATAGAAGCGTAGAGCGTTGATGGCATTTTGGCAAGAACAAAGGTTAATTGGCCAGCGCTTTTAACTAAAGTACAAGTTAAGGGTCACAACTCATGTTCAATCACACAACTTATCAAATCAGAATCAGTGCTTCTTTTGGTTCAACATTTTTTTCGACATTCGGTTTAGCGTACCCATTCAAAGTAGACCTATTAATCTTTCTGTTCGTAACACAATTAAACTCCTATTAAAAGAACTCGCGAAAAGATCTTAATGTAAGCTTTCATGAATTTAATTGCAATTTCATCATCAAGTAAACAAATAAATCCAATGAATATATACACACCACTCACTGTTTTAATCCCTCCAAATACGTCAAATAACGAGTTCATTTTCGCATATTAGGAGTCATAGCAAATAATACATACTTCAAACCGCAAATAACTCATCTTAAACCTCACACTCAAGTCTAATAAAAAAAGTCACTAAACATAACAAAACATACATTATTCATCCGCCGGCCCAAATCCTCAAAACTGCCTCTCAGCATCATCGCCCACAATAGGCAACTTAGGCGTCCGTCCAAGAACCGAAAACCCGAAAATATAAACAAAACACACAAACAACCACAAAGATCACATTATGACTAAACTTAACAATCTTCCCACTAATCCCATGTGGGCCAGGGTTAAAAATCCTCTGAACCAACATAGGCAAAACAAGCAAGACATCAAGAACAGCAGCCAGCATCGCGTTTAAACGCACGTAACGGCTGACATTATTATTCCTAACAACACCAATGATGAGTTCATCATGCTACCATGGGTTTTAATTGTGTATCCAATTGCAACCCCAAAATAAATTGATGCATCATATCATGCCACATATTTTCACCTTACAAAAGAACACAGCAATTAAACTAGATAGCTTATCATTCTCATCATTCAATCATACTCATTCTATTAATGTGAATTAATAATTAAATCTTATACTTGTCGCCGTAAATGATCGATAGGTATGTAATGCAATAACATTTTAAAAAAGAATCATGACATGTAGCTAGAAATGTATAGCACCATCAATCTTGTCCTGTGTAACTAATACAGTCAAGAGCTGGTTTTGAGCCATAATTTAAATTGATATAGCAGCTGTATTTAACTTACTGTTCTGGTTGTACTTATACCAGTCAGCTCGGCCAGCTGCAATTGACTTACTAAACACTTATTTATTTTTTAATATATTCACCGGGTATAATCCCTTTACCCGAAAAAAATATGCAATAACATTTTTTGGAAAAAATAATATAGTGTTTCTTCTCTCAGCTACAGTTAAGTTTGCGCAAAATCACTAGGTCTGCAAACTATAGAAGCATAGAGCGTTGATGGCATTTTGACAAGAACTAAGTCCAATTAGCAAGCGCAAAATCACTAGGTCTGTAGAAAAGAGAGTTTTTTTAATCAAAAGGTTATAGCTGGTTCAAGGTATATATTAGCAGACCAAATTTTTCTAGCAAAATCGACAAAGAGTAACAGAATGACATTAGGGTAACAATGATGAAGAGCTACCGAACTTGGTCAAAATCTAGGATATAGGTTTTTCTATGACATGTCTCGACTGTCTAGTGAAACAACACCATGCCCGTCTACAAACTTGGTAAACGCAAATTACGTTTTATAATTACCATAGCTTTTAAAGGCGCAAAGAAAGACACCAAAGTATGTGAATGAGGAGTTCATCATGCTACCATGGGTTTTAATTGTGTATCCAATTGCAACCCCAAAATAAATTGATGTATCATATCATGCCACATATTTTCACCTTACACCTTACAAAAAAATCACAGCAATTAAACTGTATAGCTTGTCATTCTTTTTTTTTTGAGCAAAGTATAGCTTATCATTCTCATCATTCAATCATACTCATTCCTATTAATGTGAATCAATAATTAAATCATCATACTTGTCGCCGTAAATGATCGTTAGGTATGTAATGCAATAACATTTTTAAAAAAAGAATCATGCCATCTAGCTAGAAATGTATAGCACTATCAATCTTGTCCTGTGTAACTAATACAGTCAAGAGCTGGTTTTGAGCCATAATTTAAATTGATATAGCAGCTGTATTTAACTTACTGTTCTGGTTGTACTTATACCAGTCAGCTCGGCCAGCTGCAATTAACCCAAAAAAAAACAATTGACTCACTAAACATTTATTTAGTTTTTAATATATTCACCGGGTATAATCCCTTTACCCAAAAGAAAAAAGAAATGCAATAACATATTTTTGGAAAAAATTATATAGTGTTTCTTCTCTCAGAGCTACAGTTAAGTTTGCGCAAAATCACTAGGTCTGCAAACTATAGAAGCATAGAGCGTTGATGGCATTTTGACAAGAACAAAGGTTAATTAGCAAGTGCTTTCTAACTATAGTACAAGTTAAGGGTCACAACTCATGTTCAATCACACAACTTATCATACCAGAAGCAGTTTTTATTTCGGTTCAACTTTTTTTCGACATTTGGTTTAGTGCACCCATACAAAGTAGACCTATTAATATTTCTGTTCATAACACAATTAAACTTCTACATTTAAGCTTTCATGAACCGATTTTATGCAATTTCATCATCAAGCGAACACATAAATCCAACGAAAAAATACATAACGCTCACTGTTTTTATCCCTCCAAATACCTCAAATAACGAGTACATTTTGCATTTTAGCAGTCAATAATCAAGTCTAACAAAAAAAAGTCGCTAAACATAAGAAAAAACGTACATTATTCATTCACCGACCCAAATCCTCAAAACTGCCTCCCAGCAGCATCACCCACAATCGGCAACTTAGGCGTGCGTCCAAGAACAGAATACCCAACAGTATAAACAAAACACAAACAAACAACAACAAAGATCACATTATGACTAAACATCACAATCTTCCCACTCAACCCATGTGGGCCAGGGTTAAAAATCCTCTGAACCAACATAGGCAAAACAAGCAAGACATCAAGAACAACAGCCTGCATCGCGTTAAAACGCGCGTAACGGCTGACATTATTATTCCTAACAACACCAATGTAAAGGAGTAGGAAAGCCAAGTAGGAAGCGTAGGGGACGGAGCGGTAGAAGGAGAGTAACGGGAGTAATGGCTCCAGGATGAGGCCGAGGGTTCTTGGGTATTGGGCGAAGAGGTAGCGGCCGTACTGGAGGCCGTTGAAGAAGGGGAAAAAGTAGGCGGCGGATGAGATGAGGCGGTCTGGGATTGGGTTTGTGGCGGAGATGCGGGTTTTGAGGGGTTTGGTGGTGAGGGGAGTGAAGGGTTTTGAGGGGAGGTTAAGAGGGTGGCTGAAGAGGGTTGAACGAAGGGGTTTTTGTGGTGGTGGGGAGAGGGTGAGGCGGAGGAGGGGGATGGTGGCCATTGGAAGGAGAGGTGATTTTGGATAGAGATCGATGACTACAATTTTTGAAGGGTTTTAGAAATGAGAAAAGATAGAGGATGAAAAGAGTAAATTATACGGATGGTCCATTGCCCTTCTCGAGTAAAACCGCAAGTAGTTTGAACTTTGAAGAGTCTCGTCCGGATTAATGGGGTCGGCCTCATCACGCTGCAAGATACCTAATGGCCTTTCTTGAGTAAACGTTTTTCTATCTCTTTCTCTTCATTATATGTAGTCCTACAACGGTTTAAAAGGTTAATCTCATCTTTTCACTTTTACTCAAACGTTTGTAAATAGAGTTGAACTTTTGGCAAATAGAGTTCAAGGTTGCTCACATTCCCGTCATCATATCCTTAGTACGTTTGTATGGAGACCTTTTTGTTGAACTCTTGAAGTACCCAGTGGCGGACCTAGGAAGGAAACCAAGGTAGTTCCCTTCTTTAGTTGAGTTAACAAACGTATTTCTAGTCAAGTCGACAAAATGAATATATGAACGGATCGGGTCAGTTCAATTAACATGCAAACGTCAAATATATAAAAGCCTCTTTATATATACATCGTAATTTCTAATATGTTAAACTATGCCAAATGTTAAAAATGAAATATTTTATAAATAACTTTTTACTGTTTACAAGTTATGAATAGTCTTTATAGTTAGTTACTGTATAATATTCTTAAGATGTACGCTATCAGTTGATGATAATGTTATCAAAACCTGAAAAAAATGAAAAAGGGCCAATTCTGCAAATAAACAATATTTAAAAGACCATTTTGAAAATTAATATTTTTTGTTATCTTGGAAACAACTTTGACACTCGTACAAAAAGACTTAAAAAGTCAGATTCCTTTCTCCAAGACAAAACTATTCAATAATAATTAATTTTCACTTCATCTTCCTCATTTTCATTTCTGTATTTTTCCTCCATTTTCATTCATCTTCTTTAGCTTCACCAAACACTTTTTATAAATCAACATGGTTTTTTCGCTTCCTTCTAACTCAGTTTAATTTCAAGGTGGTTCCTTTGATTTTTCTAAGGTGGGTCCCGAAAAAAATCACATATGGCTCATTAAGGATCTCAGTTTCTAAGGTGGTTCCCGGGCACCACCTACAATACACATAGGTCCGCCTCTGGAAGTACCCGAAACCAAAATGATAGCTCATCTTGGTCATTTTTTATCTTGTTATCCTCATAAACAACAATATAACATTTGGCTAATGATAATTCCTCATCTTATGGATAATTCCTCGTCTTGCATCCAAGAGTGGATATTTTTGAGGATCCCTCGGTTGTTGTGGTTGTGGTGGTTGTTTTGGTTGTTTTTTATAATAGAGTTGACAAGTCTTTTGCTTTTTCTTCGCTACCTTTTGGTTTCGTATGGTGGTTGTGGTGATGGTAGTGGTGGTGCTTGTGTTTGTTGTTGTGAAAATTGTGGTTGATGTTGTTGAAGTTGTTGTTGAAGAAAATATTGTTCGAGTGTGTAATTTGACATAGTATATTGGTTACAAAAGGGAGCAAATTGGGGTTGTGAAGAAGATAATGAGTTTGCAGATGAATATGTAGTAGGATTTAACGAAGACGATGAGTTTGAAACTTGCGACATTCTGAGAAGGTTCTTGTAAAAAACCATCATTTGAGTGACTCATTTTTGTAATATGGTAAATAAATAAGAGTAGAAATACAAGTGAAAAAATAGGTTGTATGTAAAAATACTTTTGTAAAGAGGTTTATATAAAGTATTTAACTTTTTTTAAAGAAAATAAATACATAAAGAAACACACAAAGTAACCATTGTCCCCCCTCAACGTAAAAAAATTGCTTTGGCTCGAGACAAGCATTTAACGCCGCAAATGGCGCATCACCTCCCCCATACCGTAGCGGCGCTATGGTGTCTTGACACGTCGGATGGTGTCAGCCATACATGAGGACACCTTAAACTCTTATGAGTTTGGAAGAATCAAAGTGTGAACTTTTTTTCATATAATTATAAATGTGAAAAATCTATTGTTTTATAATTTTTTCCACACTTATTGATGTAACCAACTTTTAAATTTTAAAGAGTTAAAGAGCATTTTGGGCACAAAATTGACGATGGGAAAAAAATCTCTGTTTGGCATGAAAAATGGCATCAGAATGGACCATTAAGTCAGTATATTACACAAAGAGAGATCAACAATGCAAGATTTTCAAGTAATAACTCCATTGCAGAGGTGTCTGAAAATGGTGTTTGGAAATGGCTTATTGAGTGGTTTCGTAAGTATCCCATTCTAAATAATATCAAGGCACCTAGCTTAGATATTAATTTAGAAGATAGGGTAGTTTGGGTGACTAATTTTGGGAGACAAATAGACTTTTTGTGGGCAATGTATGGAAGAATTTGTGTACTATAGGGCATGAAGTCAAATGGAAGTCATTGGTTTTGTTTGCACATTGTATACCAAGTCACTCATTTGTTCTATGGATGGCCATACAAGAAAGATTGATGACACATGACAAAGTGATGAAATGGAGGCCTAATGAAGTTTTTAAGTGTGTTTTTTTGTGGTAAATGTAGTGACTTACATGAGTACTTATTTTTTTCAATGTGAAGTCTTTGCTAAGATATGGGAAGCCTTGCATGAATTAATGAATAGGAAAACTGCCAAGAATGGGAAAGATATTGTTGAGGATTTCTTAAAGATACAAGCCTGCAAGAACATATAGAGCATAGTTTGTAAATTGGTTTGTGGGGCTGTTGGGTATTTTGTCTGGCAGGAAATAAATGCCAGAATTTTCAGAAAGATAAAAAAGGATGAAGATGCAGTTATACAAATAATAATTGATACTGTAAAACTGAAGATGATGAGCTTTAGAGTGACGGATTCTTGTGCAGTTAGGCAGGGGAAGAGAAATGGAATATCATAATGAAGAGAGCCATAGTTTGATTGAATAGTTATTTTTGATTAGTTTTAAGGGAAAATGATATTGTTTGTTTTAATATAGCAGTTATTTTTTTATATGAGGTCTTCAAAACTCTTATCGGGGGTTGTTCATGAGTTATCTTTGAGACTGTGTACCTTTTTGTGAGCTAACATATATTCTCTTTAAAAAAAGACTTCTAAATTTATTAAAAATGTAAAAAAAATTATAAAATAATATATTTTTCTACATTTATAATTATCTGAAAAAAATTTCACGCTTTGATTCTTCCACACTCATAAGAGCTTAAGGTGTCCATGTATGGCCGACACAAAAAATTGGGTATTGATTCGTACACTCTCATTTGTTATTTGTACACTCAAATGTACAAACCGGTAAAGCAGCATAAGATAAATGTACAACTGTTTAATGCACAAATTTGAGTGTACAAATAAGAATTTGGAGTGTACAAATCATTAGCCCAAAAAATTACACACTTTTTAAATGAGTGATATAAAAAGGGAAGTGATTGACACACTCATAAATTTGATTGTGATATTCAATATACAAACAATTAAAGTAGTTTATACAATACAATTATTTGATGCATGTTTTGAAATGTTCCGATCAAATATGTGAGTCACCTCCTTATTAAAAAGTATGCAAAATGGACTATTTGTGAAATTTGCTTTGGAGTTTAGAGCTATTCATATAAATTAAAAATGTAATGTCACAAAATTAGACGTGTGATTTGTAACCATTGCACTCCCTACAAACATGTGATTTGTAACCGTCTTTTTTGGTTCATTGAAAATCATAATTCAACATTAACTAACATTAAACTATTTTTTTTTTAATTAATACACCTTCAATAAGTAATTTGCATTTAACCCTTTGCAGCATCTCCTCTTTTTTTTTCTTTGTTCTCCGGCCACCATCACCGCCGCGGACCGCCGTCGCCACCTTCTTGCATGGTCCTTTCTTGAAAATATATATAAAAACACCCTTCACATTATAATCATCAAGACACATTTTTGATGATCAAAGCAACACCCATTTCATAATTTTCAAGAAAGATCAATACTAATTCGCAAAACGACCCCGTTTATCTCTTTAGAGTTTCCAAGAAAACCGGACGAAGGCGGTCCGCCGTTGAACAATGGCGGACATCGTGAAAAAGATCTTAGCACGACCTATACAATTAGCGGATCAAATTATAAAAGAGGCAGAGTTTGCATGCAAATTTAAAACAGATTGCTACGAGATAAAAACCAAGACCGAAAAGCTTGTGGCCTTATTACGACAAGCGGCTCGTGCTAGTAATGACCTTTACGAGCGTCCCACACGTCGAATTATAGAAGATACCGAACAAGCTTTAGACAAGGTTTTACAAATTGTTATTAAATGTCGAGCTAATGGATTTCGCAGGATTTATACTATTATCCCTGCGGCCCAAGTGCGAAAATCATCTACTACGATTGATAATTTAATTGGTAATGTGTCGTGGCTCCTACGTGTCTCAACTCCCGCGGATGAGCGGGATGACGAGTATGTCGGGTTACCTCCTATTGCCGCGAATGAGCCTATTCTTTGTTTGATCTGGGAGCAGATCGCGATCCTTTGCTGTGGGAACCTTGATGACCGGGCCGACGCTGCAGCATCGCTTGTCTCGTTGGCCCGGGATAATGAACGATATGGAGAAACAATTATTAGTGAAGGTGGGTTAGCCCCGCTTTTGAAACTAGCAAAAGAGGGGCGAATGGAAGGTCAAGAGAGTGCGGTTAGAACAATAGGTTTGCTTGCTTATAATGTGGACAATGTTGAACAGATAATCAGTGAGGGTGCTTGTCCGGTTTTTTCGAAAATACTAAAAGGAGGACATATGAAGGTTCAAATTGTGGTGGCGTGGGCCGTGGCGACAATAACCGCGGCGCAGCCAAATTGTAAAGACCATTTCTTACAAACTAACACGATTCGGTTGCTTGTGAGTCATTTAGCATACGAAACAATCGAGGAGCATAGCAAGTATTCTATTGTTAGTAAAAATAAAATAGCGTCTATACATGCGGTTCTCATGGCGAAAAATTCAGATAATGAGATTAAAAAGGAACAAGATGATGATGAAAATTGCCATGTGGCGCGTCCAGGTGGTCTAGAGAGCGGCGATATAGAAATGCACATGCACCAGGTTGTGAGTGTTAAGTCGCCTCAACAGAGACGAGAAAAGAGTAGAAGACGTGTTGCATTGCCGGGAGCAAGTATTAAGGGGAGGGAATTTGAAGATGATGGTACAAAAGCTGAAATGAAGGCTATGGCGTCTCGAGCCTTATGGCATCTATGCGCAAATAATTTTACCGTATGTAAAACAATAACCGAATCACGAGCACTTCTTTGTTTCGCGGTACTATTGGAAAAAGGAGAAGATGTAGTCAAATATAATTCAGCAATGGCGTTGATGGAAATAACTGCAGAGGCTGAACGTCATGCTGAATTGAGACGTTCAGCCTTTAAGCCAACCTCAACAACCGCTCGGGAAGTTGTGGACAAGTTGCTTAAAATAGTTATCAAAGAAGAATCTGAGCTACTTCTACCAAGTATCCAATCCCTTGGTAACTTGGCTCGAACATTTAGGGCTACTGAGAAAAGGATCATCCCTCATCTGGTAAGGTTATTAGATGAGAGGGAGACTCATGTATCAGCGGAAGCGACGATTGCATTATGTAAATTTGCGTGCACGGATAACTATTTACATGTGGACCATTGCAAGGCCATAATAGAGGCTGGCGCACCTAAACACTTGATTCAACTAGCTTATTTTGGAGAAGACGATGCTCAATTTCCAGCCGTGATCCTCCTTTGCTATCTTGCGTTACATGTACCTGATAGTGAAACGTTAGCTCAAGAAGACGTGCATATTGTGCTTCAATGGGCATTGAAACAAGATACATTGGTGCGAAAACCCCCGCCGGCATTTATAGAATCACTTGTTAACGAAGCCAAGCAAAGATTGGAGATTTATCAATCTCGAGCATAATCTTCAGTTATGTAATGTATGTTGGCTCTCTTTTTCTTTTCTCATCCGAGCGTGAGTATAAATAGAATTAATACATATAGTGTTCATTATTTGTGTTTGATCGATATATCATTTTAAACTCGATGGTTGTAGCTGTACAAAAAAGGCGTATCTGCAAATTTTGAGCCTCCTCTGTAGCAAATTACTAATAGTAACTTGATGGTATATACTATATATGTCTCAAAATTCCAAGTTTCTAACATTGTTCAAGTTTGGAATACTTTATATTGTTATTCTATGGAAAAACAAATCCCATAACATAAAATGGTGCAAAAAACCATAAACAAGAAGTACAACATAATAAATGTATCACTTGTGAGTCTCAAAATGATGTTTGGACATGTGGACTGCATTGTTTGGAAGCAATTAGTTATAACAAAATTGATGTATCACGATAGTAAAGATTGCTTTTCTTAAATGATCCAGTTAGGAGTTTGGGAGCTACTCATAGAGAAGGGAAAAGACTCAAAGAGCGTGCTTTTGTGTTTTCGAAGTGTTAAAACCTGAAAACCTTATTTACCTTAAGGCCCAACATTGTAATCTTTTTAAGCCCATCAAACAAGTGAGGTTTATGCCAAATCATATTCAAGTACACTAAAGTATGAAAAGTATAGAGTAAAGCATTTTTTAAATATCAAGGGATCAATCTCCACTTTATATTTTTCATATATCTTTATTTGATCTAATATATGATATTAATCTTAACAATTTAAAAAACCCACTTTCATCATTTTTTTAATTTTTTCAAATATTAATATATTTCAAACCATTAATCGTTAAGCGGAAAAAAAATATAATATTACAACGAGCATTTAATTATCTTTCTATAGATAGGCACTTTGATATACTTTTGACAAATTTTTTTTCGTGTTTTTTCACATTTTTTTCTTTTTTTTACGAAACTGAAATTTGCATGAAAAATCACATGTGATTAAACACTAATTTTAATATCAAATGTGATATTAGTGTTAAATCATATATGATATAATCATATGTGATTTAACACTAATATCACATGTGATATTACATATCATATGTGATTTAACACTAATATGACATGTGATATTCAAATTAGTGTTTAATCACATATGATTTTTTCATGCAAATTTCAGTTTTAAGAAAATCGAAAAAAGACAAAAAAACGTGAAAAATGATTTTTTTTTTCCTTTTTTCGAAAGTATATCAAAGTGTCCATCTATAGAAAGATAATTAAATGTTCGTCGCGATGGTGTAATTATTTTCGCTTAACGATTAACGGTTTAGGAGATATTTAAATTATAAAAAATATGTGAAATATTAAAATATTTTTAATCTCAGCTATCGATTTCTTTTTAGATGAAGAGTGGGGATGAGTTCCTTGATATGTGAAAAAAGTTTGGTATGTAAAATAACTTTTCTCAAAGTATATAATTATATTATGTTTATTATACTTACTTGTATTAAGAATAAATATATATCTTTTATGATTATTCAAAAGAGTAAGTAGTATGCTTTCAAAACGCAATCCTAAGAGCATAGGATACGGTAGCTGATGGCTTGAGCCATTGCCAAAAATACAAGCTTACGGCACGAGATATCATATCGCAGCTGAGCTGGTACGGCCTGGTGTCGTGGCCACCAACTCACGCGGTCAGAATTCTTTTTATTTTATTATTATTGTTTTTTTTTCAAGTGGGTATTGTGTTTGTGAGTGAGGTTTTGCGTTTGTATTTGTGTTTGTGTCTTAAAATGTTTATTGTGTTTGTGTTTGATAGTTTTTTTATTCTTTTTAAATGTTGCAGGTTATTGGGCAAGAAGGATGGAGGAAGACGGGTCCACCGAACATTTATACATTTTTAATTTTTTTCTTCATTTTAAACCTTGTTGTTATACAAGTTTACATTATTTGCCTTGCTAATGTTTTTCTTGCACCATTAGTCCCTATTTTATTGGCATTTATGTACGTTTTTTTTTATTTAATGTACTCTTCTAATTTTATGTAATATGTTATATTTATGAATTTTAATTTTAGGTAAAAAATGTAAATAAAAAAAACCATGGCACCAGAAAAGTGGTGTGATTGCTAGGGAGGGGTGTTTTGATGTCATAGAAAAATCTGGTGTCATGAGAAAAAGGTGTTGAAGTGGCACCACTTTTTTCATGGCATCACCCACGGCACCAACTCTACCCAATGCTCTAAAACCACCTAACTTTATTTGCCTTCTTTTTCAAGGTAGATAGTGTGGTTGCATAAAAAAGACGCAAAGATAATTGGCTCACATAATGCCATAATCGGGAAGTTGGGCCGTACCCAAAAGTTATCAGAAACAAACTGATAATGCATAGGAGTTTTAGCTCAAATGGTTAAAACACTGTCATAACCAGCTTATAAGGCTTAAAGCCCAACAAACCTTGGATGAGAAACTAATATCCCAAGCAAATATCAGTCAAACATTAGCGTCCTTGCCTGGATAGCAACTACAGGGCAATGGCAGGCTTGAAATCTTATCGACAAAACTGTTGCATGTTAATGACAGTGTAACCACCTCACTCGTCAAGTATTTCGTTATTACGTGCAGATCTTGTTGAAGATCCCCATAACCACTTGAGTCAATCATGACACGACACGTGTCATGATTGTCTCCTCCATAGTATAATCACCACATGGTTCATCCATAACCATTCAATCATCCATGACCATTGGATCACTTCCACGTATCGCATGTGTCCAACGATACAATCACCACGTGGCGGTGGTGGTTATGTATTTGGGACTAACTGAGGTTATGTATTAAGGACTAACGGGGCAATTTCTTTAACTGGGGTTACGTATTGAGGACTAACGATGCAATTTTTTTAATTGAGGTTATGTAATGGTTAGTCATAATTTGAAAATTTTGAAAGTTTTTTTAGTAAACATATATATTTTTAGAGTAAGTTAGTCATATTAAAAAAATGGAAAGTACATTACTCATTTGTAGACTTTGCCCTCTCTAAATCTCACGACACTCTAACGTTGTTCTAGATGGTGGTGCGATAGTCTTTCACTAAGTTGTGAAACAGCTTGAACCAAGGTTCTTTCACTGTAAAAGATATTTAACGTCTCAACTATGGTAATTGTGTATAGAGATGGCAAAAAGTGGGCACTCGATGAGGAATTCGGTACCCGAGCCCATTTTGACAGAAAAATCCTCGATTTGCTCAGGTATGAGGATGGATACGAGGAATTCCCGAATTCAGAAAAGGCAATGGGGCTACCATGAATCCCCGATTTTGACCCCAAACTCAACCATGACGTTTAAAAATGTCAGTTGTGTATATCAATATGTACGTTTCTTAAAATTATGCACTGTTGATTTGTGTTTCGCAACTATTATAATCAAGGTTGTTAAGATCGGGATCCTACCTAGGATCGTTTTCGTCTTTGCAAGATCGTGATCGTAAGATCGGATCGAGATCCTAAGATCCTACTACAACGTCATTTTTTAATAGTCTTTGTAATATTATTCAAATCTACAAATGATTATCTATAATTAATCAAAGTTATATGAATGTTTTATGAAAATATTGTCCTAAATTATGAATAATTGAATGTTTAGCAAAAATCACACGTTGTTTTCTTAATTCTATTAAAAGATAATCCATAACTTTGTAGTTTTTTAGTTTGCGGTTCGAGAAACGTAAGATCATATCGGATTAGATCTTAAGATCCTACTGTCAAGATCGGGATCCTGTAAGATCTTAAGTTTTCTAAGATCCTACGTAGGATCCGGATCGTTTTTGCTTCGTAGAATCGTAAGATCCTAAGATCAGGATCGGGATCCTGACAACTATGATTATAATATTCCATTTCATAAACTACATTTCATATATAGTTATATATACTTCAGCATAAGCTACTGTAACTATATAGTGCAACATATTGTTGTATGATTAAAAAAATATTTGTAACTAAGTCCATCTTTTTCCATATTCAAAAGATTGCTGGAAATATGTGTAGTAAAAACACTCTGTTTGTTATTACAAAAACTTACTACTTATTATATTTCTTTCTAATTTCATATAAGAATTATTGTTTTATAAATTAAAGTCTTATTTTGTACCATATTTGAACGTAGACATGTAAAAGACAACCTTTTGCTTAAAAATCCACGATAACCCTTGGGATACTCGATGAAGATGGGAATGGGGAAGCAAACCTATTCCTCAACGAGGATGCTTGAGGGGATGAGGATTTGGACTTAGGATCCGTGACGGGGATGTGAAATGCAATCCTCGACATCGTTGCCATCTCTAATTTGGTGTTTTCATTCTTCATGTATTCTGAACTTTTTTTTTGAAAATAAATACGATTATAAGAGTTTTTATTTTTGCGTGCATGTGTCCCGCGTTAAAAGCGAAAAAAGGAATTTTGAAGACAGTTATTTGTGATGAAGACTACAACCTTACGAATAAAAAAACAAACATCATTTAGAAGGTTTCTAAATCATATATACACATGTCAAATTATTGGCCAAAACTTCATGGTTTTTATTGGTTTTTAAAGATCACAGAAAAACGTCGACAAGTGAATCAACATTGCTTTTGATTCTCACAACAAAAAGAATTTCATAAATACCAGATATGCATATGTTTATGCAACTTTACGTTATTTTAGCTATTTGACTATGTGTTTGTTTACACGTATGTTTCATTTGTACGAACTTCATATTTTCAATTGCGTGGAATCATGTGTTTATTTTTAACGTCTAATTGTGTAATTTACAAGTCATTATCTACTTTTTTTTTATCATCTATTTGAAATACCGGTGAATTTCACTGTCTTTTAAATAGTTAAACAAACACTTAACTTTAGGTTTACTTATATATTAAGTCTGTTAATTCAAATAATGTAAAAAACGTCATTTGCATTATTCGACCTCTATATGTTTTGATTATCACAAAATGTAAAACCCCCGGTACCGTAGTAGGTAAAGTTGAAGGGGAAAGAGAGATCACTTTGGGCTTTGTTGATTTCCATGTTATGTAAAAACATACTTGATAAGTTTTTAATCGGAAAAGTTCGTTTTGACTACAACATCACTTAAAGTATGAATGGACAATATACCAATTTAGTTAAGTGATCAAAGAAGTTATTTTATTTTTAAAACTCACATTTTCATAAATGTAACAAAACCTTTTTACATAAATAACTTATACAAATGATTTTTCTAATAAAAAGAAATGTTTTATTCAAAAAAATATTTGAAATCTAGTTTATATCACAAATCAGTTAAAACTTCACCAGATAAACATTTCACCACATCAGGACAAAAACAGGAGCTTCCTATGGTACGGTCCCTTATGTATACGGGACTGTCCATGTTTAAGGGACCGTCCCCCGCTCCTCATGGTGCATATAAATACTGCACTATTCTCAACAGAATATTAGACCTTTTGCACTAAATATATTTTGTTCCCCTAATACTCTCTCTTTGATCACTATAACTTCTTGTTATTTGTTTATAAGTGATCTCGTTATCTTCTACCTCAAAGTGCAAGAGAAAAACGCTCGTATTCACCAAGAAACAAAGTGTTATAGTCTAGGCATCACATACACGTAACTTGCGTTACGATTCTCTTCTTCATCTAACTCTCGTAAGCTTCTTTCTTGTACATTGATGCATCCGACTTGTGTGTAAGTCGAGATTGGTTGTGTTAGTGTAGATTTGGACAAGGTGTAAGTCCGTTAAGTGTTGTGTGTAGATTTTGACGAGGTGTAAGTCCTTGAAGTATTGTGTGTAGATTTGGACGATGTGTAAGTCCGTGAAGTTTTGTGTGTAGACTCGGATTGTGTGGAAGTCCGAGTGGACGAGGTGTAAGTCCGTATAGTATTGTGTAGTGTTATGTAGATTAGTTATAGCTAGGATTAGAACTCGACACTCCGCTTAGTTTCGGAAACTGGTGTAAGCAAAGGTGTATGGTTTTCTCCGCTTTAAGGGAGTTTGTTGACATATATAGTGATTGTGAACTCTCGAGTATGATACTCGAGAAATGGAGTAGGGCGAAGATAGAGCTTCATAGCCGAACCACTATAAATCTTCGTGTCTTGGTTTGATTGTCCTATCTCTTTATCCTTTATTTCATTCTTATATTATGTTCTTTGTCCATATCCATTGTGTTTATATATATATTATTAGTTGATCTCACATAACTTCAAATCAAAAGATTTTCAAAAAGGATAAAAAATATTGAAAGCTTTAAAAGGTAATTAAAACGGTGAAACAATTCAATCCACCCCCCTTTAGTTTTTACAATTGGTATCAGAGCCAGGTTACTCAAGAGCTTTAAAATATATTGTATTGTAAAACTTGAATCGATCTATGTAGTCTGAAAGAAACCTAGAATGAAAATATTTTCAAAGACCACAACTTTTTGAAAACATTGAATTTATTCACTGCAAAAACAGATTCGAAAATTATGTGAAATCAAAAATCAAAGATCTTTGTCATGTTATTACAATAGGTAATTTTCAACTAAAGGAAGTTAGTTTTGAAAATCAAAGTGATGATTTTAAAAGAAAACTTTCTAAAAATATAGAAGCCTAAATAATGATTTACAAAGCCTTACCGAAAAATGAATATGAAAGAATTTTCATGTGTCAAACGGCAAATGATATTTGAAAAATTATTTTAGTCATTCATCAAGAAAATAGTCAAATCAAAGATAACAAGACTGATCTTGAACAAATATATGAACAATTCGTCATTTCTAAGGACGAATCTATAGATAGCGCTTTTGCTAGATTCAATACTATTGCTACTCGTTTAAATGTTTTTGATGAAGGATATGCCATCGAGAACCATATGAGAAATGTCCAAAAAGAACTTGCATGACTCCTTAATCAAAATGTGTGGGTACTTGCCTCATCTCCCACAGGAGAGACAAATGCGGAACTAAATGGATATATAATAGGAATATTGTTGACACTCTGAAAAACGTGCACACTCATCAAGGTAAGTTCTCTTAATCTCCATTTATTGGTTAATGCCTAAATAGTGTTGCATATATAATATAGTATAAGGTCTTGGTTTTAAATTGTCTGAAACATCTACAAGTAGGAAAAAACAAATTAAATTGTTAAACCTCTGGAAAATCAGCCTACTGCTGACAGTTCCATAAAGAGGTAGACGGTAAATACGAAGGACCGTCGACTATTTAGAAGATCGTCAGTCTTGAAGTTTAGCTAGCTTGATTATCAAAATTTATTTTGGGTCTTGTTCTAAAAACATCAACCTAGGAATCTAAATCTTCGTAAGATACCTTTACTTAATACAGAATTTAGAAGACAAATAGTGTATGCACTCATCATATGAAGAGTAAATTATATGATTACTGGTAACATACTTTTTAGTGACCTAGGACATGATATTTGATTAACTGAAACTATATGTGCATGAAACCTATTTGTGGAAGAAGGAATTTAGAAATTAGACACTCTGCCTAAATGCTTATCCCCCATAAGAACTAAGTGGACTTTTGGAAATAATAATCTAGCCTAAGTCCCCGGGTACTAATCTCACAAATGACGATGAAGGTGAGTTCGCGGACAATAGTTTGTGTTAGGGAAAAATAGGTACTTTGTTGTACCTAAAACGGCAAGTTGACTCAATAAAATATTTAGTGTTGGCTTCTAAGCACGCTTCTGAGATGACTCTCTCTAAAGCGGTTAATTGTATTCTCAATGCAATTAAAAGCACTACGTATTTAGGATTATTATATCCTAAGAGCAACGACATATAAAACATAATATATGTCGTCTATGATAATTTGAGAAAATCTGGGGAAGATTTAGCAATACTTGTTCGATAACCCTTGGTTTTTGAAACACACAAATTGCTCTTGATACAATCACATTCAAACCCGAACGCGTAAGCCCTGGAAAGGCACGTCTATTAATCACTATGGATGACACAAACTCTTACGACCTAGTCATCATTCTAAAGGACGACTCTACAAATGATAACAAGATTGACCTTAGAGTACCCCCGTGTTGTTCCCGTTAACTTGGTTAGTATTAACTACAAAGTTAATCTATCCAAGCTCCATGACTTAGCAATGTTATGAGAAATACTTTGTTAAATGATATATATAAAGTAAAAGACACAGTTTTTTCACGTTTAATTCTATTTCCAATTAACAAAGAATTATACCTAAGTGTTTGCGGAACAAAACTTGGGATTGAATGACAAGTATGGTAATTCTCCTCACTAAACTTAAGCTAAGCTTAAGTACAACTATGCTAAACCAACTAAGCTATTCTCAAAGACTTAGTTGTATTTGGAGGAGAGAAAGGTGTTTGTGAATGTCAACGCATTAAGTGCGCAAACTTGTCAACCTTTCTACTCCTACTTATGGTCCTATTTATACACAATGTTTTACAACCATTATTGAAAAAGACAAAGATGGCCTAAGCTAGTTTGGACAAAATACTGGCGTATTTTGTCTCTATTACAATGAATACTTTGGGTATAAGACAATGGTGCTTTCTGAATAGCAGTGATGATACTGTTCTTGGTCTTTAGCCTTTCAGGAAAAGTTTGACCTTTGCTTGATAAGGATTCCCCCTTAATCATTTCAAACTTATCCTGGCTTGTCCCACCTTTACTTTAATCTTTTAGCCTTCAGTCTCTTCAGTATTTAAGTCTTTAGTCTTTATAGTTGTTGAGGAGACTTGGAGTTCATTGAGTTATTGTCATCACTCACTGAACCCATCATCTTCTTCTTTGGCTCAGGTATCATTCATTGAGTCCCGCCTCATTGAATTGAAAGTCTTTCTCTTAGGCTTGTCCTAAGCTTCATGAAGATGACTCACTGAGTGATTGTTCACTCAGTGACTTGGTGGATTTCACGGACTTTTAACACTTAGGTTATTTTCTACTCAACAGTCTCCCCCTATTTGGATATAAATATAGCCTAAGTTTTTGTGATAAGTGTAAGTGAGCAAAGGTCTTCTTCTTACACTGATGATACATGAAAGCAAGTAAAGGACATTGATTCAACATAAAACATTCTTCATTCATACATTACATAAGTCCCAAACATAGCTAAACAAATAGTGTGTACAACATTCTTAGTCCAAATAAAATCATAAGGCTTCAAGCTTCACTCTCTTAGACTTGAGCTTTTTTTTATCAGGATGATCAACAATCTTTTTCCTCAGGCCCATGCTGAACTTAGCATTCTCAGTGGTCTTGAAATTTGATGCCATTACCAGATATCCAACCATGGCATCAATCCCTGCAAGGTCAATGTCACTCCATCTTTAGAAGGCTTGATTCCCATAAGCATCTATGAAGAACATTCCATACTCAGGATCTTCAATCACCATATTGTTGACAAAAGGAACTCCTTCAAGAAGGACACGATTGCAATCAAGTCCAGGTACCTTGATTTCAGGTTCAGGCTCAATCAGTTTCCTCTTTCTCCCTGAAGATTGAGGTTGAGACTGTTGAGAAGGAGCAGGAAGGGCAGATTGAATTCCAAGATCTTTAGGAATTTTATTCAGTCTTGCATACTTGTTTCTTAGTGATGTCATCAGGTCCTTGACAATGATGTTCCTTTTCTTTTCAACAATGAGACCCAACTCATCTAGCTCAGTGATCACAAAGTCAGAGAACTTGAATGGATCATGTACTTCAAACTCCTTTTTGTCACTGCCCCTGTAAACACAGAGGAATGCAGGTGATAACGCTCAGATTGTACATGTTTTCAGTAGCGTTATTCGTGCTTTTATATATGTTATTTGGTTATATTCATATGTTTTTAGTACTTAATCGTATCAAAGAATGTTTGTCTAGTATATGTAACCAAGTGCAGGGAAATGGAAGGAAAAGTAAAAGAATATTAGATAAATGAAGATTTGTATTCATACAAGAAGATTTCCGTTTCATAGAGGCATGTCAAGCACGATTCAGCATTCCCAGTGACGAGGAAAAGATCAAGTTTGGATGAAGAATCAAGTTCCACGAGCTAGAATCAAGTTAAAAGTCAAAAGACCATCTGATGGGGAAGACCAACTGATCGGTTTCCACCCGCAACCGATTCAGTTGGAAGCTATTGGAGAGGACCAACCGATCGGTTTCCTCCCGCAGCTGATTCGCTGGACATACCTATCTTCCATTTCTTCATCACTAAGACTCCTCACTTGTATCCAAATGATTATAGGTCCTTCCTTGGTGTATTCTAGTCCCTTCCAAGCTCCTAGGAGGCCAAGTTCAGCATTTATGATCCTAGGCCTTGGGATTAGTATAAATAGGGACCTTTTGTGATCATTTGAGAACACACACTTCATTACAACTCTTTACTCATCAAAATAATCTCAAATAGCTCTCAAATACGTCATTAGAAGTCCAGGAAAGTTTAGAGGTCCAAGAAGTCAACATTTGGAAGTCAAACCCTCGAGAAGTCAACACCAATACTTTGGGAAACATTACTCAATCATTTTTAATCTTATTCCAATCATTGTAAGACTCTTAATCATGTTTTCTAATGTTCAAAGTTCTGAGTTTATGTTCATGTTTGCTATGAGTGGCTAGTTTCTTTATGCACTTGCTTAAACAATGTTAATTATCTAATGATTAGTCTATGATTGTGTTAACATGTTTTAATTCAATTTCAAGTTGATTCTAAGATCCAATTGTGCTTAAGTTTCATAGTGACATTTGTTAATCAAGATTGACTAGTTGTTAGTAATTGAAAAGGGTCAAAAGAACTTATTGTTATTCAACTAGTTATAATCATTTGTCTAAGAATGGTTGTTTTAATCCATTATTCTTTGTCAAACAAAGAAACTAAAGTGTGGTTGTAATAAGAATACCTTTTGATTGTCAAATTGGATTGATTGGAAACACCTAAAAGGTCGTAAGATTAGTTGTTTACAATCAATTGTGACCCTTTGTCTATAATCGGTTACCTTTTGCATTGACCATTTCTTAAGCAAATTTGATAAGGCAAATGGATGTTTTTGTGTTTAAGTTTATGAATATAAACTTATGAAACTTGAATTGATCTTGAATTGATTGGTTAACCTTAATGTTTGTTTTTATAAACTAAAATCTTGACGAAGGTTTAACTTGTAAGAACAATAGATTAGTATACCAACTAATTATCATAACCAACATGTTAAGAAAAGGTTAACACAATCGTACTATTCAAGGATAAGAAACTAGTTTAATTAAGTGTAGTTTTAATCATCTGAATTTCATTATCTCAATTTTCGTTATTATTTACTTTTGGATTGCTATAGTAGATTTCATACTTGTTTCTTGATTCACTCACAAATCCCTGCGAACGATCCCGACTTACCATCACAATCTTGCTATAACGGACGAGTGCACTTGCTCGTATGTGTTATTGGTAGAATTGGTAAATCACCTTTTATAAATTTAAAAACTTGTACATACGTAGCACATCAGCAGGCTTGGTCTTTGGTTGAATCTTCACATTTGTGCTGGGTTCAGGCCTTAGTCTCTGTGTCATGGTCCAGTTGTACTTCTCAATCCTCTTCTTCCTCAGCTAAACCATTCTTTTGACATTCTCAGAATGCTGTTTCTTAAGAGCCTCTAGTTGATCATCCTGAGCTTTCAAAAACTTGACTCCGACACTGTCAGTGGTGACCTTCTTTGGGTCAATGCCACATATATCATCATCTTCCTGAACAATCTTGACCACTTAAGTCTTTGTTAAAGCCAATCTTCTTTTTCAGATGAGCATTTATTTCATCATTTGTTAGGAAGAGAATCTTCCCATTGATTTCATAAGGCACCCTGATAGGTGCATCAGGGTCCTGACAGAAAATAAATAAGGCTTTAACAAGTTTTGGTTGTTTAGGCATTGAAGTGGCTGCAATACCTTTGCCTTTACTTTTGTAGTCTTTTGGTTGTTCAGGGATCTCTTGTTCAGGCTCTGGCTTGAAGGATGAGATGGGCACAACTGCCTTTAGCTCTTCAATTTTAGTGCCTTTCTCCCCCCCAACTGTTGCAGGAGCTTCAGTGAGAGAAAGAGCTGGCTCTGGCACTGATGTGGAGGGGGTGGATTGACCTTTGAATGCCTGATAAATTTCAGACATCATGGACTTGATGTCTGAAGTGTCCTTTTGGAGAACTGAGAAGTCTGAGCGGATAGAGGCCATAGAATTCTCCAAAGCATTCATCCTTGACCCAAGATTCTAGGCCAAGGAGTTTGTAGATTTAGCCCAGATTCCTAGATTCTTTCCTTAAGTAGTGAGCCTAGACTGGATGTCAGTGATTGAGGAATGAAGACCCTGAATATCAAGGCTGTTGATCATTTTGAGAAGCTCAGTGAGGCTGTTGGAGTTTTGGATGTACGCCTCAGAAGCCTAAAGAACTTTCTTTGTGAGTGCAGGATCATCTTTCACAGCTTCTTGAATGGTTGTAACTCCCTGATGAAGCCTTTTAAGAGAATCAAGAAAACCAGCTAAGTGTTGATCCAATGTATTCAGGGCGTATTCAACAGCTGAGTGGTGATCAACATGGGCATCATTATAATCTTCAATAGAGGCCTTGACTGAGTTCAGCATAACTAGCAGCTGCCTCAGTGTGCTGATCCCATTGTTCCTTGATAAGCTCATTGAAGAGGCGAGTATTGGCTTTTCTCAAGAACTTGAAAAGTTTTCTTTCGGTGAGTGGGAGAATGTTATCATACTTCTTTAATATTTCTGGACATGAAGAAGTTGCTGAGTCATAAGAATCACCCTCATGAGTAGAGTCTTCAGGCTTTGAAGGTTATAGTGGTGAAGACTGATGCTCTTCTTCAGTATTATAAGTATCAATATCTAGATCTTCATCTGCAATAAAAAATTCTTCATTACTTTCAGCAAGTTCATCTTCAGATAAGAGAAAAGACTGAACAACTGCCAAAGTATTGAGCTACAAAACAGGGTTATCCAGCTCCCCTTCATAAGAAGGTTTGCCTTCGTTTCCGGTCAGGGTCCGATACCTTAATCTAGTGAAGTGGGTCTCTTCCACCTGGTACTTAGCACCAGACCCTGATTGATCAGCTCTAGTGGGGGTGAGTGGTTCCGTATCAGCGGGTAATTTTTGTCCCTCTGAGTCTTTGTCCCCTAGTGGCATTCAGACACTGGTGGGAGTTTCCTAGTGTCATCCTTAGGAATCGTGGAAGTTAAATCATTGTCAGTGGGTTGTATGTTTCCCCCTGAGTCTTTGGGATCAGTTTTTGTGCCCTCAGACAAAAGATTTGATGTGTGAATGTCCTTATCAGGCGTGGAAGGCGATCCCCTACCACCGGGTTGTTTGTTTCCCTTTGAATCTTGGGGAGTAGTAGTTGAGGCTAAGGACATTGATTGTGATTTGTCAGTGCCCTTCGTTGCCTCAGGGGGTGGTGGAACTTGGTCTCCCTTGGGTGGTCTGGTAGACGGGTCTTTTTTTCTTTTCTTTTAAGGAGGTGCTCCTGAAGCCTCAGGGCTCTGTGACTTGGCTAAGGTTGAAGTCACAGTCCGAGTCTTCCCTCTTTTCTTCTTTTTAGGAGGAAGAGGTGGAGACATTGAATCCCTATAATTGTTTACAGCAATCATGTGGGTCGTCGATTCAATGGTAGGGACTTGGGCTGAGTCCTTTTTAAAATTTGTTGAACTCAGGATGGCGGGTAAGAACTCAAGAGATACATCCTGAGTATAGTCAGAGCCTAATAACCATTCAAGGGTATAAGAAATAAACCTAGGGTAATATACATATGTTACCCTAGTTTTACTCTGTAGCCTGGTTACAAGATCACTGTAAATGATCTCACCTATGTTGACCTCAGTCCTAGTGATAAGACTATAAGCCATCATCAGTTGAACATAATTAACTTGTTCAATGGATGAGTAGTTATAGCCGAGAACCTGAATCAAAAAAGTGAATAAGATTCTCCAAGCCACAGGAAATGAGTTTTTAGTTACTGGAATTTTATCCAAGTAACTTGGTTGTAGAGCTATTTTGGCTAGCTCAGTCTTTACAGCCTCAGGCTCAGAGAGAGCAGCATACTTTCCATTTTTGTAGGCCAACCCAGTTGATGAACAAAAAGTCGCAAAGTCAAAGGTCAGTGGACTTTGGCCGTTCATCACTGAGAACTTGATGATATTCACTGAGTGGGCGTGCCTCAGACTCATTAGGGTCAAAGGCTTGTGCAGTGTACTAGAACTCTCTGAGGAAGTTTTGATAAAGTACTGATGGACATTTGGTAAAGGCCGTTTTTCTTTGTAGGATGGGACAATTTTTGGGTACTTAAAATTGCCTACAACATTGTTTTTTTAAAACTTGACATGGTCAAGAGTCACGCCTGCCCATTGAGGTGCATACACGATTCTCCGGTCAGCTGCAATTTTTGGTATTAAAAAGTTTTCAAAGTTTTAATGGCAATATATCAAACACCAGACGGTCACAAGTTGAATCCAACTTTGATCGATGCCGTGAAGTGATTGATATGTTATCAAGATGGTTTATAACAATATGGATATCTTAATATGAATCTTCTTGACCAAGAAAATGATTTTGAAAAAGTGTTTTGGGAGATACACACAACTTTGCTATGAGAGAAATTTTTAGCAAAGTTTTTTTTTAAAGTTTTGTGTGTGTGTGTTTTGTGTTTTTGAGGGGCGAGGGGGGGGGGGAGGGTTATTTATAGGAGTGGTGAGAGGTTGTTTTGGAATGTAAAACTATTTTTTTTTTAACTATTTTGAATATTCGCATTTAATGCCACCACTCCATTCACCTGCATTTTTCGCCACTATCAAGGTGAACAGTTAGGCAGCACTGAAACAGTACTTCTACAGTGGTGACATCACCACATAAAATTTGGATAGTGTTTGTGAGTATAGGCATTTAATGCCAAGTGGGTTTTGGGAGGATTATGTGAGGCGCATGACATGGATGCCAATTAGGCACGAAGACCATATATTTTTTTATTTAATATGTTCAATTACCAACCTACGACATTTAGTAACTAAATACTTAGAACATTTAGTTTCTCATTAAATGTCTCTTGTCAGTGACATGGGCTCCTGAATGATATTTCATTCAGTGTGGGATGTTTGGGTAGGTTATTCAGTGAGGTCAATTGATACATTTAACTCATTGAGAGATGATTTTAAGAGATATTTATTTATTTAGTGGAGGACTATGTACACGATGTAGAATATATTCAATCAGTGGCCCGACTGTATATATCCAACATGCCCAACTCTGCTTTCAGTCTTGTGAAAGGGGTTTCATCCAAGGGTTTTGTGAAAATATCAGCAAGTTGATACTCATTGGGGATGAAGTGTAATTCAATGTCTCCTTGCATAATGTGGTCCCTAATGATATGATATATGTTATCAATGTGTTTGGTTTTTTGATGGAGTAATGGATTGTTAGAGATATCAATGTGTTTGGTTTTTTGGTAACCAGCCAATTTAAATTTATAGACATACCGCAGATTTTAAAAAATGAACTCCCAGTTCCATTCTATGTTTCGGATCTTGGAACCTCTCTGGTCATTTCTGGGATGATCATTGGTGAAGGTATGCCATTGTTTTGTGGATGGTTGTTGGACGTGAATGGTTCTTCCATAAGATCATTTAGAAGCCTATTTACCATCCCTAGCCTAGTTTCGGTTCATTTGCTTGGTTTACAAAGCATCATGCTCCAATAGTGGAAGCCTACAACGACAATCATTTGGGTCACTTTGTATTTGTGTACAACCAAGAACTTGAATTATTTGTCACCATGGGAATGTTAGGAGATGCTGGAACTTTCTACATCGCCCCATACAAAGAATCTCTTCTTTTGTTAAATCACACAGAGTGTGCTGTGTATAGTATGTCTTTTTTTGTAACTTACCATTCTATTGATCTTCCTTTAAAACATTATCACTTTACTTGGTTAATGATATATGAAGGGCATTTTCAACAGGTTTGTCCCCCTGAAGTTATCGATCATGCTTAATGGGAATGAAGGTTTGTGGTTTTAGTACGCTGCCTATATGGGAAGGAAGCATGAAGTGGTTAGCTTTTTCGTACTAGCTGAAAGTTATAAATCAAGTGGTTATATAATATGTAACCATTAAACTTATAATTATGTAGTAAGCGTAATATAACATGTCTTTTTTTGTAACTTACCATTCTATTGATCTTCCTTTAAAACATTATCACTTTACTTGGTTAATGATATATGAAGGGCATTTTCAACAGGTTTGTCCCCCTGAAGTTATCGATCATGCTTAATGGGAATGAAGGTTTGTGGTTTTAGTACGCTGCCTATATGGGAAGGAAGCATGGAGTGGTTAGCTTTTTCGTACTAGCTGAAAGTTATAAATCAAGTGGTTATATAATATGTAACCAATAAACTTATAATTATGTAGTAAGCGTAATATATTGTAGGTTGTATATATGAAACGTTGTATGTCAACGTATTTACTATTTCCTCTGTTTATGTAATCTGGGCAATTAGCAATTGTTTACAAAAATCAATTAGGCAACTAACTGTTGTACGTAGGGCAACTTCTTTTCCCTATGGACCACTTTTATAAACCAAGGAGTCCTTTTAGTCGTACAATTCATATTCTACAATCTACTAATAACTACCAGCTAGCGACTATGCACACTTGCAAAAAACATATTTAACATTCAACACTAGTACAATTTAACTTGCAGTTGTCAATTTAATACTAGCAGCAGTAAACCCACATGTGCGTATTAGGGCCCAGAATGGTATCAGCAGCACATACACGGGCAGCAGAAACACTGCCATAGACAAACAACATTAACGACTGTGCCATCATTTTGTTGATTTCTTCTATCACTAGCAGTAGTTAAAATAGCTAGCAGTTGTTAGTATGCTACTAGCAGTTGTAAGTATACAACCAACTCAGTTTTACTAGCAGTAGTAAAAATAAATAGCGGTTGTAAAAATAACTAGCAGTTGTAAGTATACAACCAATTCATTTTATAATTTGAGATTTTTAATTTAAGTAATCGAGCATAAAAGCAGTGTAGCATTTTTTTACGTTTAGAAATGTCGCATATAGCTCAAAATAATCAACTCAAATGAATTTAACTGTACACATCATTTCGTTGAGGTCTTCTATCACTGGCAGTAGTAAAATTAACAAGTAGATGTAAGTATACTACTAGCAGCTGTACTAGCAGATTTTCTCTCCTTTTTGGTATTTGGATAAGGCTTATCCACAATTATAAACACTTTTGAATTTAACTAGTCGACCTTTTAATTCGCAAATACCATTTTTGTACCTTAGGGACTTTTTGAATATCAATTATTTGAACAACACACACAAATTTGATATTTGCGTCCAAAATATGCAAGTTTCCATTTAAAAAAGACTACATTATTCAAGTTTACATACGCGCTATTCCTTCAATATTTTCAAGAAGCCGATATGCCACTTCACTTAATTTATTTGTAGTCAGCTTCTGAAACAACATGTTACAAGCTAGAGTTGGTGTTAGAGGGTAATCTGCATCATCCAGCATGTACAAATAACTTGTCGACGTAGTAACCACATGAAATCTACACTTTTCGTACAATCTCCAACTCCTGACCAGTGTTTCATTCCATTCAACATCCTCTATATCAGGCTCAAACATGCACTTCATCCCATACCACAAATCAAATCCTAGGTCACCTGTGGCCCGCCTTGTCTCATAGCCAATTTTAACATAGGTCCAATTCTTTGTCTATAATATGTAGCAACTGACCCAAGCTGTTAAATGTAGTTTCAACCCCGTCAGACCTCGTGATGCTAATTATAGTGCCACCATTTGTCAAATTAACTTTAACTGCAGGATATGTCGTTGTCGGATGAACTGCACCAAGCCTTTGTCCCGTCGTATCAAGCACCATCAAACTGTTTAACCTTTCGGTCCTTTGGTTTCGATCAATCCTCTGCCTCTTTGAGTGATCCTGCTCCAAATCATCAACAGCTCTTTTGGAACTTCCTTCATCTCTCTGACCTGTACCTTTGTTCATAGGAGTGAACTTATTAGTCCTCATTCTCCACTTTTCAAACATTTCTTTCACTCTATCATAAGATAGCCTCTGCAAGTTATTTAGTTTATACCCTCCCATGTTCTTCAAGTACTGACACATGAAGATTTTCTGTTCTTTCTTTGTGGGTGGCTTACGCATACTTTCTTCTGCTCTTTTTTTCCTGAAGAATCTTTGCCTTTCTTCAACTATTCGCTCAAGAGCTAATTTTTCCTGTTCACGTGTTAGGCTTTCAATTTCTTTGTTCTGCATCCTATATGCCAGTATCTCATCAGCTTGAGCTATTGACATAACGTAATGCCAATGTTCCAACGCAGCTTGATGTCTAGCAACATCCGCCTTTCTTTTCCTTTGAACCCTTGCTCTGTCTTTTGCATTGGGAGAACCTCGCGGGGTTTTTTCAGCTGTTGCTTTTTCAGTTACATTTTCAGCAGCCATCTTTGCAGCTAATTATGCATCCGTTTGAAAGACTTTGTCATCTTTATTTTTTTCGGTTAAAAGTAATCCTGCATCTTAGCAGCTATTTCGTGATCAGACTTCGTTTGTTCTTCTTTAGATAAAGCGTTTTTGTTGGGTCCTTCAACCAACAGACGCTTTCCTATAACAGAAGCACCGACATTTGAATCAGTAGAAATAATAGCTTGCATAGCACTTGCTCTTATCATTGTAGCTCCTCTCTCATTTGGCATTGCGCTCTTCAAACATGCTAGGCCAAGTGCTGCGGTCCCAAGCTTTTTGCTTTCATCACCTGTGTCTTTCATTACTGGTACTTCAACACTTGTATGCACATCTTCAGGTTGAATTGTTTCTACACTAACAAATTCAGTTTGAACCGTAGCACCAACACAAACAGATGTACAAGCAGCAGTACCTTTGTTCAAAATTGTTGTGGGTGCATCATGAACTTGTTCATTGACAGCACTAAGAACACGCTCCACATGTTTAGTGACATTCGTTTGAGTTGTACTAGAAGTGGTTGCAACATTTGTTGCAGCGGTGGTTGCAGCAACACTAGCAGTGGTTTCAGCTTGAGCATTTCCACCTTCATTCGTTGTCTCTTTCACCGTTTTGTTTTCTGTTGTCACATAATCAGTCATACGCCCAAGAAGATCTTTGGCAGCATCATTATTGAATGGCAATTCAACACTTCTAGTCACATGAGTACCATTAGTAAAAGCTTGAGGTTGACTTGTTTCACCAGGAGGAGACTCCTCATATCCACTTGTAGTAAAATATTTATGAATCACAGAAGTAACATCTGCACCAATATCGTCATGTTCAACTGTCGTACCCAGTTCAGTCACATCCTTTTCACTTTCGTCACCAATCTCTGTCACTTTTTGTATTTTTGTTGCCACGTCAGAAAAAGATATAGAAGCATCAGTTACTTCGGACATAATATTTGGTTTTGTTGAACAAGCAGCTGAATTATCTGTACTGGCTGCAGATACAGGTTCCACGTTTGTACTGCCACTAGAATGTTTAGCATGGACAGCACAAACATCTTCACCACTGCCAAGGCAAGGGTGTAATTAAGGACTAGTCAAGGCAAGTGACAACCATGCATGTACACATCAACATAATTAAGAACAATAGTGACATTCATACCTTAGTTTGGAACCAAAAGAGGCAACGACATCTTGAGCAGTCTTTTTAGTTTGAACTCTATTCTCCGCTGCATTAGCATCCTCCGCTAAAGCATCCACATCCATCCCGATCTTTCTGTATGATTACGGACTAGTCAAGGTAAGTGACAACCACACATTTACATATGAACATACTTAAGAAGCTTAAGGACACGCATACCTTTGTTTTGAACCAAAAGAGACGCTAACATCTTGAACAGTTTTACTACTTTAAAATGTCTTCTCCAGTCCATTCGGAGCCTCCCCTGAACCATCCACATCCATCACGGTCGTTATGTACAATTACTGACTAGTCACAACGAGCGACAACAATGCTTTTACATATGAACATACTTAAGAAATGTAATGACACGCATACCTTTGTTCGGGCTCAAATGAGGCACCAACATCGTGAACACTTGTATTAATTTCCACGGACTTCTCCACTGCAACAGCAGCCTCCCCTGAACCATCCACATCCATATCAACTGAAAAATCTGCATTCTGTTCATTACGCCTCCCCTGCTTGGAAGCATCCTCCGCGTGATCACCACTTGCTTCTTCCGGAGATGACTCAATTACCTGATGTTTTTGAACCTTCACCAAATATTTTAGTTTTGTGGTACCTGCCATTTTCTTCTCCAAACGCTTAACCTTCCTCTTCAAATATTTTATATCTGCATCTTGTGCTGAAGTTTTCTTTGTTAATTCACATACTTGTTTACATAGTTGATCACACTTTTCCACCAATTTATTTACTTTCAGACCGCTCTCCTGACTTCCACGTGTGTTAACTCCTGACTAAGGTGAATCATTGAGGTGTGTAGACCTCATCTCTTGCCTACCATGACCAGAAAGATCCCCCATATTTTCAACTTGGTTGGGTTCATCATCAGAACTTGTTCCACTGAAAATTGATTCAGCTGAAGTTACCTTGGTTTGGGATGTTGAAGCCAAACATCTGGGTGTGTGTTGGGATTCATAGGGACTTCCTGATCCTTCCCCCAAATTCTGAGGCAGCAGCACCATGTGTGGGAACAATGGTGTTAGTTTCCCATCAAACTAATTGCCCTGTCTTCTCATGTGAGTCAAAAGTTTTTGAGTGTGACAACGGACAAGCCAAGTTTTTGAATGTTTGGGTGGTGTCTCAAAACAGTTGTCCAATAGCAGTTGTAAAAACCTTGGATACATATAATATTTTGCATGCTTATCCAACAAGTTCTTGACTAAACCATCAAATATCATTTTGGAAAAATTGAATTTCTTATTAAGAGCAACACAAATCACAAAAGATGTTATGTTTGTACTAAACTCATTCCAGGAAGTTGTCTTTGGACTTAGACACTGCAATATGGTATGGATCAAGAATTTCCATTGTGGGGAGAAGAGTGGTTTATAAAATGTTAATTTTGTTCCTAATTCACCTCCATACCCCAAAAGTGGTAGTGTTTCAAAAATTGTATCATTATCCAAACATACAATACCTTCATCATCATTTAGGAAAAGATCTCTCCTAATTGATGCCTCAGTAATAATTATTTGCATGCCATGTACCTTAGCATGGATTTGTACTTCCTCACCAATAGTTTTAGTCTTTGTAGTAGACCAAAACTGCTTGATACACGAAACGTATATAACAGGTTTGGCAGTGAGTGCATACCTAAGTGGGTGTGCATTCAGGAAATCAATAATTTGTTCAAACCCTGTAGCCTCCTTTGGTTTTTCCAAAAACGCAACAATGTTGTGAGTTACAGCAAAAGACTTGGGCGCCATTGTTGTTTATTTCGAAATTGATTGCAACTGAATGTTAGGGGTTCCGAATTATGCTGTTTGTGGGTCTAAAGTATGTTTTGACCTAGCATTTGTAACTCTTAATTGAGTTTTTATCCCCAATTGTGCCACGTGCGTTACTATTAACATTTTTAACACTTGTAGCAGTTGTTACAATTTCTGTGCGTATTTATCCCCAATTGTGCTGTTCTAATTATCTCTCTTTTTTTAATGATATAATAAGGATTATTATTTTAATACATAAATAAGCATGCACCTCAACACGTCATCGTCTTTCTATTATCGAGACACAAAAATTCTGACTAACACATTATTAGAAGACTTGTCTCTTTTTGCCATGCATCGACAAGTTGGTCAGAACCCCAAACAAGTACACACCCACATTATGAATTTTTTTTAACTAAATAAATATTTTTTGGGTACATGTCAATCGGTCATATTAGTTTAGTAGTAAGTTTTTTATTTTTGTAATGTGACTTACTACATCGCACACAATTGAACAACTACGCAAAATAATACATACTAGTAACATTCCACAAATATATACTATTAACATAAAAGGGATCAAATCCACAGGTTAACATAACATACACAGAGTATACAAGATGAGATAAGTGACTCCAAAATATAACAACGATCCCCTAATAAACAAAAGGCACCAACTCCAATCTAAGCAATACATAGCACATCAAATCTCCATTCACTCCAACTTTTCGATGAAACCATTCAGGTCTTTAACACAGTCATGTTTTTTAAACAAAGAAAGAAGTAGTTTGGAACTCTTAGCCAGATCCTCATTTTGCATCCTTAGGAGGTGATTAATAGTTGGCAACGAACAATCCAACCCGCATAAAAGCTCCACTTCCGCTATCATTAGCTGTCTACGGTTGACACGGGCCCTAATTTCAACAGCTTTCCTCCTATGATCTGCTTCTTCACGTAAAGCAACATCCAATTCACCCCTATAGTACGCGATCGTAATATCTTTTAACAACTTTGAACCTCCAACCATTGGTAATTCATCACATATAACCATGCCAGTAGACATTGTTAGACTAAAGAAATTTGGGATACTAGTTATGTTTGTTTTTCTAAGAGTCTCACTAATAGAGATAAAAAAAAGTCTTTTAGTTATATATATATAATCAGCAAACGCAACCGTTATCGTCATATATTATCGAGACACAAAATGCTGACAAACAAGTTATGACAATTGCCTATTTCCCATGGACAAGTGGATCACAACCCCAAATAGGTACCCACCCACAATTTGTTTTTTTATAGTACATCCCTTTTTTTTAAACTATTTTTATGACGAGTTTGCTATCTCATAGCTACCAAATGGTACTTTGGGCAACTAAATAGTGTACTCATGGCAACTACTACAGTACTTTTAGTCAAGTTGTGATGTATGCAAAAATGGGTGGGGGTTGAATGGTTTTAATTTGCATTCAGTCAAATTTTATTAGTAATACGTGTACTCAAGTGGTAACTAGTTGAATTTATTACTTATTGAGTTAATGAAGCTTGTCTTATACTCAAACAATTCTTGTGCACAAAGCTACAGTTTTTTTTGGGCAACTAGTTACAAACATTGGGCAAAAAATTTAGTGAGCTGGGCAACTATTTGTGGCACACAGGCCAACTAATATTTTACATTCGACATGTAAAATTCTTTGTACATTGGCCAACTCTAATAGTGTAGTGCACTTAATGTCTGTACCCTGTGCATATGTAAGTGTTTATTATATTTATTTTAACCACACAAATATTCAAACTAACTGCTGCCTTGGTTAATAAAACAATAAATTCAAACTGTTTATAATTGAGTCAATATAATTGCCTAATTGTTATTACCTTCGACTATATTTTTTCTATGAATGTACAAAACTATTTTATAGACCATCACTTATTCCAAAATCATCAACATCTTCACTTTGACGTAAGCACATAATGGCATCAGGTTATCAGATGTGTAGAGTTACATTGATTTGAGTTGATTATTTTGAACTTTTTGCGACATTCCTAAACGTAAAAAAATACTACACTACTTTTATGCTTGATTACTTAAATTAAATATCTCAAATTATAAAATGAATTGGTTGTATACATACAACTGCTAGTTATTTTTACTACCGCTAGTTATTTTTAATACTCCTAGTAAAACTGAGTTGGTTGTATACTTACAACTGCTAGCTATATTAACTACTGCTAGTGATAGAAGACATATACGAAATGATGCCACATGCGTTAATGCTGTTGGGTATGGGCGTGTTTCTGCTGCCCGTGTGTAGGTGCTGCTGTTACCATTTTGGGCCCGGATAGGCACATGCTAGTTTATAGCTGCTAGTAGTATACTCATATTTCTTGTTTGAACTACGAGCCAGTTATGAGCATAACCAAACTTGGTTTTTGGAATATGGCCAAATACAGTTGTTTCTAAATAATATATTCTATGGAAGGGTCATTCTTATTGTGTTGTACTTTACTCCAACTTTTTTACTGTTTTATAAGTAAATTTTGCAGTGGGATGAATTATTATTTGTTAAAGTAGTGCTTTATATACAACAGTTTTAAATGTAAATTGGGCAACTGTTTTAGTTATTTGGGCAATTCTGTTTGTACTTGAGGCAACCCCTTCTAACTCGTATCGGTGGGCAACTAGTTTAGTTAATTGGCCATTCTGTTTTGTTCCGCAGGCAACCTTTTTATGTTGTAATAATATACTCGGACCATTCGAGTTGCTTAGCATTCTAGGATGTAATTAGGCAATGTCTTTTGTACTTCATGCCACCCTCTAATTTGCAATCTGGGCATTTAAATGCCATATTTGGGCATTACGTCATGTATTATTGGGCAACCATAATTCTTAACCATATCATCATAAATGATAGACTTAACATCATAAATCTAACAACACTAAGTTAGGCTTAGAAGCACTATCTCATGGTTGGCACCGAAAACTCAATTGCCATTGCTAGTTTTTCATTCATATTTTTTTAAAGGAAACAAACATTCATAACAGGTGCAACCATACATCTAATTATCCGGCCTAAAAACAAAACATAAAAAAATAAAAAAGAAGTAAAAAAACAAAAAACATAACAAAAAAAATAAAAATAAAAAAACGAAAAACAAACCACCATCATCGTAAACAGCTCCACCCCATTTCAAACCAAGTTGTTAGAACCACAGCTCTCTTCCCTGCTTTCCATCATTTCTTTCCTTGCTTTGAGTTATTGAAACAAAATTTCAAGCCGGCTAATCCCGTTTTCCAGATCATAAGGGTCTTCAAACCCATGTTGTTGCTCCCCCTGGTTTTGCTGCACTACCACATTTGGCTGCTCCACCCGATTTGGCTGCTTATCCACCGCCTCACTTTGAACCACCTTTGCATCATGTTGATCATCCTCCTCATCTCCATCCTCCTCATCATCGTCATCTTCTTCATCCTCCTCCAGTTCATTCATTCCATAAACCTCATCCCAGTAAAAGTCTTTTGTATGGAGCCAGTTCAAAATAATTTTCCTCATCCTCGTATCTACCTCCCTATAGGACCCAAATTCTGAAACGGGTTCCTCCCTGAAAGCATCAACCACCGCGTCAAACAACAAATAGTTGTTTAACATAAACGTGTACTCTTCTGCATCATTTTGAAAGTAACCATTTGCAGCCATTGTTGTGGTAATTTTTTGAAGGGAATATGTGTTATGTGTGTCTTATTTTTTGGTATACAATTGATAGCTATAAAGAGGTTGTAGATGAAAATGGACGATTTTTGTTTTTTTTGGGTAAAGGGTTACCCCGGTAAAGTAGGTAGATGGACGGTTTCCAAGACTTTGGGCGGGAAAAGGGACTAAAGGCGCCAAAAAATAAATAAAAGGAGAATAGATGTAAAGCTTCCTCCAAAAGCTTGCCAATACTTGATGCAAAAACTAGTTGTATCGCATGCTTTGTGGACAAAATGTACTGCCAAAGTAAACATTATTATTGGATTGTTGATTATGGTTTGAATTGATAATAAACTGAACACGAGGGTAAACAATCGGGTTCATTAATTTTTAGTCGAGGGATTATTTCTTTGCCCGTTGCTCGATAATAAATAGTACCTCTTTTGTTGCGACTAGATATTTACTCGACTTGGAGCAACTAAAAGATAAAAAATAAATAAAACAATTGTTAAATTACAACTTGTAAAAACAATTCTTATTAGATATTGTTAATAACAAAATAAGTAATTTATAAGTGTTCGTGCCACAATTTTTGGATAAAAAAGGAACAAACGAGGCCTATTGGACTATTCGACACATGGCACCGATAATTCGTTTTGGTTGCGGTTTTTGTTTATCGTCAGTCCACACTTTTAGATGTAATCTGGGCAACTAATTTTGTTATTTGGGCTACCAAGTTATTACTTTAGGCAACCTTTACATATTTAAAAAATATATTGTACAATGGGTCTTTAGCATTTATTAGTACTTTGGGCCACACTTTTAGATGTACTATGGGCAACAACTTTTAGTGTCATGTGGGAACTTACTTTGTACCGCAGGCCAACCTCGTATACGTAATTTGAGCAACTATAGGACATACTTGGTCAATATGTCTTGTACGTTGGGCAACCTTAATTCATATGCATATCATCATATATGTACTTTGCCACACACTATTAATGTTTATAACTTTTCACCAAATATAACCACAAACTAGTTTCCATGTGCTGTTTTACTTCACTCAACAAATAACAGCAGAAAAAGTAAATCAAAACAAAATAACATCAGCAAAAATAAAAAATGAACTATGTTGCGAAATGCAAGGTATTTATGCGGTATGAAGATCTTGTGTGTGGTGTTTTACTCCCAGGTGACCTTAATTTTTCGAGTCTTGTGTGGTACATCAAGAAAAAGTTCAAAGTTAACGATGTAAACGGGATAAATTTAACCTACAACATGGCCTCAACCACAACGAACATACTTGACGACATTGACTTGGAGTTTTTCAAAAGTATAGTTGATGGGTCGCAGTCAGAGGTTCAAACCATATGCATCAACGAAGTTAAAGAACCCGTTGTGGTAACCCAGTCTTCTTGTTCGCAACATTTACATGTAGATCTTAATTATCCGTTGTTACCTGAGCAAGATGCGAATATATGGCAACGAAACAACTTTACTCATATACCGCCCACACCCCAACCACCACCTTTTGATAAAAGACTTGAAAGTAAAGATAGGTGTGTTATGAAAGTGAATGATAGATTTGATGATAAGGCAGAGTGCATATCTGAGGTATCTTTGAAATGCTTAAAAGAAGGGTATGAATTTTATGTTCATAAATCGTGTACGATTAGGTACGCAGTAAAATGCGTGTAGCCAAAATGTGATTGGCACATAAACTGTCGTAGGATTCCAAATTGTATCCAATTTAGAATCACTGCAATTAATGATTGTCATACATGTTCCAAAATCCAGTTCAATCCAAATCATCGAAATGCTACAGCAAAAACCCTGTCTAAATTACTACTTCCCAAAATCACAGATGTTACACGCGTTTATAAGCCAAGGGACATTATCCATGATTTGAATATGGAGTTGAATATAGATGTTTCATACAGAAAATCTTGGAGGGGGAAACAATTGGCAATGGAATCAACCCAGGGCTGTCCAAAGGCATCGTTTGCTCAGTTACCCTATTATTGTCATAACCTAAAGCTCGCAAACGAGGGGACTGTTACACACATTGAGACAGATGATCAAAGACGTTTTAAGAACCTTTTTATATCTTTCGATGCTGCGGTAAGCTAATTGCCTTGAATGTTTTTAAATAATTCTTGTCTAATATATAATATGTTTTTCATACAAGTATGTTGGTCAATAGGCATGGTTTTTAGTTTAGCATGTGGCTGTTGAGTAATATACTTGTATACAACACAAAATGGAATATAAAAAACTATACATACATAAAACCATAAAATAGTTACATACAACTAGTTTTTACTTGTCTTATAAAAGTTGAGCATGCTAGCAAAGTATCTAACAATTTATGTCAGATAAGCACAAAAACATCCGGAATTGGATCTACGCATGGTGATACTATTGTTTGTTTCACAGCGCACCTGTCAGTACAAACATAAAAAAAAATATTTGTTATTAATTTACTTAGCAATGCATTAGAATCGTATACAAAGTTCACTTAAATACATGGTTTATGATGATTTTACCTTGATATACAAATTGTTTTATCCAGTATCTAATTGTATTTATATATTACAGATTAAGAGTTTCCTATGCTATATGCGGCCCCTGATCATAATCGACGCGACGCATCTTAAAGGGCCCTACGTAGGGACAAACTTGGTAGCCGTGGGAATGGACGGAAACAATCAAATTATACCGATTGCCACTTGAGTTTCGCAAGGTAAGAGTGGTGAACCATGGACATGGTTTTTGACAAACCTGAAAGAATCTATAGGGGAAGTTGCTAATTTGGCAATCATATCTGATAGATATCATGCAATAGCCCTTGCATGTAAAAATGTTTTTCCAAATGCCTTTCACGGGTATTGTTGTCGCCATCTGATATTGAATACACGTATGCAAAGTGATAGCCTAAAGTGTTTATACTGGAAGACGTGCAAAGCTTACACAAGGGAGGAATTTGCAAACCTAATGTCTGAGATTCGTGCAGTACGACCGATATCTCATAGAAAACTAGTTGCAGCAGGTATTGAAAAATGGTTGAGGGCACATTGCCCTTCAAACAGGTACAACTACCTGACCTCAAACAGTGTGGAATCGATCAATGCTTTAACAAAGGATGTGTGCAAGATCCCAATAACGATGTTGATGGAATGGTTTAGAGGTCTTCTTCAAAAATGGTATTACGAACGGCGAGCAAAACATGCAGGTAGAGCATATACTGTTATTATTAGATATTTTATTGAGCAATAATTAAGTAGTCGTATTCACTAATGTGTCAATATGTGTAAATGTTAGATGCACCAGATGACGAACTTATAGACTGGGCGACCGCCAAAGTGAAAGACAGAATGGAAAAAAGTGCAAACTGGAAGGTTTTGGGGATACTTAAGGACAAAGTGTATGAAGTACACGACACAAAAAAACATCATGTTGTTGATTTGGTAAACGGTGAATGCAGTTGTCGCAAATGGCAGCTTTCAGGCTTGCCTTGCGGACATGTTTGTGCTGTAGGTAGATTTGTAGGCCTGACCAGTGTTAAGAAATTGGCAAAAGCTTGGTTTTATAATACAACTATTAAAGCGACGTACCAAGACATCATTTATACATTAAAAGATATGACGATGTGGGACACTAAAGTGAACTTAGAAGATGTGTTGCCCCCTGTTATCGGTAATCATAATTCAGGCAGGCCTAAAAATAAAGACCGAATACCATCTCAAGGTGAGGCGCCTAAGAACAACTATTGTGGAAGGTGTGGCACAAAAGGCTACAACCGGCTAACATGTAGAGTACCTTTGGTGAAAAGAAAAGTAAGTATTTGTTCAACTTTAAAAAAACTTTAAGGTTTTGTTGTTAATTGGCAACTAACCTGTATTGGCACACATGTACAGAGAATGGTTGGTTACAAACGAAAGGCTTAGCCAGGTACATCAGGTGCAAAAAAAAGGCTCGTATGATGGGGGAATCATCTAAGTTAACTAGCAACAGCTAAAGCGAGCCAAACGGAGACTCTAATCATGGGGTGATTAATGCGGCGGATCACCCCAACTCAAGTCAAACCACTGAACAACCAAGCTCGTCCGCTCCATACATCAATCTTATATCCGATTTCCCTACTCCAAACAGATTTTTAAAGTAAGTGGGAACATGGTTTTTATTAATGCATTCACTACCTAAGTCCTACTATAGTGTGTTTTGTGTAAGGATAACGTTTGTGTGTATTTGGCATTGTAATAACTGATGGATCTTAAACTAATACTTATTTGTGTCATGCGGTGGCTAGCTAATAGGGGTTGTGCATCTGTGTGGTATGAACATATTCATTGAATATAAAAACGTAGTCTATAAATGTACCAAACCATCATTCAGGCATCCAGGACTTCCATCATAATCGCTTTCCCATTCTGTATGGCCCGCCTGTAAGTGGTTATAGAAACCCTTTTTCCACTTCTTGACACACCCTCTTGCTCAACAACTGGTTCTTTTCCCTTGGCAGTCCCATGACCTGGCTTGCTTTCATGTACATCCTCATAAAAGAGTTTCTCTTTTCCCTTCTCGGCGGCATTTCCAGTTTGGAGTTCCACACCCTCCTGTTGCAACCGTTTTTCATTTCGTTGTGCACTACCCCCTTTTCTCTGATCTCGAACCCTTTATCAGTTTTCGTGATAGACACACGGTTTGTTAGCTTCCTTCTTTTGAAAGGTGTTGCACTACCGCAACGCATGCCATAGTCCTCTTCCTGCCATACCATGTTTTTGAAATAAAATTGTGACAAAGCCTGTTGCTTGTGCACAACGTAGACGTCCATTGATCCATTCTCTTCCGCAATGTCATACATTCGCCGAACGTCATTGTCTGTGTGCAACAAAGTTAAATTATCTTCGAGTGCCTTGTTTGGTGCAGCATAAAATAAAGCCCATTTTCCCCCTCCAATATAATTGAAAACATGATAAAGCACCCTGGTAAATGCACCCCTGGTGGAGCTAAAACACCAGAAATCAGCAAGGCGACTGCCTACATTGCGGAGTGGCTGAAATTCAAATTTCCCGTTGTGGTGAAATTTAAATATGACTTCTTTGGTTTCCGCCATGTCCTATAAAACATAAACCCTAACAACAATTAGAATCAACCACTAGACTTAAAGGGGTATACTGACCATACCTATAAAACATAAACCCTAATAACAATTTCAATAATTTTGAATTAAATAATAATTTAATAATTGAATATAAAATATAAAGCTGCACAATTATTTATATTCATATATAAATATATCAACGAATATCAACGAATAAGGTAACAAAGTACATATGGGAGAGTACAACAAACCTGGATTTTTTTCTAAAAAAGATGAAAAGGACACCAATTATTTTTTGGATTTTTCAATGAAAGTGACCTAGGGTATAAAGCAGGAATGTGGAGATGTTGATTGTCGGGACCATAAGAATAAGTGATGTGTGGGGTAAAAAGGTTTAAGTGTTTGTCATGCTAGGTCCCTCTACTTTTTACAACTAAAAATGCTGTATGTATGTGTCTATAAAGTTTTGTTTGGGCCAAAAACGATAAAGTTATAAAAGGTACCTTTTTGCAACTTTTATAAACTCCCCACCCCCAATTTGTCGGTCAACATTTTCCTACATTTCCACAAACTTGTAAATTAAAAACCTGTTTATTATGACTTCCAGAACTTTAGCTACTACCCGACTAATTAGTGGCAAAGTTGAATACTTTTGCAAATGCAGTCTTCGTCTAGCAGTCAAGACGTTAACAACAAGGGCAAACCATGGGAAGCGATTCGTAAAATGCTCTATTTGTGATGTATATTAGTTTTTGGATGATGATCTGCCAAGTGAATACTATAAAGATCTGGTGTATGGGTTCTTTGAAAAGGAGAAAAGATCGAAGAAGTCAGTGGATAATGAACACTTGGTTGATACTCTTGCATTGGACATGTCAATCTTGGACAAAGAGTTGACTTATGCAAAGTCAAAGTTGAAGCTGTATGATAGGTTGTTTTTCATTATGTTAGGATCTTTGTCAGTTATTTGTGTTGGACTTGGTATGTTAATAGCCAAGTGATGTAATGGAATAGATATATATGTTTAATTATATGGAATTTACTTTTGGAGAAGTTGCAAGTTTTTATTTTCAGTGTAAATTGTAAAGCACAGCGGAACAACAAACTATATACGGTACAAATTACCTTTACATAATGTAAGCAACAACATAAATCACATAAACTGGATACCCTCGAGTAACAGATTCAGGTTTAGATCTTTTGAATACATATTCAACATTATACAGTGTTCATTTCATAAAGTACAAACAATCTTAAACTCGTTTCCCAAATTTTGTGATGTATTATAGTTTTTTCTGTAAATATACAAAGGGTTTCATTGGATATGATAATGACTGTTGCGAATCGGACAAATTCATGATAATGTTGTAACTGCTGCTCTCGTTGGTGGCTGCTGCTGTTTGTAAAGGTAGTCATGGTGATGCAATTTAATGCAAAACATATGACAAGTATATGACGACCGTCAAAATAATTACTTAAAACTGCTAGTGCACGTTAGTACTGATAGTGCTGAAGACCAAGTAATATAAACATGTGTTAGTACAAGTTGTCTAAGGTTACTACTTCTATCACAAATATAGCCATGCTTAACGTTACAACTGTGTGTGTATAGTATAAGCATGTTATACTGGCATCAGTGAACGGAGTTGATTAAGTGGGTAGGTGTGTGATTTAATGTGGGTAGGTAATGCCCATATCCTTCATAATAAGAAAGCCAAACGGGTATATTTCAATGTAGGCTGTCCTTATGTTTGACTACTCACAAGTTAATTCAAGAGGTGATGGTGTGATGGGGCTACATGTTGCAGCCTCTACTGGAGGTGGTGGTTCAGTGAGTATCAGAGGTGGAACTGGGACTACAGAAACCCCTGATAAAATTCATGATTGTATGTGTACCCAACCCAGTGACATTAGTGATGAAGAAACCTAACCACTTGCAAGTCGAATAACAAGTGAACCACCTACAAGTGAACAACCAGTTGAACAAGATACAGTTGATATAGCTAGAGAATCACATGCAATTCATTGAACAAGTGAGCTACGACCTATTCTTGTTATGTTGTATTTGATAATATATGTAAGTTAATGTATTTGTTATGTTATGACAATACAAGAACCTATTTAGTTAGCAAATAATGGGTAAATGCAAACACTTGATAAACAATATGCAAAATGTTTAATCAAGCTGTAAAACTGTCAAATACATTTTTTGGGTGCCTTTTTAAAAAGTCAAAGTGGGTAAATACAAACTATTCTGGATAGAGCACTATACCAGGAAGAGATAGTTACCATGCACGTGGCCAATGCATAGACGTTGCCTTACAAAAAAGGCTAGACTAGACAATCTTTTTTGACTTTAAAGTAATGTTATCACAACTGTCTCTAAGCGTTAACAACAACATGAGCATGCTGCATAACAATACCTACACTCCAACCTTCCGTTCCTTAAATACCAAGTTGGTTTTAATCCCGCACCTCCTCGATCCTGGTACCTTGTTAGAGCCTTGAAATGCCTCAACATCTTGAACTTCCGTAAACCCGCTCTTGGTGTTTGAAAGCAGAGCCTCCTTGCATACGGTTTCCTCGAAACCTTATTCCTAGACCTAGTCTTAACACAAGTCCCTACTTCTTGTGGAACGGAAGAAGATCCTGCATCCAACAAAACCTGATTTGGAAGAGAATGTGTCGGTACATTCGTTAAAGTGGCACCATCGTATTCGATAACCCGTTGCACCCAGTTATAAGGTGGGGAAGTAGACCACCCAACATCCATTGCTACAGACCCCACAAATCCCCTATAGTACCATTCATCATCGCTGAACTCAATGGCATCATCAACACTTTTGGTATGCAAAAAATCCATGAAAAGATTCTTTCCTTGGAATTCAATTCCTTTACTTCTAGGTTGGGAAGGAGGGGTTCTTAGGGGAGGTGAACGCCCTTCTTCCTCCTCCCATGCAACAATATCAGAGTAAGATTTAGATGTAGCAATTTTCACAAGTTTATCATGTATCACAAGCTTTGCATGCGTTTCCTCATCAAGAAGATTAAAAGTTAGGTTACGATAATAGAAACATGATAAGTTATCAGGTTTATGTGCAACGTACAAGCTGATTAATCCATATTCCTCTGCAAGTTCATACATCCTTTTAATATCATTATCACATTCAACAATTGTCAAACCAGTTGAAAGGCCAAATCTTGGCCTACAAAAATACAAAGCCCGTATCTCACACTCAAGCTTGTAGGCCAACAAGTCAAGCATTTGATTAAAGTTCATCCTTGTGGAGTTACTAAACCTCATAACTTAATTTGGGCAACCGAATGAAGTCACCATCGTAGTGAATCTCAAATACAGGATACGCAGCTACAGAGCCTGGCGTCCTGTAATAAAGGTATATAAATATATACAAATAAGAATAGCAAGTATGGTAAAAAATCTAGTCAAGGCAAGTGAGAACCACGTGGCAACATATCAACTTTTTAAGAAGGGTAATGGCATGCATACCTTAGTTTGAGATCAAATATGGCAACTGAAGGCTTAGAAGCATTTTTTGATGAAAGAGATGGTTTGGAGATAAGCATCATGACTTGTGTACAAATGTGATCTTGATGAAGATTTGCTATATATTAGCAAAGGTAGTATTATTTTACTATTAACAATGTACCTATATATTATATGACACTTATGATCCATTGATTTTGATATGGAAATAGTAATAGGGTAAATGTTACTTTATTTGTTTAACGTTTTTATGTGTAGTGTGTTTGTGTAATAATATGGGCGTTAATGAGTTGACAAACCAGTCGTGGCCTGTTTAATTTTTTAGGCATGGACGTCTAAATGTCTATTTTTATAAAATGGACGTCCAAATGAAGAATAAATGAAATAGAGTTGTGAACTTTTAAAAAGAAACAAGATCTTTAGATCTTCAACAAATTTAGATGTAACATGTGTAGATACTTTTACGTCGTGTCTCCCATTGTTGTTCTTTTGAATTAATGTTACACGTACCCAAGGGTGATGCATTATATGATTATTGGTTTATGTATGAATGTTATAAGCGTCTTTAATGTAGTGAATACTTGTTATGAATGCATTATCTAGTCATGCATGTTTTATGTGTGAATGAATATATCAATGGATGAGGCATGTTATATATTTGATTGTAAAATTTATTTGATACAATATTGTATATTGAAATCCGACAGTGCATGATAAAACAACGAAAGTGTTATTGGAGATAAGTTAAAAACTGTTGATACAAAGGATAAAATCTAAGTCTATAAAAAAACCGAATCATCTTCTCGCGATATGCTAGGGCGACGTCAGCAGGATCATCAACTTGCAACGATAGACCATGTGCCAATCGATATAAGAATATACAAACCCACACACCACAATCACCAAAAATCCCCCTTGCTTAAGAACGTTTTTGGCTAGCCTAAATGTAATCTTATAGTCGTTCGGATGTATTCCAGTCTTATAAAAAACGTTTTCTTGCTCTAGAACAACTGGTAGTTTGGCCTGTAGAATAACTGAAGCAACAACAATGTTACTATTCTATAATCGAAATACCCACGTTGTCACCAAGTTATTCATAAAATAAATTTGTTTGTTCAAGACGGATTAAAAATAATATGTAGTATATTGTTGTTAATTCAAGATTTGTCCAAAAGTATTATATGTTTCTTATTCGTGATTCGTATAAGTTCGACCATTTGCCAAGTGCTTCGATATATATTTTTTTATAATAGATTTCATTTCGTTACATTAAGAGATAACAAAATAGAGCAACGAAGCAACAACATTGATGATCATTCCAAAACAAAAAAAGATGACAATGAGAGAACTTGAGACAGAGCACATAACAAGCTAGGAGTAGAGGTTTAATATATTTTGCGCATCATGGCCAGAAAGGAGCTTTTTTTGAGAACTTGCATCTGCGTCTCACTGATGAGCCTCATCAGTGTCCTGTTTTTCTCTAGCTCCTCATCCTGGATTTCACGCAGGATTTCCATACAAGCACTGGCAAGAGTGGACCCAACCACACACTCCAACTGCTTGATATGATCACCCCTCATACTGCAACGATGAGTTAGCTCCATCACCTTTGCATGCATGTCACTTATGAAGTTTAAGTCACATCCATTGTCACGCACAAACACAGTGTTAACCATGTCGTAAAGATCGTTATCCATTTCTGTTGTAGTAAATGTTATTGTGGGTAGTGTGTGTCCCTTGACAAAAGTTGTTTGAAAATGGAATATATGGTGTTCGTTTATATAACCAAAATGGGTGGGGGTGACATGGAATTTATTTTGAATTAAAGTCAAGATGACTAAATGTGGATAGTCAAGTGGTCAATAGTTGCGTCTTGTCAAGTAATTAAAATGCACATTAGGCCAAATGGAATTAATGAAACTTCTCTAGTACTCAAACGATTCATGGCCAAAAGATAACCATTTTTGGGCAACTAGTTACAATTTGGGGGCAACTAAACCAGTTAGCCTGTTGTTTAGTTGCAAGTCAAACAAATGTTTTAGTCAGGTATGTCACATGGTCCATAACTTTATGCTATGTATGGCTTAGGAAAATTATTATTTAAGTTTGTTGTTTACATACAAGCCATTAAACAGGTTTATGTTGATTAGTTTTGGTTACATCAAGTAACAAACAAATGGTATTATTAGGTGTACATTTACTTTATATTTTCTGTAACAATATACTACTATAATAGAACTAACAATTTATGCCATAAACTCTGAGTATGTGTGCACTTGCCTGTGGTTTCTTCAGTATTGCATGGATATTTTGAAAAAAAATCGGGGATGCACAAAAGTAGGACAAACTTTATTAATGAGGAAAGGACATACTCAAATGATGGTGCTGCCTAGTGGCATGTACTTGAACTATTTATGTCCATTAATTTTAAAGTTTAAGTATTCACAAAAAAGGTACAATGAAACATGGGTCTAACAAGTTACTAGAACGAGTAATATTTTTTGGGCAACCACATAGATACGATGGGCAACTGGGAGAGACACAATGTAAATTAAAATCATGAAAAAAAATTGTTTAAATAGGGAAGCAAGCATATTTATGTTGTTTATTTGGGGTTGCTTCTAGTTAACCAACACAGTTTATTCTTAGGTGTACGCTAGGTATTCCTTTATGTGGTTAAAAAAATGGGGTTTAAAAAAAGTAGGACAGTTTATTAATGGTGAATAGATGTAAGGAAAATGATGGTGCTAAATAGTATCATGTACTTGAAGGGAACTAGTGTCTTCAAAACTCAAAGTCAAACTGCTACAACACAACACCCAATAAACTTTGGCCAACAATTAATTTGTTATGGGGCAACTAGACACAAATAATGGGCAACTAGTCACAAGGATGGTGTATGTTAGGAATTATGTAAAAGTGGGTTCTGCTGATTAGGTTCCTACTAATAGTAGAATAGTTTCTGCTGATAGTAAGGTTTCTGCGGATAGTGCAGTTTCCTCTAATAGTTGTTTTGTTTATGCGGATATGTAGTTTCCGCTTTATTAGTTTATTAGTTACGATATGCATGAGTTAAAATAGGAATAGATAGTGCATATCTTTTACGTGATTAGCAAGCTGCAAAGTTAGGGTTTCTTGTACTATAAAAGAAACTAGCGGCTAGGGTTTTATGTACGAATCTCAATAACAATAATAGTGAATTAATATTGATCCATAGAGGATCAAGTTATTGGTGTTTATCATCTTCTTGAGTATTATATTTATTTTCCGCGTGAATACAATTCTTGCAAAGGTTCTCCATAGTTGTCTTGTGATTACACAGGGTAGCTATACTCTTTCTAGGCTCATAAGATCTATCTAGGACTGAACCCAACAAGTGGTATCAGAGCCTCGTGAGAATCTTTCCAAGAAGACAGTCTTATTCTTCTACACAAAACCTTAACAATGCCATCATCAAAACATTCAGATTCAGAAAATGATGAACAGCCTGAGCAAACAAATACCCAGTCCACTATTCAGCAAGTGGTTACCACCATGTCCAACACCAATGCCAAATTTCCATACCTAAAGAAGGACGAATATGACATATGGGCCATGAAGATGGAAAATTATATCTCCAACATAGATGTCAATCTCTGGAATATTGTTCTAAAGGGTAACAGTAAGAAGGCTACTGGAAGAGATGCTGATGGAAATTTGATAATACTTCCACCCACAACAAGTGCTGAACAGATTGCTCTTCAGAGGGAGACCAAGGCGAGGACTACCTTGCTTTAAGCTCTTCCAGATGAGCACATGAGCGACTTTTATCATCTGGATGATTCAAGAGAGATCTGGAGAGGAATAAAAGCAAGGTTTGGAGGAAATGATGAGTCCAAGAAAATGAGGAAGTCTATGCTCAAGCAAAAATTTCAGGAATTTTCAATCTCTGAAGAAGAGGGGATTCATAAGGGATATGACAGGTTTAAGAAAATCCTCAGCCAGCTTAATCAGATGAAATCTAAACCTGACAATGAGGAATGCAATCTCAAGTTCCTTTGTGCTTTACCTTCTTCCTGGAGGCAGGTTTCTCTCACTCTCAAGGCAAAGGGAGGCCTTGATTATATCAGCTTTGATGACTTATACAATAAGATGAGATCTCTTGAAATTGATATCAAGGGTCACTCTTCTTATTCTCCAACTCCAACACACTCAGCCTTTGTTAGTGCTACAAGTGCTAACACAATGGTGTCTTATGCTGAGAGTCCCACTTCTTCATCAGCAGCATCCAGAACACACAATTCCTCTACAAGAAGATCAAAGTCTAACTCTGTGATGGAAGATGTGCTCTACTCTTTTTTTGCTGAAACTGAAGACCAACAGCAGTTGGTCAATGAAGATTTTGAGCAAGTGGATAAATGCGATTTGGAGGAGATGGACCTCAAATGGCAGATGGCCATGCTTGCTGTGAAGGTAAACAGGTTTGAGAAGGGATCTGGGAGGAAGTTTGGCTACAAGGGAAGAGAATCAGCCATGTTTGACAGGAAGAAGATCAGGTGTTTTGAATGCAACCAACTTGGTCACTTTGCTAGAGAATGTCCAGACAAGAAGGGAGGTGACAGAAGAAGGTATAATGCATACAAGCTCAAGGAAGCTGAGGAGGTGAAGCCTAAAGCCTTGTTGTCACTGGAGAACAGGTTAGACTGGGATGATCATGTGAATGATGGTGAGGATGAAAAGCCACAGGTTGGACTGGTTGCTGAGACTGCTGGAGAGTTTGCTATGATGGGCATCGCTTCTCAGGTACAAAATTGTTAATTTGGGTGTAATGCTAAATATGATGCTCTCAAAAATGAATTTGATGATGTCAATGATAAATATAAAGAATATTTTATTCAGATTCAAGCATATAAGAAAACTGTTAAAGCTTTAGACAAACAAAAGGCCTGGTATGAACAAAATCAATTGGCTCTTGAAGAAAGACTTAAGGTTTTGGAAAGAGATTTAGATAACACCACGAATAAGTTAAAATTTAATAAGAAAGAATATGTAAAGGTTGTTGCTGAAAAAGAGAGTCTTCAAGTTAGTTTAGATTCAGAGGTGGCTAGACATAATCAGTGGCAAGAACAGGCTAAAAACCTAGATAAACTATGGAATAGATGTATGTTTGTTAAAACTAAGATGGGGTTAGGGTTCAAGGATTATATTAAACCAGATGAGTTTTATGACCCTAATGAATATAGTGTTTTTAATCCTGTCACTGATGAAGAGGAAGATAAATATAGAAAACCTGTTAACTTTGTAAAACAAGGTGAAATGCATTCAATTCCTTCTTCCATCAATGGTATTGTTAGACCACCCAACCCAGACTCAGACTCAGATGAATCACATATGACCTATGGTCAGAAGTCCAATGACTTATCTGACACTGGCAGTGAGTCTAATACTTTTGTCTCTTGTTCTTCCAGGACTTCAGAGACCCAATCTAAAGACTATGCCAGTTGTAATTCAAATGAAGAGTCTTCAAAGTCTACCTCTCCCAAGCCTTTACCAGTTCACCATGCCCCAAGAGTTGCTGTTAAATAACCTTCAAAGACATCTTCTTTTAGAAACATTTCTTGTTCTGTTGATTTTATTAAAAACAATTATGATTTTGGTTATGGTTTGAATAATTTTGTTTGTGATAAGACTATTCCTGTTTTGAATAAGCATTTTAAGAAGAAATTATGTTTTGTTTGTGGTAGTGCATTTCATCTTATCAAAGATTGTGATTTTTATGAGAAGTAGATGAATGTGTGTACTAATCAACAGAGATATAGATCTGTATGGAATGATGTGACCAACATTCCTCCATTTGTTCCCTCTAGAACACATGTGAGGACCAGCAGAATCAATTCTGCTGGTAGACCAGTTGCTGCTGGTAGACCAGTTACTGCTAGTAACCCAGTTGTTGCTGACAGGTCATCTTTATCTAGTTGGAGAAGAAATGTTAATAGGCCATTATACAGACCTACTAGTGCTTATTTTCAAAATGATTCCAGGCCTGTTAATAATGACCTTTTGCATAAAATGGGGGCAAGGTGGGATACTGCTGTTAAGCCCTCAGCAGGTTGCTCTTGGACACACAATCGACCATCTTTTATGAGGGGTTCTAAGAACAATAGTGGATCTCATCCATCTGCAGGTTTTTCTAATGTGATCCACAAGGCAGGCCCAAGTCAGTGATGACTTGGGTCTCCATGTATACTAATGTTGTTATATATCTTTTATATTGTAGGATGATCCTCTTTCTAACAAAGATTTAGGCATTGTTGATAGTGGTTGTTCTAGGAGTATGACAGGGAACAGAGACAGACTTCATGATTTTGTGTCTATTCAAGGAGGTATTGTTACTTTTGGAGGAGGAGATGGTAAAATCACAGGGAAGGGAACTATTAGAACTGCCCAGCTGGACTTTGAGAATGTGTATTATGTGGAAGCATTGAGAAACTTCAATCTATTTTCTGTGTCCCAAATTTGTGACAAGAAAAACTATGTGTTGTTCACTGATACTGAATGTCTTGTTCTCTCAAAAGATTTCCAGATACCTGATGACAGTCAAGTTGTTCTGAAGGTGCCAAGGAAACAAAATCTATATACATTCAATCTCAATGAAGTTCAGCCTGCAGGTGACTTAGCTTGTTTGGTGGCAAAAGCATCCTGGGATGAATCTAACAAATGGCATAGAAGGATGGCTTATGTGAATTTCAAAACAATCAACAAGCTAGCTAAACTTGGGTTAGTTAATGGACTTCCTTCCAAAGTCTTTACTAATGAGCACAATTATGTGGCTTGTAACAAGGGAAAGCAACACAAGGCTTCCTATAAGTCCATTACTGCAGTCAGCACTATCTCTGAGCCTTTGCAGCTTCTGCATATGGATCTTTTTGGTCCTACATCTATCAGAAGCATTGATCACAAGTACTATTATTTGGTGGTTACTGATGATTATAGTAGGTATTGCTAGGCATTCTTTTTGGGGACTAAAGATGAAACATTCCAGATTCTTCAAGATTTTATTGCCCTGGTAGAGAATCAGTTGAACAAGAAGGTTAAAGCCATTAGGTGTAATAATGGGACAGAGTTCAAGAATGCCAAATTGATATAGCTCTGTGCTACAAAGGGGATAAAAAGGGATTATAGAACTGCCAGGACTCCACAACAAAATGGAGTTGCTGAAAGGAAAAATAGAACCCTGATTGAAGTAGCAAGATCTATGCTTGCTGATTCTAAGTTACCTACCATTTTCTGGACTGAAGCAGTTAGCACTGCTTGTTATGTATTGAACAGGGTGTTGATAACTAATCCTCACAAAAGCACACCTTATGAACTTCTGTCTGGCAAGATTCCTACCATTAGCCATCTTAAGCCTTTTGGTTGTCATGTCACCATCCTTAACACCAGTGATCACTTGGGAAAGTTTGATGGGAAGGCTGATGAGGGATTTTTAGTAGGCTATTTAGCTCATAGTAAGGCTTACAGGGTTTATAACATCTCCACAAAGAGGGTTGAAGAGACGCTGAATCTGAGGTTTATGGAGGACAAGCCAAATGTTCAGGGAGCAGGTCAAGAATGGTACTTTGATCTTGACTATTTAACTGACCATTTAGGTTATACTCGTTATAAATCTAACCTTTCTGCAGAACCACAAGATGCTCAATCTAACATTGCAGGTTCCTCAGATGATGAGTCAGATCCAGAGTATGATGAACAACTTATACTTGTTCCATCCTTTCCTTCTAACCACTTTTCAGGTACCAAGGACTCAGCTGCTTCTGATGTTATTTCAAGTGATCTAGGATATGCAGAAGAGCTGGTGAAGCTTCAACACCAAGAGCATGCAGCAAAGGATGATGCTGAAAAGTTTGGTTATGAATTCTCCAAAGATACAGAGGAACTCTTAAGGCAGGCTACTATTGAAGCCCTTAGGAACTTTGATGCTGCTGGTACTATACCTGTTCCTGCTGGTAATGTGGCTAATCCTCCTGATAATTGGTCAGTTGCTGCTGATGTTGATGCTGCTGTTTGTGTTCCGGTTCCCTCTGATAGTGAAGTTGTTCCTGCTGTTACCTCAAATACTCCATCTGCTGACAGTTTAGGTTTTGTCAACACCCCTACCAGATTTCCAAGTCCATCTGACTTAGCCAATTCACACCATTCAAGCTCTGAATTGGATGGCATTCATCACATGTCAAGAACAGGCATTTTTGGCTCTTCTTCTTATGATGATGACTTTGGTCCTACTCTTACTAATCTGGCCACTTCAGTGGATGTTAGTCCAAATGTCACTAAGAGAATTAATATAGTTCATCCACAATCCCTAATCATTGGTGATCCTACTTCTTATGTGCAAACTAGAAGCAGGGTCAAGAAGACAAAGTTTGGTAAATCTGCTTTTATCAGCTACATTCAGGATCAACATAGGAACAATCATATAGACTATCATCATTGTCTTTTTGCTTGTTTCCTATCTCAGGTTGAACCTACTAGTGTTGCACAGGTACTGGGAGATGAAGATTGGGTAGCTGCAATGCAAGAGGAGATGCAACAATTTTTTAATCAAAATGTGTGGGAACTTGTTCAGTTGCCTCTTGGTAAGTATGCTATTGGCACTAAGTTGATTCTAAAATGTAAAAGGGATGCAAGGGGAATTGTGGTTAGAAATAAGGCTAGGTTGGTTGCTCAAGGTCACAGACAAGAAGAGGGTAATGATTATGATGAGGTTTTTGCTCCTGTTGCAAGAGTAGAGGCCATCAGACTCTTCTTGGCATTTGCCTCCTACATGGGGTTCATGGTTTATCAGATGGATGTGAAGAGTGCATTTTTATATGGTGAAATTGAGGAAGAAGTGTATGTCACTCAGCCAAAGGGATTTGTAGATCCTCACAATCTAGATATGGTCTACAAAGTGGTTAAAGCACTCTATGGACTTTATCAGACACCTAGAGCCTGGTATGCTAGGCTCTCTTCATTCCTGCTGAAACATGGATACAGGAGAGGTTCTATTGATAAGACTCTCTTTCTCAAAAAGAGCTCCAGGGATATTATTCTTGTGCAAGTGTATGTGGATGACATCATCTTTGGTTCTACCAAAGAAGCTTGGTGCATGGAATTTGAGGAGTTGATGAAGAGTGAGTTTGAGATGAGTGCCATGGGTGAGCTTACTTTCTTTTTGGGCCTTCAAGTGCAGCAGAAATCAGGTGGCATTTTCATTCGTCAAGAGAAGTATGTGCATGACATCCTCAAGAAGTTTGACATGGAACTTGTTAGGACTGCTACTACACCCTATGAAGCTCCTAAGGCTAAGTCAAATAATGATCCAGATCCTGCTGTTAATGTGCATCTCTACAGATCAATGATTGGTTCTCTCATGTATTTGACTGCCTCTAGGACTGACATAATGTTTGCAGTAAGTGCTTGTTCTAGGCATCAGGTCACACCTTTGACTTCTCATTTGACTGTAGTCAAGAATATTTTCAAGTATCTCGAAGGCCAACCCAAATTGGTCTTTGGTATCCTAGAGAATCTCCATTTGAGTTGGAATCTTACAGTGATAGTTATGCTGGTGCTAATTTTGATCGTAAATCTACAATTGGGGGTTGTCAGTTCTTGGGAAGGAGATTAATTTCCTGGCAATGCAAGAAGCAGACCATAGTGGCCACATCTTCTACTAAGACTGGATATATTGCTGCTGCTAGTTGTTGTGGTCAGGTACTTTGGATTCAAAACCAATTATTGGATTATGGGTTCAATTTTCTGAACACTAAAATCTTTATAGACAACCAAAGTACAATATGCATTGTTAAAAATCCTATTTTTCATCAAAGAACAAAGCACATAGAAATTAGACACCACTTTATCAGAGATGCTAATGAAAAACACCTTATTCAAGTGGTTAAAATTCATACAGATGAAAATGTTGCTGATTTGTTAACAAAAGCTTTTGATGGTCCCAGATTTCAATTTTTGGTTGTCCATATAGGCATGATCCACCCCTAATTATTTTGTTTGAGGGGAGGATTGTGCCTAAGGGGAGGATTCTAGTTTTAGGGGAGGTCTTTATGTTGTATATTTTTTTGTATATCTTGTATATTTTATGTATATATCTGTATATATTTTTGTGTATGTTTTGTGGTCTACTAACCATCTTGCAGATCAAATATCAAACACACAATCAGTGGAAACAGATAACAAAAAGACAAAGGATAAAAGCTTTTATTCATTAAAAACAACTGCATTCAGAGATGCAGTGACATCAGTACAGATACAGAACATAACAAGCTAGACCCAACATTCCCTCAGACCCAACACTCCTTCAGACCATGGCTTCAATCTTCAAGGCCTCCTCTCTGGCCTTTTGTTTCCCTACTCTGGCATCCTATGATGTTCTTTTCCCCGCATGTCCATCCATTCCCACACTGGGGCTGCAGCAAGTCCCATCACAGTGGTTCTCTTGGTGGGGTTGTATGAGGATGCTTGGGGGTTTGGAACTGAAGGTCCTGGGGGAAGAAAAGCAAGAGGAGCAACAGTGAGTGGCCTGTAGTTGCGTGGCCTCTAGGTTGGGTCATTCACCTCATCATCAGTTTCCTCATTCATGGCATTGAGCTCTGCACTGGACACTTCAACCTCATTCTGTGGAGGAGGATTGGGAAGATCTTCTTCTGAAGTAGTGTAGTAAAATGGTGATCTGGTGGGAGGCTCTCTTGAGATGTAGGTGATACTATTGGAAGCTCCAGGAGGGAAGTAGTTCAGCCAGTTTGGTTCACTATCACATGATGATAGTTCAATTGGGTGGTTTGGAGAATTGCTCATGGTTATCTGTTCGATTTTCGTGCTAAGGGTTATGTGTTTTGTTTGTATGGTTGCTACTGTAAGGGGTTGGTTTTATAGGCTTTTTGGAATCTTAGGTCGGTAAAAGTTATGGTAAATATTGATGGTTGGAATTTGTATCGCTAAAATTTCTGATTGGAGACAGTTAAGGAACTGTTATGGGTCAAAGATTTGATTTGATTCCCTTTTCATTGCTGCTGATATTGTGATTGTTTCTGCTGATGGGCTGTGGATTCTGCTGATAGCTTTGAATTGTTACTACAGACAAAAGTTAATTGGTTTCTGCCGTTTGACTACTTGGTTTCCGCTGGTTGACTTTTCATTGCTGCTGGTTTTGATATAATTTGGGGATTTAATTTGGGATTCATTTAAAGTCAAAATTGGTCAAAGATTTGTTCCGAATCTTGTGTCAATTTAAACGGCTATTTTGGGAAACTTATCTAAATACTCAATCAGTAGTATCCCACAACCTACTTACACAATTCCCTCTGCTTTTGAATCCTGCTCATCTTCAATCCTTTCATCAATGGTGTCTCTTGATTACAAAGTCGACCACAACAAAATTGCATTTCTGGATCACACCAAAAGGAGCGACATATATGACTCTATGATTGATTTTCTCTTGCGCTCCAAGATCAGGTATGCTCTTACTCACTCTCCATCAATTGTTTATGACTCTCTTGTCAAACAATTTTGGGCCACTGCTCATGAGCGATCTCTCACTGGTTCTACCAAGGAGATTGTGGCAACCATTGATGGAAGAGAGTATGTGATAACTGAGTCCCTTATTAGGACTCAGTTGCAATTTGATGATGCCGATGGTCTCTTTGAGAATGATAGAAAAGCACTTATTACTGGCTTAACCAGCTTAGGGTATCCCTATGATGGGAAAATCATCTGGTACAAGAATAAGTTTTGCCCTAAGTTGAGGTTTTTAGTCCATACCCTGCTTTGCTTTAGTCCCAAATCAGGTGGTTAGGATCAGTTCTCCATTTCAATTGCAAATGCTATAATATGTTTGGCCCATGGTACACAGTATAATTTTTCAAGATATATTTTTGAGGAAATGCTTAAGAATATAAAGGATACCAAAAATAAATTTCTAATGTATCCTAGATTTTTACAAATGATATTAAGCATTGAAACCTCTAACAAAACTCCAAGGGTCATTACCAAATTAACTGCTAAGCTGTTTGCTACAATGAAAACTAATTATGCTGGAGAACATAGACCCTTGCTACCCACTATGTTGTCTGGTGTCAATGTTACTGCTGATGCCTCTGCATCAGTTGCCACTGATGACCCACAAACTCCACCTTCACCTCAACATGATGCCCCACCTTCACCAAGGCCTATTGCTCCTGAGGAGCCAGTGGTTGCCTCTACATCACAGGAAAAATCTCCTGTTGAGAATGAGGTTAATCCTACTCAGCCTTTTGTTCAACCTCCTAGTCCACCTAGACATAATTTTGAGGAAGACACCACTTTTGGTGCTGATTTTCATGTGTCTCCTCCTAGGTTCAATGAAGCTCCTCAAACCACATGTATTCCTGCTGGTGGAGCTGAGGATCCTAATATGCTAATGAATATGTCTAGTTTGATCCGCAGGTATGTTAAGAAGGTTGATGATTTGGAGCTCCAGCTCAAGGAATCTAGGGAAGAGCTTAAGGAGACTAAGCACACTTTGGGTGGTGCTATGGTGAAGTTATTAAAGAGGGTGACAGATTTGAAGGTGAAGATGGTGTTGGCTTTAAGATTTGGGAAGGTCAACCTCAGTGGAAGGTTTTTAATTGGACTTTCTATCCACTCTCTAGTATTCATGTGTTGCAAACTTGGTCTGGGGTCTATCTTTACATGTTTTCAGATCAAGATTATCCTTTGTCTGCATCAATGTTGGAACAAATGTTGAAGAAGAAGTTGGCTTTCTCTACTGCTCCAGTTGGGAATGACATGATTAATGTAGAGCAGCTGATCAAAAGGTTAAAGGATAAGTTAATTGATGCTTCTGTTGATTCTTCAAATTGATAGGTGGTATGTTATTATTTGTATATTTTCTTTCTTTTGTACATGTTTCATTTATTATCTTTTCTTTTGGTACTTTCATCTTTGAGGATCATGTTGTATAAGTGTGTTTCATATGGTTTTTAACTCACCATGTCCTTAGTGACAAAGGGTTAACTTACTAAGGGGGTACAGCTCTAGTAAGTATTCTCAAATCTGTTGATAGTTGCTGATTTACTAAAAATCATAGGGTTATCAATGTACCCTGGTCTCACACACCAAACATTGGCTACTCCATGAGCAAACGGCTCTGGTAAAGAGATGTCAAATCCGTTGGATGGTTGACAACTTGCCAATAAGTTGTATGGTGCTCAACTCACCATGTCTTCATAGATGAAGAGTTGGCTAGCCCACAAATTCATGGCTTGTGGTAAAGGCAGTGGAACACCATGACTAGTCTTGAGTTAAAAGGCTTCAGGTAAAGACAAGTCAAATCCGTTGATGGCTGTGATGGTTTACCAAACACCATTAGGGTATTCCAACACACCATTGATTCACGTTCTAAGTGTTAGACTGGTAACAGGTTCACCAGGGTGATGTCATGATTCCACTCAAGAACCAGCTAGCCCAAGAGTGAGTAGCTACTTGGTAAAGGCTTATCAAAACTACTCTGGTTACTGATAGTGTTGGTTCCTGATGCTGCTGTTCTAGGAGTTGTTGATGGGATCTTGAACTTCATTGATGTCTTTGGTGGTTCTAGATGTTCTTGTAACATATTGGATTTCACATACACATCAAACCAAACACAAAGTAGGCGTACAAAGAGTTCTAGAGAGAGAAAGTTAGAGGTTTAGGAAACTTTAGTGAGAGAAAGAAAAGTCTTATTATGAGCTCCAACTCTCTACCTTGGAAGGTAGAGAGTATTTATAGTCTTTACATAAATCGCCACCTATCGGGCTGTGGATCAGGCATACAGTGGGTAAAGACCCGTCCGTCCTCCACGATGTTACTTAAACTAAATACTACTTAACTTATAATAATCTACGACTACGAGCTTTCTAATGATTACATATACTTGAGGTGACCGACTCTTTAATAACTGGATTTACTAAATCCTAACAATCTCCCCCTAAGGGAGGTCACCTCAAACATATACTAAAATTACATTGAATACAAACAGATATTACATTAAAAATTGTTCTTGCATTCTTGATGTAATACTTTGCTCCGAAGTTCGTAGTCATCGATTCTTCTCATTGCATGTTTGGTTAATCCAAGTGGAGGTCCTTTTACTGATCCACGTGATAATAATTTTGAGCCAGCTTTTGAGATTATCAGCAAATATCAATCTCTGACTCATCCATTGTGGTGTTGGTATTATGTGATATTGTGACATACGGACCGACATGCTCACATTCTGGATCATGAAATATTCTCATCAGAGTAGCGGAAGCTTTCGTTGATTCATGATATTGGCAGCAGCGTAGCAGAAGCATGGAGTGAAAATATCAGAGTCATTGATGCACTAATCATGATTTCTTTCGAGATGAATGTGTAGTGTGAGCATGCGGCTATGGATTGACCGCTTCATTCTGATCAGCCACAAACGTAGGGCGTACCTGCATACAACAGTTAGCAATAAATCGCACGAAAGTGTCTTTGATCACTTTCGTTGAATTGAGGTACACGGCCCACGGTTCCCCGTTGATCAGTACAAGTACTGCCTGTGATCAGGTATAATTCCGAAGAATTTCCTTGACAGGGTTTCGCAAGTCTAATCACACAAGCTAACCACTTGTGAATGGCTAACCGTAACAGACTTAAAACTGCTCAAAACACAAATTCAATTAAGATCAGAGGAATATAGGGAATTCCTGGGTCGTTAAGTCCCACGGAGGATGAATTGGTGTTTAAACAACTTCAGATGATAGAAGGATCACTAAGGATAGTGATCAGTAAGGTTTTGGATGGAAAATTACCTAAAGAAAAGATCTACAAATTAAAGCGACTTAAATGTAAATTAAGAAAATTAAAAAGTTAAAATCTATTAAATAAACGCTATCACTATTTTTACAGATCGATGAACGTTTATGATTTTATAAAATAAAATATCTTAAATAAACTATTTTAACTAAAACGTAAACTCAAAATATTTAAAAACGTTATTTAAAACGGAAACGAGCGTTATTTACGAAAATGGCGCTGGAGCGCAAGCAAAAACGTAAAATTTATGAAATAAAAGGCCTACGAATGTAAAACTAATTTTCTTACGTACTATATGATAAAAGAAAATTTTAGAAAAAAGATTTATATTTTTTTGACTTTTATATTTTTTATTATGATTTAAATAAGTTTTTACACTAATTAAATGATTAAAAATACTAAAACTATTAAGAAAAATCTGAAACTTTTTGTAAAAATACTTTATACTATTACAAATTTATAAAAAATACAAACACTGAAAAAGCTGTTACAAATAAGCTACAAATAAGCAATTAGCTACGTATAAGCTTATCTGCCTAAATGTGCTTATATATTAGATTGTGTAAAGAAATGATAGAAGAAGTCCCAAGGGCAATTGGCATCCAGGTACCCACTATCACTCTCATGAGGGAGAGGTCTCAGGTTCGACCCCTGCCTCTCCCTTTTTTGCAAAACATTTTATTTTTGAAATTTTCTTTTACAAACCAATTAAGCACATGAAAATAAGCATTTTCCAAAACTACAACTTTTTATAAAAACCAACAATAAGCTCTGAATAAGCTGCTTATCTCAACAGTAGGCAAGAAAAAGGAATAAGTACAAGTTTAAGCCAAAAAGCTAATAAGCTAATAAGTAAGCTAAAGTAAACTGAAAACAAACTAGACAAATGGTTATAAGCTAATATGAAAACTTGAAAAAGCTAAACAACTTAAGAATAAGCACTGAACAAGCCAAAATAAGCACAAGTTAAAGCTGATTACGCAGAGTACTGTTGGTTAACTAGGCAGCTTTAAGCTTATTTTTAAGCACTAAAACAGACTTGGAAATGAAAATAAAAACTGAGACTAACTAACTAACCAATTGAGCTTTACAAAAATATAATTTACAAGGATTGGCTTATTCTAATAAGCTTATGAGAAGCTTATTAAGAAACTGAAAAAACCATGATTACTTGATGTACACAGGAAATGGACAAATAAAAAGCACTGAGCAGTCCTAGTAAATAAGCTACAAAATGAGAATAAGCAACTGAACAAGCTAGTTGACCAGCTGACCTCTCTAAAAAACTAATTTTCAAAGTTTGGCTTACACTAATAAGCTCTTGAGGAGCTTATGAAAATCTGTTGAACACTGACTTATCTGTTACACTGAGTAAAATGGACAAAAACAAAATTCACTAGCAGCCCTATCTAACAAGCTTAAAATTGAAAATCTCAAATTGGGGATTCAAGATGAGTTGGTTAGCTATCCAAAGAAACAAATTTCACAAGATTTGACCAAGAATTAAGCTCTGTGTGAGCTTTTGATTAAGCTTATAAATCTGGTGCACAGGACATGTTTTCAAAGAAGGTATCTAACAAAAGCTATCAAATAAGCACTGAATAAGCTCACTACACTAAAGCTAGTATTTTTATAATTTATTTAAGCAGCTATAGTTTAATGTCTTAGAAGCTCATGAACTAACTTTTATTATTAAGCTCACAATAAAATTCTACTTTTTATTCAAAAACAGGCAAATGAAATTTTGACTTATTAACTTACACTACAACTTTGACTTTAATGAAATTGTAATGCTCCTAGATGATCTATTATGATGTTTTAAGCTAATTTGAGACTGAGGTAAGCTAGATAAACAACTTTTAAAGATTAAATGATGATTATGCAGTCTAGTTTCCTAACAGTTAACAAATACTATGAGATTACACTGAATTTTGACTTTTTACTAGTAACCACTGGTTTTTATGCTTGAAATGAGATATTGAGTACTAAAGAAACATAAAACAATTACAAACAACAACACCACAGTCCTCTATAACAGATAACTAATCAATTCCAAACATCACTTTATCTAACTGTTATGAAGGTTTTTATACTAAAACAAGTTTATACACCAAGCAATCTATTTAATATCTTGAATTAGCTTAACTAAAACAGATTTACACTAGAATTATTACTATTTAAATACTTAAACTATTAAATACAAAATTTGAGAGAATGCCTTACAAAATGAGTTCAAGCTCAAAATAGAGAACCAAAGTCTGATAAACCACCCTATTGCTTCCCAAGAAGCTCTAGACCAGAATCAATCCAAACTTAGCTCTGCTTCAATATCTTGATCACCATTCCCATGATTTTTTATTTTTAACTAATTTTTCTTTATTTTTCTTGTTTTCTGTTTTGTTGAATAAAACTGGAATTTAAAGTCTTCTAAAAGCTTATAAGCTTTGTCAAGAGCTTATAGGAACTTAAGAAGCAAAAACAACAACTGATAACAATATTTGCATAACTTGAGAATTTAAACATGGAAATTTGCATAAAACTGAATTCGTACACAAGAACTAAAATTGAAACTGAAAAGAACTTTCATTAACCATAAAACATAATACAATTTGAAAATAAAACTGAATTTAAAGGTTTACAACAGAAATTAAGAGTTTACACTACAAAATGGTCTAAAAACAGTCGACACCTCTTCCTTCTGACTTCTTTCTTCTTTATAATCATCTTTTTAGACTCTGTCGACATATTTGAGACTTTCCCATCACTTATTAGCCATTGGATCAATACAAGTCATCAAAATTGCCAAATGGCAATTTTGGCGGGAAATTCTCCTAGAGCAGGTTATTGCATTAAATGGGTTTGGATTGGTGTAGAGGTGGAGGGGGAATGTGGAAAGGTGTTAGGAGGTAGTGTGAAAAGGTGGAAGTGAGCAGGTGGAGTAGTTTGAGTGGTAACAGGTGTGGGTGAGGTAGGGGATGAACAGTACTGGCGCGTGTTATCTGTTTTAAATACTGGTTTGGGTTTGGGCTAGATATGGGCCAAAGGTATTAGCTGGGTTGGATTTGGATTGGGTATTTAATAATAAAGAGATCCGGTTTGGTTTGTTATTAAGACAAGGTCCAAAGTTGTAATTTGGTGAAAGTTAAGGACTGATCTTGTAACATTTCTAAACTTATCACAAGGGTTGAACTTGCCAAACTTTGATAGTACAAGGACCATATTTGCATAAAATTCCATTTTTCAAGTCCAAGGACTAAAATTGCCAATTTTGTAACTCTAGGGACCAAACTTGTAATTTTCTCCAAAGTTATCATGAAGGACCAATATTGCCATTTATAAATAGTATAAGGTTTATTTTGATTATTTTCTTATTTTTAAAACCTTAGGGACTAATTTTGACACTTTTGCAAAGTTGAGGGACCAAAGTTGTCAATTTGTGATTTTTAAACTTCAAAGGATTATTTTGAACAACTTATGAATCCCAAGGACCTTTAATGACATTTTACAAGTTTTTGAATTACCAGGGACTAGATTTGACAACTTTTGTAACTTGGGGGACTAAAACTGCCAATTATGCAAACTTGATACGTTTTTCACCAGATTTTGATGTTTTTGCATTTAAAACATATAAAACACTTGTTTGTGATATTTTTATCATTTTGAAGCATTTCTGAGTGTTTTCAGATGTTTTTGGCATTCTAACAGTATAAAAATGATGAGTATTTAGACACTCATCAATCCCCCACACTAAGATATTGCTAGTCCCTAGCAATGATTTATGAAAATTTAATGGATTTTATCTCTTTACCAAAAGCCATTACTTCTGGAGTAGCCAATTGTTTTAGTTCAAGTAAGAACTTTGGTACAACGATAACCAAATGATTTTGAGCAAATCATAAGCTTTCAACGGATTTGATTTGTCTTTACCAGAAGCCGTACCCTTCTGGACTAGCCAACTCTTAGATAAATTATCAATATTATCTTTGGTGAGCTGATTACCAATTATGGTTTTTCCACTGCCTTTACCACAAGCCATAACCTTGCGGGCTAGCCAACTCTTCACTTTTAAGGATATGGTGAGTTGAACACCATACAATTTTAGGCAAATTGCAAGCCATAAACGGATTTGAGATATCTTTACCAAGAGCCGTTTGCTCCTGGATTAGCCAATCCTTATGTGGACTGATTACCATTTGTTGTGTTTAGTACATAGTACTTCCACTAAATAAAAAAAATTTTAAAATTTGGCCATTTTGGGGGAAAAAGGGACTAAAAGGGTACATTTATGATCAAATTCGCCAGAATTTCCCCCCCACACTTAGAAATGAATATTGTCCTCAATATTCAAAGTACCGGCTGTTATACCGAAACTTAGAACGTAAAAAGATAACATTACTACCTAAGTGTAGAAACACAACAATTATTCTCTTTTTTAATATTTACAATTTTCATCATTTTTTAAAGGTCTATATACGACATGTGGGAATCTCCCCCACACTAGGGTGGTACACACGGGTGAAAACCCATGTTTAGCTACTGTTTTTGATTACCGAGTCGCTAGCTTGACTCGACCCCGAATTAATTGGTTCATGGGGAAGTAAGTGGAAGAGACAATCTCCATCGGACTTTCATTTGAAGATGTTTGTATAAACATTGAAATATGTGAAAGTTCCACACCGATGAGATATACATAGAAGCGGCTCAAAAATGATAAATGAAAATGCCGGGGTCAAAGATAATGTCTTCATTCCCGAAGGAGTGAAGAACAGGAGAAGCCACGGGATAGGTGAAGAAAAGAAAGAAAATCATGATGAAAATCATGACTAACTCATCTTCATCCATAGGAGAATTCATGATTTCTGGATCATGAATTTCATCATTTAAGCTCATTTGATCAAGACATAGTCTGGGTGGGAGGGATGGGATTTTGATATCAAGCAAGTTCTCATGGCTGAGAACATTTCCCTCCGGAACACAAAAATCATTTATGTCTAGATCAAAGTGGAAGTTATCATACTCCGATGGAGATATGATATGAGTGAATTCAAAGGAGAACTCCTCGTAAAGAGAATCATTCACATGATGTAAATCTGTGAACTCTTGTTCTACTGTAGACTCATCACTATCCTCGTCAAAGATTGGATTGTTAGAAATCCAAGTGAATTCAGATTCAAATTCAAATAGAGGATTGGTGAAAGTAGTTTTGAATGTTTCAGGAACAAGGTGATTAACATTCTCTATTGGACTGTTAGGATGAGAAGTGAGTGAACGATCATTATAAAGGAGATTTTCAATTTCTCCTAAGTTGGCTTTGAAATCAAAGAGATCATCATCACTTTCCGATGAAAGTGGAATGATGTGAGTGAGTTCATCAGTAAACTCCTCAAAAAGAGGATCAACATCACAATGTGAAAGTGATGCCTCAACATTCTCAATGTCTCCATAAGATTTACAATCATCACTAAAATCGGAGAAAGTCTCAAAATGATCTTTTGAACACTTAAGAGGGGAAGGGATATCACACATATGGTCAAAAGTTCCATGTGACACTCTCGAGATTGGGACAAGGTCCTCAACACTAGACTTTATGAATTCGTCCGATTCCTTTTCAGGAACAGTGCTAAGATGCTCGTCCCCCATGTTCAGAGAGTGAGTGGGAGCTTCGGGTGTGATAACAATAGACTGAGGGAGTTTAGAAGGACTAGCATACATATGTTTTATACTTAACATTTGTTCTTCTGCTAGTAATTCCATCATAGTCTTTTCTCCCTGATTTTCCACGGAAGGAATTTCAATTGATGAACTTGATGAATCTGTACATAATTCACTAATATCAAGGGTAACATCATCATCATCATCATCAGGAATGAAACGGAATCGAGAGCTAGATTTGAATGCTTTTTGTATTCTAATTGATTCCCTAATAGTGTTTTCAATGGAAATCTGGGAATCTAATTTAGCAGCACGCTCTTCGGCTAACAAAACTTCCATGGATTTTTCATTTGGATTATCTTGGGAGGACATAGTCGACTCCTCCTTAAGTTCTTTTAATAACTCCAGAGTCTTCAGTAGAAGATCTGTCGTAGTTTCATGAGGAGTCGCTTGAATCATTTGGTATTGTGGAGGTTGGTCTTGATACGAAGAGTCGTAATCGTAACAAGGAAATGGATTCCTTGTTTGACAATCCGAGCTAGAGTGAGGACCTCCACAATACTCACAACAGTAAAACTGATGTGGTTGTGAGTGGTATGTGTTGTAGTCATAATCGTTATCAGGAACCTGCTCATAGACAAGCGTGTTTCCCGATTGACAATCAGAACTGGAGTGTGAACCACCACAGTACTCACAACAGTAAAACTGCTGAGTCTCACAGTGTGGTAGCTGATGGAATAAATCAGTTGTGTTATGGTAGGAATAGGGATCCTGGTTATAGACAGACCCGTTTCCTGATTCCACCATGCTACAACTGGGGCAATTACCACCATTATAAGGACCACCACACCATTGACAATCAAGAGGGTGAGGATAAGACATGGAAAGAATCAAATGGTTCTAGAGGGTAAGAAATGAAGAATCAAAGATGTGAGAGGGTAAAGATGGATATTTTTGGATTTTTGAATAAACATTTTGAAAAAACAAAGGATGAAAATATTTTTGGATTTTGTGTTTGTTGAAAACTTGAATAAAAAAAATGTTTTTGGTGTTGTTAACACTTTAGGAAAAGTGTTAATGAACTTTTTGATTTTTAAAAAACTGTTTACAAAAATGTGGTATATGTGCAAGTACGGGTCTGGAAATGCTTAAAACACGCTTACAGCCTCCCCGGCAGCGGCGCCAAAATTTCATCTGCTCTAAACAGTCAAGTCTAATCACACAAGCTAACCACTTGTGAATGGCTAACCGTAACAGACTTAAAACTGCTCAAAACACAAATTCAATTAAGATCAGAGGAATATAGGGAATTCCTGGGTCGTTAAGTCCCACGGAGGATGAATTGGTGTTTAAACAACTTCAGATGATAGAAGGATCACTAAGGATAGTGATCAGTAAGGTTTTGGATGGAAAATTACCTAAAGAAAAGATCTACAAATTAAAGTGACTTAAATGTAAATTAAGAAAATTAAAAAGTTAAAATCTATTAAATAAACGCTATCACTATTTTTACAGATCGATGAACGTTTATGATTTTATAAAATAAAATATCTTAAATAAACTATTTTAACTAAAACGTAAACTCAAAATATTTAAAAACGTTATTTAAAACGGAAACGAGCGTTATTTACGAAAATGGCGCTGGAGCGCAAGCAAAAACGTAAAATTTATGAAATAAAAGGCCTACGAATGTAAAACTAATTTTCTTACGTACTATATGATAAAAGAAAATTTTAGAAAAAAGATTTATATTTTTTTGACCTTTATATTTTTTATTATGATTTAAATAAGTTTTTACACTAATTAAATGATTAAAAATACTAAAACTATTAAGAAAAATCTGAAACTTTTTGTAAAAATACTTTATACTATTACAAATTTATAAAAAATACAAACACTGAAAAAGCTGTTACAAATAAGCTACAAATAAGCAATTAGCTACGTATAAGCTTATCTGCCTAAATGTGCTTATATATTAGATTGTGTAAAGAAATGATAGAAGAAGTCCCAAGGGCAATTGGCATCCAGGTACCCACTATCACTCTCATGAGGGAGAGGTCTCAGGTTCGACCCCTGCCTCTCCCTTTTTTGCAAAACATTTTATTTTTGAAATTTTCTTTTACAAACCAATTAAGCACATGAAAATAAGCATTTTCCAAAACTACAACTTTTTATAAAAACCAACAATAAGCTCTGAATAAGCTGCTTATCTCAACAGTAGGCAAGAAAAAGGAATAAGTACAAGTTTAAGCCAAAAAGCTAATAAGCTAATAAGTAAGCTAAAGTAAACTGAAAACAAACTAGACAAATGGTTATAAGCTAATATGAAAACTTGAAAAAGCTAAACAACTTAAGAATAAGCACTGAACAAGCCAAAATAAGCACAAGTTAAAGCTGATTACACAGAGTACTGTTGGTTAACTAGGCAGCTTTAAGCTTATTTTTAAGCACTAAAACAGACTTGGAAATGAAAATAAAAACTGAGACTAACTAACTAACCAATTGAGCTTTACAAAAATATAATTTACAAGGATTGGCTTATTCTAATAAGCTTATGAGAAGCTTATTAAGAAACTGAAAAAACCATGATTACTTGATGTACACAGGAAATGGACAAATAAAAAGCACTGAGCAGTCCTAGTAAATAAGCTACAAAATGAGAATAAGCAACTGAACAAGCTAGTTGACCAGCTGACCTCTCTAAAAAACTAATTTTCAAAGTTTGGCTTACACTAATAAGCTCTTGAGGAGCTTATGAAAATCTGTTGAACACTGACTTATCTGTTACACTGAGTAAAATGGACAAAAACAAAATTCACTAGCAGCCCTATCTAACAAGCTTAAAATTGAAAATCTCAAATTGGGGATTCAAGATGAGTTGGTTAGCTATCCAAAGAAACAAATTTCACAAGATTTGACCAAGAATTAAGCTCTGTGTGAGCTTTTGATTAAGCTTATAAATCTGGTGCACAGGACATGTTTTCAAAGAAGGTATCTAACAAAAGCTATCAAATAAGCACTGAATAAGCTCACTACACTAAAGCTAGTATTTTTATAATTTATTTAAGCAGCTATAGTTTAATGTCTTAGAAGCTCATGAACTAACTTTTATTATTAAGCTCACAATAAAATTCTACTTTTTATTCAAAAACAGGCAAATGAAATTTTGACTTATTAACTTACACTACAACTTTGACTTTAATGAAATTGTAATGCTCCTAGATGATCTATTATGATGTTTTAAGCTAATTTGAGACTGAGGTAAGCTAGATAAACAACTTTTAAAGATTAAATGATGATTATGCAGTCTAGTTTCCTAACAGTTAACAAATACTATGAGATTACACTGAATTTTGACTTTTTACTAGTAACCACTGGTTTTTATGCTTGAAATGAGATATTGAGTACTAAAGAAACATAAAACAATTACAAACAACAACACCACAGTCCTCTATAACAGATAACTAATCAATTCCAAACATCACTTTATCTAACTGTTATGAAGGTTTTTATACTAAAACAAGTTTATACACCAAGCAATCTATTTAATATCTTGAATTAGCTTAACTAAAACAGATTTACACTAGAATTATTACTATTTAAATACTTAAACTATTAAATACAAAATTTGAGAGAATGCCTTACAAAATGAGTTCAAGCTCAAAATAGAGAACCAAAGTCTGATAAACCACCCTATTGCTTCCCAAGAAGCTCTAGACCAGAATCAATCCAAACTTAGCTCTGCTTCAATATCTTGATCACCATTCCCATGATTTTTTATTTTTAACTAATTTTTCTTTATTTTTCTTGTTTTCTGTTTTGTTGAATAAAACTGGAATTTAAAGTCTTCTAAAAGCTTATAAGCTTTGTCAAGAGCTTATAGGAACTTAAGAAGCAAAAACAACAACTGATAACAATATTTGCATAACTTGAGAATTTAAACATGGAAATTTGCATAAAACTGAATTCGTACACAAGAACTAAAATTGAAACTGAAAAGAACTTTCATTAACCGTAAAACATAATACAATTTGAAAATAAAACTGAATTTAAAGGTTTACAACAGAAATTAAGAGTTTACACTACAAAATGGTCTAAAAACAGTCGACACCTCTTCCTTCTGACTTCTTTCTTCTTTATAATCATCTTTTTAGACTCTGTCGACATATTTGAGACTTTCCCATCACTTATTAGCCATTGGATCAATACAAGTCATCAAAATTGCCAAATGGCAATTTCGGCGGGAAATTCTCCTAGAGCAGGTTATTGCATTAAATGGGTTTGGATTGGTGTAGAGGTGGAGGGGGAATGTGGAAAGGTGTTAGGAGGTAGTGTGAAAAGGTGGAAGTGAGCAGGTGGAGTAGTTTGAGTGGTAACAGGTGTGGGTGAGGTAGGGGATGAACAGTACTGGCGCGTGTTATCTGTTTTAAATACTGGTTTGGGTTTGGGCTAGATATGGGCCAAAGGTATTAGCTGGGTTGGATTTGGATTGGGTATTTAATAATAAAGAGATCCGGTTTGGTTTGTTATTAAGACAAGGTCCAAAGTTGTAATTTGGTGAAAGTTAAGGACTGATCTTGTAACATTTCTAAACTTATCACAAGGGTTGAACTTGCCAAACTTTGATAGTACAAGGACCATATTTGCATAAAATTCCATTTTTCAAGTCCAAGGACTAAAATTGCCAATTTTGTAACTCTAGGGACCAAACTTGTAATTTTCTCCAAAGTTATCATGAAGGACCAATATTGCCATTTATAAATAGTATAAGGTTTATTTTGATTATTTTCTTATTTTTAAAACCTTAGGGACTAATTTTGACACTTTTGCAAAGTTGAGGGACCAAAGTTGTCAATTTGTGATTTTTAAACTTCAAAGGATTATTTTGAACAACTTATGAATCCCAAGGACCTTTAATGACATTTTACAAGTTTTTGAATTACCAGGGACTAGATTTGACAACTTTTGTAACTTGGGGGACTAAAACTGCCAATTATGCAAACTTGATACGTTTTTCACCAGATTTTGATGTTTTTGCATTTAAAACATATAAAACACTTGTTTGTGATATTTTTATCATTTTGAAGCATTTCTGAGTGTTTTCAGATGTTTTTGGCATTCTAACAGTATAAAAATGATGAGTATTTAGACACTCATCACCTGTGATCAGGTATAATTCCGAAGAATTTCCTTGACAGGGTTTCGCAGCTGCTCTAGCTGTTCTCAAACCGGAACGTCTCAAAGAAGACAACACGAAGTGAGTGAACCAGCGAATAGAGATTCACTGATTGATGAAAAGATATTTGAAAAACAATCGTGTATTGCTCAATAGAAATTGTTTTTGCAATACAACGAAGGTTTTAATGAAAATCAATTATCAATCATAAAACACCTTTTGATTTGAAATATTCGTACACGGTCGATGTGCTAAAGAAAAGAGTTTTTAAGCACAATGACCGGTTTTTCAAAGGTATCCGTCAATCCATAACCTGAACCAGGATTGATTCAAAAGATTGAATCGCTCCATTGTTTCTGTTCAGTTGGCACATGGTTGATCTATTGAATAGATCTCATATGCCACCTCCCAGGAGCTTGTTTGATGTTGGCTCCAGAAGGCTTTCCATCTTCATTGTGAATATTTTTACATATCACTCGGATGTTCTGGCAATACCACAAGGATAATGCGTAGGACTCAAGATATAATCTCTCTTTCCACATTGTGTGAAATAGAGAGTCTTTATTGAATGTGTCCTAATGAGATTTATGGATGATCTCGTGGCTCTAGACTCAATTTGTGCATATTTGGATCCTGTATTGGAGACTAGGGAGAGGGTCTCCTTCTTCAATATCAACAATCTCTAAGAGAAAGTCGATAGATAATGTCGGTTCCCCGTGAGAATGAAACAAGTCCTTTTAAGAGGAACTTGAGTGGTTTGGGAAGTTGAAGTGCAGTGCGTCACTGGGTCCATGACGTGTTGTCTTCAATACCGATGTTACCTTGGTAACCACCAGTAGCATATGAATTGAACCCGATTTCTTCCCTAAGGTTGAATAATTGGAGGGCTATTTGTTTTCACCCTTTTCTCATTCAATTCTTTTTCATTCTTCAACCCCTTCAGTGCTTACCGAGACTTCATAGCTAGAACCTTGTTGGGTTTATTCCAGTACTAGCTCAGACTCAGTCCGCACTCTTCCCATATCTCATTTTTCTCCTTTTTTTCCTCTCAATATACCTAAGGACTTCTACACTATCTAGTGGATTGTCCCTGGGTAGATCCCTCCGGTTCTGGCGGATCATGGGAACAAATACCTAACTTTATCATCCTTATATCACCATACATAAAGTAAAGTTGGTCGGTCTATTTGGTATTATTCATCTGCCATTGGAACCAATTGAAAACCATTTGAAAATCAATCCAGATACTTGTGATATATTATCAAAGCATTTTGTACCTGAATTGTTTTGATATTTTTAGAACAAGAGCTCCCCCTCAACATGTGCATCAAGTGTTTGAAATCGTTTTGCACACGGAGGCAAGAGAAAGAATTAACTTCTTTAATTACCATTTTCTAAAAGATATCAACATCACTTCCCTGATCAAAACAGGTAGATAAAGCATATAAGGGAAGAATGAGGTTTTCATAAACTTGCTCCCCCTCAATATGTGCCTTGAGGTTTGAAAGAGTTTTGCACATACAAGAGGGAACCTGCACATTGATAAAAATTGATCACGTTTCAGATCTTTGTGGTTTAAGATAGATGCTCCCCCTCAACATGTGCATGGAAATTTTGAAATCGTTTGGCACATGTGGGAAGGAGAGCTTGTACATCCTTATAAAACCATTTACCGAATTATCAGATTAAATCCAATTTAAATCACAAATTCTCCCCCGATCACAATTATCAAATCATTTGAGATTTGTGATCTCTGTAGATTTAAATTGATTTTGAAAGCTTTTAAGGAGAATTGTGACTTGATTTTGAAAGCGTTTTATCTGATAAGGATCGGATTTTAAGACTTTAAACTCCATTGAATAAACATGCATGATTATCTTTTGAAAAAAATTGTATGACAAATAACTTTTTGATTTAATTGAAACCATTCTCCCCCTCAATCAATGACATAAGTTGTTGATTGAGAGATAGATATTTTGACAAACTTTTAAGTCCAGATGATTATCAAAAATTAGAGTCCGAGTTATTTTTCAAAACAACTAGTTTTCATTAGATAGTAAGGATTAGTTTAAAGAATCAGAGCAAGAAATTTGAAAACCAAGAAAAAGTATGGCTCTATTCTGTCTTTGAAAAGCGGGTTACTGCCTGAAATGACAATAAACCATTTTTTTCTCTTTCTCCCAATTTTTTTTTATTTTTTTATTTTTTTTATTTTTTATTTTTTAAATTCGAACAACATCTAAAGTCCCGTGTCATTCTTTGAATGACAACATCAAGACCGTAGATATAATCGAATCGAGAGAAACATGACAAAATGACAATATATATATATATATATATATATATATATATATATATATATATATATATATATTTTGAAGATTTTTCGAAATGTTTCTAATTTTTATGGATTTTGAAAGTTTTATATTTTTCTATTTGATTTTTTAAGGTTTTATAATTTTGTATTTTGTTTTTCGAAAAAAATATTTACAGGGGATAGATGAAGGAAACCTTTTACTCCTCTTCTTCCTCTTGAAGACGTTTGAGAGTTTCTGGTTGTAGGTTCTTAAGACCCAGTCGTGGAAGAATAAACTCAAAACGTTCTCTAGGAAGAGCTTTGGTGAAGATGTCTGCTAACTGGTATTCAGTCCTCACAAAGTAAAGTTCCACCACACCGTTTTCAACTTGCTCCTTGATGATATGATGTCGAATGTCGATGTGCTTTGCTCTTGAGTGTTGTACGTTGTTGCATGAGAGAGCAATAGCACTTTTATTATCACAGTACAGAGGGATTTTGTTGAATTCAAAGCCATAGTCAGATAATTGGGATCTCATCCATAGGATTTGAGCACAACAAGATGACATGGCTATGTATTCCGCCTCTGTAGAGGAAATAGAAGTACTCATTTGATTCTTTGAAGACCAGCTCACAAGCTTATCACCCAAAAACTGAGCACCTCCAGAAGTACTTCGACGAGTATCTTGACATCCTGCATGATCAACATCTGCATAGGCTGTTAGTGACATACCGGTGTCTTTCGGGTACCAAAGTCCCATATTGATGGTTCCTTGGAGATACCGAAAGACCCGTTTAACCGCTTCAAGGTGCTTTTTAGTAGGCTTAGCCTGGTATCTAGCACACATGCAAACAGCGAACAAGATGTCTGGTCTACTAGCTGTGAGGTACATCAGGGATCCAATCATACTACGATATTTCGTTTGGTCTACCATGATCCCTGAGTGGTCCTCATCTAGTTTCGTACGTTCAATCATGGGAGTGTCAACAGGGTCACTAGAATCGAATCCAAATTTCTTTAAAATCTCATTTGCATATTTAGATTGATTTATGAAAATGCCTCCGGGACTTTGTGAAATTTGTAATCCCAAGAAAAATGACATTTGTCCCATCATCGACATTTGAAATTTAGAACCCATTCCATTTGAAAAACGGTCACACTCATTGGGGTCAGTCGAGGCAAAGATGATATCATCAACATAAATTTGAACGTGAATTAAATGTTTGCCTGACTTTCTGGTGAACAATGTAGGATCAACTGCTCCTTTGCTGAAACCGGTAGATAGAAGAAACTTTGATAGCGTATCATACCATGCCCTTGGAGCTTTCTTTAACCCGTACTGAGCCTTCTTCAAACGATAGACGTGAGTAGGATGCTCTGGATTCACAAAGCCTTCGGGTTGGCTGACGTAGACGACTTCTTTAAGATCTCCGTTCAGAAATGCCGTCTTTACATCCATCTGATAGACTACCATGTTCTTACTGGCAGCATTAGCCAAAAAGATTCTGATTGCCTCGATACGAGAAACAGGAGCAAATGATTCTTCAAAGTCAATACCCTCCTCTTGACGGTATCCTTTAGCAACCAATCGAGCCTTGTTCTTTAGGACATCACCATGCTCATCAAGTTTCACTTTGAAGATCCATTTTAGAGCAATGATCATAGCACAATCTGGAGCAGGTACTAATTCCCATACATCAAGTCGATCAAACTCATGAATTTCATCTTGCATGGCATTGAACAAACTGTCTTCATTCATGGCAGTTTTAACATCTTTTGGCTCGATCTTAGAGAGTACGGAGTTGAAGAAGCACCATAAGGCATCGGTTGCAAGTTGTTTCCGTGTTGATACTGGACGAGAGGGATTTCCAATGATGTTGTCTAATGGATGATCGTGAGTCCATTTTCTAAGGTGTTCATGTGGCAGTTGTTGAGGGACTGAAGTAGCAGAGTCGATGTCTCCTGAAGAAGATGGTTCTGATGATGATTCAGGAGCAAATATATTTTCAAATGGAGCATCTTCGGGAGTAGCAAAGGGATTAACTTCTTCATTGATGCCAGAAAAAATTCCATGATGTACATTCGAAGATTGAAGATTTGTTGATGAGACTGAGTGGTCAGCAACAGGCGTTTCTTGACCTAATGATATTGAAACTGAAGGGTTGACTTCATTCACAGGGATATGAGCAGCCTCTATTGAAGGAGATGACAAATCATTAGCACTTGGCTCATAGTGTTCATTCAAACAAAATCTTTAAATCATCTTCAGATGGAGGTACAGATGGAGGTACATATGGAGTTGCTGGGGAGAAATTTGGTACAAGGGATGAACCAATAGGACTGTTTTGAATTGCGGGTCTAGAACTGGGTTGTCCAGGAGCCATTTGACCGGTCAGCTCATCGAACGTAACGTGAATTGTTTCCATGATATTTCGGGTACCCTTGTTGTAGATTCGGTAACCCTTCTTGTTAGGTGCATACCCAACAAAAACTCCAATGTCTGCCTTTGCTCTTAATTTACCTAAATCTTGACCGTCATTTGTTGGATAGCACAAAGCACCAAACACACGAAGGTAGGAGAGATCAGGTTTTCGTTTATGAACAAGTTCATATGGAGTTTTTCCATGAGAGGTGTGTATAAGGGAACGATTTTGGGTGTAGCATGCAGTGGCAATGGCTTCAGCCCATAGAAACATTGGAACCTTCGAATAGATAAGCATTGTTCTTGCGGCTTCTACAAGAGTTCGATTTCGTCTTTCAACTACATCGTTCTGTTGAGGAGTTCGTAGAACACTTCTTTGATGACTGATTCCAACACTTTCATAAAACTGAATTAAGTCTTTGTTGACAAACTTTGTGCCATTGTCTGTTCGAACAATTCTTACTGCATTGTTGAGTCGAACCTGAAGCTATTTGATTAGTTTGATGATGACATCTGGAGTTTCATCCTTTGTCCTCAAAAACTTTACCCAAGTAAATCGAGAGTAGTCATCAACAACTACTAGAATGTATTTCTTCCCATTTATCGTTTGCACTCTTATTGGTCCGCACAGATCCATATGAAGGGTATGAAGAACTTCCATTACATAATTTGTGGGTTTTGGTTTGTGGGCATATTTCGTGCTTTTACCCAATTGGCAAGCTGAGCAAAGATGATCTTTTTCATATTTTAATCTGGGTAAGCCTCTGACAAGATCCTTTCTGGAAAGGTTGTTTATGGTGCCGAAGTTCAAGTGATTGAGACGACGATGCCATAACCAAGAATTTGTTTTAGAAGCCTTTGATAGCAAACAGATTGGAGAGGACTTCATCATGTCATCGATAGAGATGGTGTATAGGTTAGAACCTCGAGTACCTCTTAATAATTCTACACCATCAAGTTCTCTAACGAAGCAAGTATGTTTTCTAAAAGCCACTTCTAGATCCGAATCACAGAATTGACCAACAGAGAACAGATTGTGACCAAGACCTTCCACATAATATACCCTGGAAATCACACTTTTGCCAACCACATAATCTCCATAACCCATAATAGCTCCAAAATGGTCGTTCCCGAATCTAACTGTCCCGATGAATTTACTCACGAAGTTCATGAGCCGCGACCGGTCTCCAGTCATATGCTAGGAACAACCTGAGTCCAGGTACCACAGAACGATTTGAACGATCTGCAGTTGAACACAAACAAGAATAGATAACTGGATAATTGGGATCCCTATGCAAGAATGGGTTCCATTTGGTTAGTAACAATGATTGGAACACCCACATCAGAAATAGAAACATTCATATCAGAAATTGAATCAATGGAGTTAATATGAATAGATGTAGTACTAGTGTCCGTATTTGCCCTATTTAAAGTATGTTCACTTCTTAAGGAAATAGTTCTACCAGTAGGCATCCATTTTCTAGTGGGCATTGTCTGATTAACCTTATGGCCAACATGTATCCATTGATAACCTATCTTACTAAATGTTCTTCCTGTGGGCTTCCACTGTTTTCTAACTTTCTTTAGCCTTTGCCTTTTTGCCTTCTTAGCATGAAATTTTGCTTTAACAATGTTAACTGGAGATTTGACAGCTTTAGACATAACATTCACACCACATTCATGATTAGTAACAGAATTTAAGTAGACATCATTACAAGGTTTGCAAATAGTATCAGAAATCGAATTAATTACAGTACGCCTATGGCAAATACTAGAATCAACACGATTCGTTTTATTCGGCTCAGACTTAAAGTTCCTAGGTTGGTCTTCTACTCTCTTCCAATGCACATTCTTAGCTTGCGAGGTCCTATCATTCCTTGTATTGTCTTGAGACTTTGACCTGCTCGCTTTAATGTCACTGATTACTCCTGTAGAGGGAATGGGAACATTAGTTGGTTTTGCTACTCTTTGCATCTCCTGTTTAGATGTGCTGGGATCTGAACTACATGCAGGCACACTAAGGTTCACTTTCTTAACGCTAGAAGTGCTGGGATTTGTACTCCTAGAAGGCACACTAGAGTTCGCTTTCTTAGCACTACCAGATCTGGAATCTGAACTACTTGAAGGCACACTAAGGTTCACATTCATAACATTGGGCATTGAATGGATTTTATGCTTGTCACTAGGCATAGAACAAGGAATCAAAGGATTAACTCTCTCACCTAAGGACTTAGGGCATATTGTGATTAAGCATTCTAGAAGTTCTTGAGATCGTTCGGAATATAAGCATGCATGCCCAATTGCATTATCAAGTGGTTTCTCTAACTTATCCTCTTCAACAATCTCACGGAGACATTCTAGACAATCCTTAAGTTATGAGAAATATGTTTGAATAGCAAGTTTGTTATTCCTAAGATGAGGGGGAACATATTTCACAGACAAAGCATATTTATTACAAGAGTGAACCTTTGATACACCATTCTCCCCATTGGTCATTGGCATTTTCCCTTTTACCTGACTCTTCAGATTCTCAATTTCCTTTTGCAATGAAGCTATTTGTTCGTTATTTTTGTTACGAGTGACCTTTATTGATTCAAATAACTCATTGAAATGACGTTTAACCTTTTTATTTTCTTCTAGAAAACTTTCGTTTTCCTTTTGTAATGCATTTACTAAGTTTTGAAGATGAAACGTTTGAGAATTCTGAGAATCTAAAGGAGGAGGCATTTGGGAACCAGTCACATTGTTCTTTTGACCCTTTAATTGAGAGATTTGGGCTTTCAACTTTCTGATCGTGTTACAATGAGCTTGAATCTGTTCATCACGTTTGTTGATTTGAAAAACTGCATCAAACTCTGGAACATCTGAGGATGTCTTGATATTTGAAGTTTTGACATTTTCTTTAAGATGTTGATATTTTAGTTGTAAATTAAAATGCTCAACCTCTAGTTTAGAAAAATGTTTAACCAAATTGTCGTTATCATCCAGTTCAATTTTCTCATTTAGTTTAGAATTAGTCTTTTCAAGCTCAATGACACGATCATGGGAGACTTTCAGGGCAACAGATAATTCATGAAATTGAGAAGCATTAATGGAACAATTTGTAGCAGTGAAAAACACATCTTGAGCAACACATTCAGTAATAAGAGTCTCATTCAATGTATGCAAGTTCTTCCTCTCAATCTCATTATATTTTAGTGCTCGCTCATAGTCACTAACCTCAACTATCATTGCATCAAATTCCTTTTCCATTTCTTTAATGTCTAAATTCATTCCTTTTTTAAGACTTTTAAAATGATCTTTTAGTAGTTTAAAGAAAGGCATGACTTCAGTTAAATAACATTCTTTCGTTTGCTCAAAACCCCTTTCCCCTTCAGTTATACTTGTGGGTGTGATCCTTTTCTTACAAGTTTTCTCAAAATCAACAAATAGTTGAAAAATAACATATTGACTGATTAAGGTCTTGCTTTTAGTGGCAATAGTCCTAGGAACTAAATGCATTGGTGTATTGGGAGGATACACAGTCGCTGAAGGCATTTTCCTAAAGGGGGGGGTTAGTTACAACAAGATTCTCTGCTTTTTGCTTATCTAAATCCTTTTTCCAGAACACTTGTTCGGGTGTTAACAATGTCTGAGGCTTAAACATGTTCAAGGAAATCCAATTCTCCTTCTTGTAATCATGGGGTGTGATATTTATTTTCTTCTCTTTGCATTTAGGATCATCTAGTTTCTTGTTCATCTTTTCCCTAGTGACTTCATCTGGTTTCTTATCTTCCTTAGTGCACTCAACGCAACTAGGTTTCTGTCTAGGCTTAAGGATTTCATTGCCATCATAAAGAACCTTATGAGCATTTCTAGCCTTCTTAATGACCTCTGGATTTGGTTCCTCAACAAGGGGAATGCTATGCTTATCGCTTGAGACTCTATGCTTAGTGATTAAGTGAGCAGTCTGAATGGTATTTCCTTGTACGTACAACTTAGTTTTTAGATTAGAAAAATCATTCAAAAGTTTTGATTCCTTAGCACTGAATTCTTGCTTAAGCATTTTAACATTTTCTTGAAGTTCTTGTTTTTGCTTAGCAGTTTTAGAAAGCTTTTCTTGTAAGGAGTTTAACTCTTGTTTTAATACTTCTTCTCTAAACCTACTTTTTTCTAATAGTTGTACGCATTTGGTCATCCATTTCCTGCTCACGGGTGGTCAACTCAAATTTTGCACGTTGTTCATAAATAGCAACACGTTCTTTATAGGCATTCAGTTCAGAGATGACAGAATCATCAGGGGCACGTGCAGTGTATTCATCAAAAGCATAGTCATCATTGACTGCATAAGATACATCACTTGGTACAATCACACTTTCACTTTGTTTCACATATTGATCATATGGGACAACATTGATATTACCCATATTTTCAATATCTGACTCAATAATTACAGTTGATTGTACTTCGTTATGTATCTTTTACTCATCAACTTCATCGTATAATTTTAATACCTCAGAAATGATTTTGTCTTTGGATGGACCAGCTTGTGGTGATGAAGAGACTTTAGGAGAGATCATTGGAGAAATGCTAGCCATGAAAATGGTTTGTGCAGTGGGTTCTTCATCAACATCAGAGTCGTATGCATCACAATCAGCTACTTGAAAGGCATTCTGATGATTATGGCCTATCTCCTGAATTGGTTGCTCATCCACATCTGCATCATATGTCTTAGCATTTCCCTCAGCCAAGAACAATAACTCCTCTTCATCCAAAGCTGCACCATTATCCTAAGCTTGCACAAGCAACATCTTATCCCTGAAGTACTCGGCATTCTGAGGGCGTTTTGGCGATGTGCAGTTCCTTGCAATGTGTCCCTCACCTCCACAATTGTAACATTTGATTGGCTTTGCTTGACCCTGGTTTCCATTCCTTCCCCTATTATGATTTGCAGCATAACCTCTACCAGCTCCACCTCTTGCTTGTTCGTACTGTCTTTCTTGAACTGGCTGCACCATAACCTTCCCATCTCTGACAGTGGCTTGATTGTGTGGATTGGATGCAGTTCTGAGATTGTTGTTGGTGTGTGGAAGAGAGTTCATGTTTTGACTAATCAGGAGAGCCAGTTGATTAATGAAGTTTCCCACGTGTGCATCAGGATCAGCTTGTATGAACATAGGATCAGGAATGAGTTTGTGATTACCATTACCCATGGGTATGACTTGTGAGGCTTTGGTTGTGATTCCGATGTTTGAGTAGAAGGCAGTTGAATCATTTGATGAGCTTGTCTCTCCCTGGTTGGTTTTGAACTGATTAAGAATCCTTTTTTCAAACATAGCTGATATGTGTCTAAATACACATATATTTGTATTATATAAACCCACAAAAACAACCAAAAACACACAAATGACTCTCAAATGTTACAAATTCATAAAAATGTGTTTTAATGTGATTCAGGTACAAAAGATTGAAAAACAAGTGAAAAATGATCAATTTCACAACAATTGTCATTTTCAGTCCCTGAAGTTACTCAAATTGTCAAAACTAGTCCCTAAATGTTTTAAATGAATGAAAAGTCAACTTAAGTCCTTGGGAAACCAAAAATATTCACAAATGATCCCTGGATGAAAGTTTACACAAAATGGCAACTTTTACCCTTCAAGTTACAAAATTGGCAAAAATGGTCCCTGGGTATTCAAAAATGTAAATTTTACAAAATATACCCTTGTACTATTCATGAATTTACAATTTGGAACTATTTTGATAACTTTGAGGAAATTACAATTTAACCCCCTAAACTTTGGAAAATTACATAAATGGTCCTCGGGGTATTTTAAATTGTAATAAAATGCAAAATAAGTCCTTTGGTTTATCTAACTTAACAATTTTAGTCCTTGTGAATACTTTGGAAATATTGCAGGTTCAGTCCCTCAAAAATTCAGAAGTTACAAGATTGGTCCTTGGGCTTATTAATATTACAAACCAAACGGATCCACTTAATACCCAAAATCCAAATCCTTATAATCCAAAACCATTACCCAGCCCAAACACAAAAGCCCACCCCCTTTGTTAATAAATAAAACAGACAAACCAAACGTACCCCCGTTTTCCCTCTTCTTCTTCCACCTCACACCCCCACCTGTAACACCACCACTTGCACCCCCACCTCAACCTTTCCAGCTCACCCCTAATCCTACCCACTTTCCACCACCTCTGCAAAACCTAAACACGCCACAATAAATGCACTCCACACCACTTTTTCACTCCAAACCATACCTGCTTCCCTGTTTTCTTCCATATCACACCAATTGGCCTCCAAAATATCTATATTGTCTCCTACAACTCTCCACAACACAACAAGGGTCTTTAATTATACTCAAGCCACCTCAATTCCACGTGGAGCGTTTTGGCGCCAAAATCTGTTTGAATGGCTAAGATCATTTCTGCTCAATCAAAGGCTGTAAATTAAAGTGGGATTTGACTAACAAGTTGGGGAGGACTCAGAAGGTTATAAAAGGTTGAGGATGAAAGAGAGAAGGGTACCTTTGGACTAGCCATTGGTCTCGTAGTGTAACCTTTAAATGCTTTCTTTAAATTCAATGTCTTTTACAGTTTAAATGTTGTAATCTTCTTTAAATTAGTGTAATGAACCTTTACTTTTAGCTTAATTTCAGTTTAATTTCAGTTTTAAGTTTTGCTTAAATTTCCTTTAAATTTCATGTCATTTCAATTCTTGTTAAGTAGTTGTTTTAAGGACTCTTTAAGCCCACATAAGCTCCTGACAAAAGCTTAAAGCTTTTAGAGACATTAAAACAAGCTAAACTTTTTAAATTCAGAAAAGTATTAAGAAAATCAAAAGAAGTCAATGGAAGTCAACTATGATCCAAATAAGCAGTTCTGGGGAAATGGAAGCTAAGCTGGATGGGTTTTCTGGTTTCTAGCTTATTGACAGTAAGCTAGGAGTAGTTTCTATACCTTGGTACTCAGTGTTAGCCTTGATCACTTGTGAGTTCCATTTTTACCATTTTTTACCTTTTACTGTTTTATTACTTTTCATGTTTTGATTTTCATGTTTTCCTATTTCTTTGTTATTGTTTAATGTTATTATAGCTTAATATAAACTTTTTGTTCATTAAATTCACTTGTGCCTAAAGTTGGAAAGTTACTCAGTAGAAATGCAAATTTGACAAGTCTGTGGTTCTTGACTGTGTTCTTGAAGTTTTATGCTCAAATAGTCTTAAAATGTCATAATATAATGTATGGAATCTGGTTTAGACTCAAATTCATTGAAAACTTTGAAGTTCATGTGACAAGTGAAAATTAAAGATTTGTTTGGATTTGCTGATAAATAAGAATCCCAGTGTCTATCTGTTGTTATTTGTATTTGTTTCATATCACTTTAGCATAATATAGCTCAGTTCAAACATTATATTCAGTCCTAGCTTAGCAAAAAGTCAAATCCTCTTTTAATTTTACTTAAGCAGTTTACTGTTATAGATTTAGATTGTGAAATTCATAGTATTAGCTTAAAACTTGTAAACATAGCTTAATATCATCTTATTACAGCTTATTATATCATATTCAATCCATAGATTCAGTTTTAAATTCATTTTAGTCAAACTACATGTTCTTGTAAAAAGTCAATTTTTCATTATAGTCGTTTTTGAATAAAATGTATAATTTTGTGTAGGATTCAGTATTAAGTTTTAGCTTAAACTCTTTTGGGAGATCAAAATTCAGCTGCTAAACTTAATTAGAAAAATATTAGTTTATCTTTTCTTAGCTTTTTAAGTGCTTATTTTCTATCTTATTTTTAGTCCTAGTCTGTAAACATGCCCTGTGCACAGCTTATGCTGTCAAGTTCATGAGCTTGCACAAGCTTGTGGATTTGGCTCTAGCTTGTACACTTTACTGATTTAAGTAGCCCTTCTAGCCTATTGTTCATATTTATGCTTGTTTTTACTTATTCAGCTTATTTGCATAGCTTAATCATCCCAATCTTTTTGTCCCATCTTACTCCTTCCACTGAAGCAAACAGTGGAGGTTGAGTTGTTTCCATAGCTCATGAAAAGTTCCTACTTTAGCTTGAGCTTGTGATTTTTTAGCTTCATGTAATGCTAACTAGTCATACTCATGTTTCTGTGTTTGATTGAGCTCTCATGAGCTTCTTTGATAAGTCTAAAGAGCTTGTAGTTTGCCCATTCCCAACAGTTCAACTTTTTGAACTTGCACCATTACCTACAGCTCTAAAAAGCTCATTAATGATCTAGAGCTTATGTGGTTTAGTTTTTTGTAGAGCTTATCCACCAAACTCTATGATCCAATGCTTAAATTCCATGTTGTAGCTTGTTAAGCAAGGCTGCAACTAGCTTCTTGATTTGTCCATTTTCTGAGTGTAATGAAACTCAGTAACCCATAGCAACTTCATAAGCTTCTCAAAAGCTCATCTGTGATCCCCACAGGTTGAGTTTTGGTGTTTTGGAATCCTCACCAGCCCAGCTTGCTACTCCAATTCTCATTTTTGCCTATCAAGCTTATACTCTCAGCTTAAATGGCCATTACAAATAGTAGTAAGGGGTGTTTGGATCTGTGTTAACTATTAGAGCTTATGAGCTTATTGCAAGCTTATGAGTGATTGTCAGTACACATGCCTGTGCATACTTGTCCATCTAGCTTATATGCATATTATTTTTCCTTTTGTTTCCTGTGTATAGCTTATTTCAAGCTTATTAGGAGCTTGAGCTCCAACAGCCAAGCCAAAAGCTCAACTGTTGGACTCATAAGCTTATAATTTGCTTATTTCTCAGTTTGTAAAGTTCTCTTTTCATTAAATATGTATAACACCACTGTATAATTAATCCAGAAAAAGAAAAACCAAAAAGAATCATTTTTAAGCTAAGTGATAGCTTTTACTTAGAAGCTTGTTTGCTTATTAGCTTATTTTTGTTAACAACATGTAGTTTTTTATATTTTTCATAGCTTCTCTTATTTATTTTAGAATTTTGTAAAAAGTTTCAGATTTTTCTTTAATCATTTATTATTTTTAATAAATTAATAATAGTTTTTAGTAATTAATAATAGTAAATAATTAATAATAAATAAATAAAAAACATAAAAAATATCTTTTTAGTTTTAAAATTAGTTTTATAATATTTTAGATTTTTCTAAGTTAAAATTTCAATTTTCTAGGTTAATTTTGTATTTTCTTGTATTTAAGGGTATTTTAAATAGTAAATAATCTATAATAAATAGAATAATTGTGTAAAAAATACATTTTCAGTTTCTTAAATTATTTTATGATATTTTAGATTTTTCAGATTCTTTATTTCATTTATTTAAGTTAATTTTAGATTTTCTTATTATTTAATTCATTATTAAATACATTTAATTCATTTTTAATTTATATTAATTAATTTAATAGTATAAAAATTTATTTTAATTTTCTAATAATTTTCTTATCTTTTTAGAATTCTAAAAAGATAATTTTCACATTTGTGGGAGTTGTATTGGACTGAATTCACGTTTTATTTTGTACGTTTACGTAATTTTATTTAAACGTACGTTTTTAAGTTTTTAAACGTTCATCAATTTTAAAAATAGTGATAGCGTTTATTTAATATATTTTATCTTTTTAATTTTCTTAATTTGCATTTAAGTCGCTAAGACATGCAAATCCCTACTATAGTTATAATCGTTTTGTTTTTATACGTTTACGTTTTAGTTAAACGTACGTTTGTATATCTTTTATATTTCTAGGTTTCTGATTGTACGTTTTTATTGACGTAGCTGTGACAGAGCTATTACTATTCACATTCCTAGTGTTAGTCAATCAGATTCCTGTTTTCCTATACTTATATTATTTTTCAACAATTCACAAGTCATTGTACCAGAACGTCACGCCTCAACAGGACATAAACGATCCAAGGAAATTTTAATCCTTGGTAAACTCCCATTCTCTCTCGGGCTGTCGCCCTTTTATCATCTGTTACGGTTGACCGTTCACAAGCGGTTGATAAGTGTGACGGAGAAATAAAAGAAGGTAGTTCGGGAGGAATCAAATTTTGGCGCCGTTGCCGGGGAGGCTGTGCTACGTATTATGACTTGTATTTTGTATTTTGTTGAAATACCTATCCTTGTTTGTATATTAAACCTTATCATTTAACTACCAGGCTGTCAGGACATATTTATTACAGTTAATCATTCACAAGTGATTAGCTAGCGTGGTAAACCTGACACAAGCCTGGGTGGTAGTGATTACTTATACTGTATCATATTTCTTTTCAATAAACAATATAAAATACAAAAACATTTTTCCTTTGCACACAACTTGCCCAGTTTGATGAGTCCCTCAGTTACAACATTTGGTTGTTGGCTGTTTACAGTTGCTGAGCTCTGTCAGACCCAGATTCCCTTTCGAGGGGCGGTTGTAAGGAATTTTCTTTCTTTTGTACATATATATATAAAATTAAAAATACAAAAACATTATAAAATCAAAAATCAAAAAGATTCTCCCTACCTTATCATTCATAATTCTGTGAGTGGCAATCCCACTCCAATTTCTCACCCAATCTTTGAGTGGCAATCCCACTCCACTTCCCCATGAACCAATTAATTCGGGGTCAAGTCAAGCTAGTGACTTGGTTATAAAAAACAAGCCATACAATATGGGTTTTTCACCCATATTTCTGTCTTTTTCCCCTTTCTACCACCTAAGTGTGGGGGAGATGCCCCACATGTTGTATATAGATCTTAAAAATAGATGAAAATTGTAAATACAGAAAAATAAAATAATTATTGTGTTACCCCACTTAGTTTTAAATGTTATCTTTTTACGTTCAAGGATTCGGCATGATAGCCGGGACTTTGAATATTGAGGACAATATTCATTTCTAAGTGTGGGGGGGAAATTCTGGCGAATTTGATCATAAATGTACCCTTTTAGTCCCTTTTTCCCCCAAAATGGCCAAATTTTAAAATTTTTTTTAGTGGAAGTACTATGTACTAAACACAACAAATGGTAATCAGTCCACCATGTCTAACCCACATAAGGATTGGCTAATCCAGGAGCAAACGGCTCTTGGTAAAGATATTTCAAATCCGTTTATGGCTTGCAATTTGCCTAAAATTGTATGGTGTTCAACTCACCATATCTTTAATTAGTGAAGAGTTGGCTAGCCCGCAAGGTTATGGCTTGTGGTAAAGGCAGTGGAAAATCCATAATTGGTATTCAGCTCACCAAAGATAATATTGATAATTTATCTAAGAGTTGGCTAGTCCAGAAGCAAACGGCTTTTGGTAAAGACAAATCAAAACCGTTGACAGCTGGTGATTTGCTCAAAATCACATGGTTATCAGGTGGACCATAGTTCTTTCTTGAACTGAGACATCTTGGCTACTCCAGAAGTAATGGCTTTTGGTAAAGAGTTTTTCAAATCCATTAAGTTTTAAATAAAAGATTGCTAGGGACTAGCAATAGTTTAGTGTGGGGGATTTGATATGTGTCTAAATACACATATATTTGTATTATATAAACCCACAAAAACAACCAAAAACACACAAATGACTCTCAAATGTTACAAATTCATAAAAATGTGTTTTAATGTGATTCAGGTACAAAAGATTGAAAAACAAGTGAAAAATGATCAATTTCACAACAATTGTCATTTTCAGTCCCTGAAGTTACTCAAATTGTCAAAACTAGTCCCTAAATGTTTTAAATGAATGAAAAGTCAACTTAAGTCCTTGGGAAACCAAAAATATTCACAAATGATCCCTGGATGAAAGTTTACACAAAATGGCAACTTTTACCCTTCAAGTTACAAAATTGGCAAAAATGGTCCCTGGGTATTCAAAAATGTAAATTTTACAAAATATACCCTTGTACTATTCATGAATTTACAATTTGGAACTATTTTGATAACTTTGAGGAAATTACAATTTAACCCCCTAAACTTTGGAAAATTACATAAATGGTCCTCGGGGTATTTTAAATTGTAATAAAATGCAAAATAAGTCCTTTGGTTTATCTAACTTAACAATTTTAGTCCTTGTGAATACTTTGGAAATATTTCAGGTTCAGTCCCTCAAAAATTCAGAAGTTACAAGATTGGTCCTTGGGCTTATTAATATTACAAACCAAACGGATCCACTTAATACCCAAAATCCAAATCCTTATAATCCAAAACCATTACCCAGCCCAAACACAAAAGCCCACCCCCTTTGTTAATAAATAAAACAGACAAACCAAACGTACCCCCGTTTTCCCTCTTCTTCTTCCACCTCACACCCCCACCTGTAACACCACCACTTGCACCCCCACTGATAAGGTTTTAAAAGGTACCATTTTGAGGGGTCGTTTAAGTCCTTATTTGATCACTTTTGTATCCGTTATTGCTTAATATCGTTCCTTTTCACTTTTTAGGTCTCGTGAAGGCAAAATGCTGGAATGGCACTTATTTGGACAGAAAGGCGCGAATATATGAAGAAAATGGCCAAAGTCGAAATCGAGACACTCACAGTCGCTGAATGTAGAAGGCGACGGCGTCAGGAGCTATTTGCGACGCCGTCGGAGAATTATTGTGACGAGTCAGAACTCAAAACTCGTGTTTTCAAGGGACGGCGTCTAGTTGTGAAAGAGTAGGCCGTCGCTACTCAGACGGCCTAGATGCGATCCAGACGACGTCAGAAGCTGAAGAGGACGGCGTCACGGACATAAGGTGACGCCGTCGCAAGGTTAACGTGGCCAAGACGAAACCCTAATGGCGGCGACACGACGGCGTCACTAAACATAAGGTGACGCCGTCGCAATTGTAATCTTATATATAGAATCCGAATTTTTCAGTCTTTAGGTGGAGAGTCTTTGGAGTAAAAAACCTAAAACCGAACCTAAGGTGTCTTGTACAGTATTTTAGGGTTTTTAACCCTATCTTACACCAAGATAAGTCTTTGCTTCATTAATTCAATTATGTCTTTGATTATTTGTGTGTATGCTTGCATGTTCTCCATGTCCGGCTAATTTATTCGTGTGTTTGCTTAGGAAGTATGAAACTTAATTATTAAATATTGATTGGTTGTTTCTTATCTTAGTTGATTAATGATCTAGTAATGCGATAGGTCATTCGTTGTGTACTTAATGCTTGATTCATCTTTGTGAACCCTAGAGTATGATTACCTGAGTGATTGTAGTCTAAACCATCCGAAGAGCGCCTTAGAGTAGGAGTCTATAATCTCTAAGTGGATTTGTAGACAAGACCCTTTGGTAAGTTCGAAGAGTTAGGGAGAAACGCATACCCTACAACTTTAGAAACACAACGCAACTAGGAATAAGACGTGACACTCAACCATCAATAGGAGATAATTAAGGAGTAATACAAACTAAGTAAACACATCTTTAAATTATCATACGAGCACACATTAATTAGGCATAGACTCCCACAACCTTAGTTTAGATAATTAGTTAATAGTAGAGTAATCGGTAGAAATACCAACCCCCCCAAATCCAATACCCGAGATTCGTACCTTTCCATTTTCATAAAATATAAAAAGATAAAAAATAATCTTCCTCAACCTTAACCTTAGCGTAGTAACTCCCTACTAGCATTCCTATTCCCCTAGAGAACGATATCAATACCCGTGGCTTACCCTAATTACTACACTACAACGATTAGGTTCACTGCCTAGGGTGTTATAAAACTTGCTCGAAGAAAAGGAAGTTTCCTTGACCCCGAACGACGCGTGTAGCGTTATCAAGTTTTTGGCGCCGCTGCCGGGGAATAGAATAGCTAGTTAGTAGTCCACCTCGTTTAGGTTTCTTTGCTTGATTCCTATCAAGTAAATTTTTCTTATTTTTTTTAGATTTCTCTTAGTCTATCCCCCTTCTTCGTAACCTTTGTTAGTAATTCCATCACTTTTCATCATGGAAGGTGATAACCCACTACCCTTCATCAACATACCACCAAATGACCCACCAAGAGCCCGTACTCTTGGTGAATACTCGAGACCAAGCCACCTAGGCTATAGGAACACCATTGAGCTTCCCGACCAAGCCCAAACTACGGCCCTGCGATCCGACACCATCCGGTTGGTGCAAAACGGATGTGCATTCCATGGACTTCGTTCCGAAGATCCAAATCAGCATCTGAGGGATTTCCTCAAAATCGTCGATTCCATCGACCTTGATGCTACTACTCGGGAGACCACGCGCCTGCGTCTCTTCCAATTCTCTCTACGGGACCAAGCTAGTAATTGGCTTGAGCGACTTCCCGCCGGCTCCATCTCAAGTTGGGATGATCTTACTTCTCGCTTCCTTGCTCAATTTTTCCCACCGGGGAGAACTACTAAGCTTAGGCGAGACATCTTGACATTCCAGCAGCTCCAAGGTGAGTCTCTTTACAAAGCTTGGACTCGATTTAAGGAATTACTCCGTAGACTTCCACACCATGGCATTGATCTTTGGCTTCAAATCCAAATCTTCTATGATCATATCGATTTCATCACTCGACGATCCATTGATCGAGCTGCCGGTGGAAGACTCAGCGACTTTAATGCAGAGCAATCTTGGGATATCATAGAGGAGCTCGCCGATCAAAACTACGAAGATTGGAGTGAATCTCCCGAAACTCCGATTAACGTAGTTAATGCCATATCCACTCCTCCTGAATCTCCCGATACACTCGAAGAGCAATTGAGTGCCATCGAGAGAGGAATTGATTATCTTATGGAAAGGCAGAAAAGAGCACCTGTACAAATTCCTCGAGAGATCGTCAAATCCGCCCACTCCACACCTCTTTCGGAATCTCCAAGTCGCGAGCAAAACCCAAGTTCCGCAAGGCGCTTCCATTCTACTTCCCCAATACCACTTTCACCAAGCTTCAAAGATCAAATGAGGGAGTATATGGCAGCTCATACAGAGAGATTAGCCAAATTTGAAGAGGAGGTTTATAGGCAGAGAGAGGAAATGCAAGCAAAAATGAAAGAAATGATGGATTTGGTAATTGAATTTACCAAAACAAGGGCTCCCGAAAAAGTGCTCGTAAGAAGCAATGATTGCCCTCCCACTTCATTCGTAAACGCCGTTTCCATCATGCCTGAGAATGCAAGGGTTGAGATGTGGAATACTGAGGAAAGCACGAAGGATGAGTCCATGCCTAATGATGAACCTGAGACCATTGAGTACTACCTTAAGCATGAAATTAACAAGAAAACCATTGCAAACCAAGTAAACAACTTTAGGTACAATGAAGTTCTTAGGGATGCTCTTGAAGGAAAGATGACGAAAGAATAATACGATGCTTTACCTATGGAACCTCTGTATGAGTTGGTCATAAAAAAACCGTTAACAAGAAAACGAAACACCATAGGGAATTTCGTGATACCAGTAAGCATCGGTGACATGGACAATATAAATGCCTTGGCCGATCAAGGGACCGATGTGAACATAATGCCATTGTCAATCTATAATAAGCTAACTAATGAGAAACCAGCAAAAACCGACCTTAGACTTTCCCTAGCTAATCATACTTATGTCCATCCCGTAGGAATCGCTGTTGATGTTCTAATTGAGGTAGCTAACATCGTTTATCCAGTGGATTTCGTGATCATTGATGTTGAGGAAGATGAAAACGTACCTCTCATTCTTGGGACGCCATTCCTGGCCACCGCCAAGGCAACCATTAAATGTGGAGAAGGCATCATGATACTCAAAAGCGGAAAGGGGTACGCTAGAATACCCATCGTCCCACGATATCCTCTTAAGATCATGGAAATGATTACTGGTGGAAATCGAAAAGCCCCGGATAACAATGTTAAGAAGAAGAAGAATGACTGGGAAAAAGGGCTTAGAGACTTTATGGTTCAAGGATTGTATGCGACATTATGGAAACCCGATAAAAAGTTAAGAAGCAATCCTACCTCATTACCTAAGGTACAAAAGGACCCTAAGGAATTTATACAGGGAGAAAAAGTGCTCTTATATAGGTCCCGGATAAGGGCATTACGAGGAAGAAGCAAACCAAGATGGTTTGGGCCTTTCACAGTTAAGGAGACCAATTTAAAAGATAAAACCGTAGCCATAATTGACAGCGTTGGCAAGGAATCCACGGTGAGCATAAAGCGTCTACACCCTTTCGATGAAGGGAAAACAAAGAGTCAAGAGAACGGTGGTGAGAAAACGTAGGAGCACGACTACGAGTCTAGCTACAAGACTCTTAAATAAAGAAAAGCGCTTCGTGGGAGGCAACCCATGCTTAATTGTTTGCTTGTTAGTGTCATATATCTTTTATTAATTGTTTATCCTCATGTTTAAATTTGTAAAAATGCTTTATTTTGTTTTTAACTTCGTCTTAATTACATATAAAGGTATTTTACATAAGGGATAAGTGTAGGGAGGATTACACACGTTTTCAAAAGAAACGTAAACATGAGAATAACAATTAACTAAAAGATATATATGTTTGTTTGTTCGAGTCAAATGCTTGTATCGAGTCATAATGAATGTTTTGCAGAAATTTTTCCAGATTCTAAAGATGTAAATTTTCCAGAATTTTTTCCAGAAAATCGCAGACCAGTTTTTGTCAAGATAACCTGACGGCGTCAGGATTGCAACCTGACGGCGTCAGGAAGGAGTAAAAACATCAGATTACTTTTTCTCGTTTTCTGAGCTACTTATAAATTTTTGGAATTTTCCAGGTCTTAATTTTCTTAGAAATTCTGTAAACATCCATTCCACAAGCATTATATCCTAGTTTAAATCGAGTCTTATATATATTATTACCGCCGATTTTACGCGAAGGTTTCGTTTGTTTTCTTCAAGTGTGCAGGTTTAGTTTGTCAAGAAGAAGTTACATAAGATTGGAAGGAGCTTTTCACGCATAAATTCTTCTTGAAAAGAATTTAACCACCACTTTACACGGATCCTACCGAGCTAATCAGGGGAGTATTAGTTTCTTTCGTTTTTAATTACCTTCTTTTATCATAACTTTGATACTTTCGGGGAACATTGGGGACAATGTTCAGTTTAAGTGTAGGGAGGGAAAATAAAACGGGAACTTTGAAACTATGCTTATCCTTGACTATTTGCTTTGTCTAATTGTGATTGTGTAATAAACCATGAGAAAATGTCGGTTAGGGTAATTTTGGCACCAAATTTAAAATTTTTCATGACATATAGGAGTGGGCCATTAGTCTTAACAAAAGTGTCTCACGGATAGGAAGTTATATGACTAGCACAAAACCCTTACCACCCAAATTCCACCCAAAATGTGAGGATCGCCCTTAGATTAGTAGGAATTAAAGCATTCATCTTTAATGCTTAGAGTGTGAACCGGTAGTATATTAGATTCTAGAACTTGTTTTGTGATGCATTCCGAGATCGCAAGTGAGGCTACACTTGTGTAGTTAGGAATAACTAAATGATAAGAGGCATTAGGATAACCCTTGTTTGATACCTGTAATATAATTACTTCTTCCACATCGGTTGAGTAATTCCCCCACACCCTTTGCGTTGTACTCATCTTTAGTACACGATACCCCTAGTTAACCCCTCAGAGCCTATCCTTTTCGCGGTTCTCGTGATATTTCGGTTTTTCCGGAATATCAATGAAGAGCGTTGTTTACACCCCACCCCCAAATATACACCCAAATCGCCTTAGCCTACCCCTTATGCACTCACTTTTAGTGCAATTATTTGTTATCACCCCAAACCCTTAGTTCAATTATCTAGTTGCTTGCATAAGTTGCTAAGTCGAGTCATATCCTTTGTATACAGTTTTGGGATGATTGGGATTCATGGGAAAAGTTAAAGTTTATGAAATAACGGGAAGGGAACGTTAAATTCAAATTCCCTTTGTTTACGTAATAATGTACCCCAAGTGTTTTGATCTTTTCAAATCGGGTCAAATTAGTGTTAGATTAATAAAAACTCAAGTGTAGGGATATGCTTATAAATCCCTAGTATTTTGATGTTATCTTAGAGGATGGTAGAGTAAAAGTGTATGAAAAAAAAAAAAAAAAAAAAAAAAAAAAAAAATCGAAAAAAAAAAAAAAAAAATATAGAAAAAGAGAAAAGAAAAAAAATAGAGTGAAAAAAAAAAAAAAAAAAAAAAAAAAAAAAACGTACGGGCTACCATCCTACATCTATCTTTTAAATTTATGTTTGTTTATTTCAGTTATCTAGAATTTAGAGTGTCGAGTCTTGGCTTAGCAACGCCTTTCTTCATATGCAGTTAACATAAAGATTTTTGACTTACCACCACTAAATAGCCTATCCCACCAAACCCTTATTTCCCTACCGTAAGCCTAACATTACAACCCTTTAAAAGACCTCTTTGATAGTCTTTCCTAGGTGCTTACGCCAAAGCGATGGAGGTTTGATCTATTCTCAAGCCTATGGTAATCAATGTACTAGGACCGGTTAATGAGTGTTTATCTTCCATTTCCTATATTGTTATATTTCATTTATACACCTGAGAGAGATGTGAGTATCCAAACACCCCATGTGAGGTGCTAGTATGTAATTTCCGTGCTTGTTATGACTTTTGCGGGGCTTATATGTGTTGTGGACCGTTTTGAATTAATGCTGAATGACCCCTAACTTATAAATTAATTGGCTAAAAGCACATTTGCTTGAGGACAAGCAAATAACAAGTGTAGGGATATTTGATAAGGTTTTAAAAGGTACCATTTTGAGGGGTCGTTTAAGTCCTTATTTGATCACTTTTGTATCCGTTATTGCTTAATATCGTTCCTTTTCACTTTTTAGGTCTCGTGAAGGCAAAATGCTGGAATGACACTTATTTGGACAGAAAGGCGCGAATATATGAAGAAAATGGCCAAAGTCGAAATCGAGACACTCACAGTCGCTGAATGTAGAAGGCGACGGCGTCAGGAGCTATTTGCGACGCCGTCGGAGAATTATTGTGACGGGTCAGAACTCAAAACTCGTGTTTTCAAGGGACGGCGTCTAGTTGTGAAAGAGTAGGCCGTCGCTACTCAGACGGCCTAGATGCGATCCAGACGACGTCAGAAGCTGAAGAGGACGGCGTCACGGACATAAGGTGACGCCGTCGCAAGGTTAACGTGGCCAAGACGAAACCCTAATGGCGGCGACACGACGGCGTCACTAAACATAAGGTGACGCCGTCGCAATTGTAATCTTATATATAGAATCCGAATTTTTCAGTCTTTAGGTGGAGAGTCTTTGGAGTAAAAAACCTAAAACCGAACCTAAGGTGTCTTGTACAGTATTTTAGGGTTTTTAACCCTATCTTACACCAAGATAAGTCTTTGCTTCATTAATTCAATTATGTCTTTGATTATTTGTGTGTATGCTTGCATGTTCTCCATGTCGCTAATTTATTCGTGTGTTTGCTTAGGAAGTATGAAACTTAATTATTAAATATTGATTGGTTGTTTCTTATCTTAGTTGATTAATGATCTAGTAATGCGATAGGTCATTCGTTGTGTACTTAATGCTTGATTTATCTTTGTGAACCCTAGAGTATGATTACCTGAGTGATTGTAGTCTAAACCATCCGAAGAGCGCCTTAGAGTAGGAGTCTATAATCTCTAAGTGGATTTGTAGACAAGACCCTTTGGTAAGTTCGAAGAGTTAGGGAGAAACGCATACCCTACAACTTTAGAAACACAACGCAACTAGGAATAAGACGTGACACTCAACCATCAATAGGAGATAATTAAGGAGTAATACAAACTAAGTAAACACATCTTTAAACTATCATACGAGCACACATTAATTAGGCATAGACTCCCACAACCTTAGTTTAGATAATTAGTTAATAGTAGAGTAATCGGTAGAAATACTAACCCCCCCAAATCCAATACCCGAGATTCGTACCTTTCCATTTTCATAAAATATAAAAAGATAAAAAATAATCTTCCTCAACCTTAACCTTAGCGTAGTAACTCCCTACTAGCATTCCTATTCCCCTAGAGAACGATATCAATACCCGTGGCTTACCCTAATTACTACACTACAACGATTAGGTTCACTGCCTAGGGTGTTATAAAACTTGCTCGAAGAAAAGGAAGTTTCCTTGACCCCGAACGACGCGTGTAGCGTTATCACCCACCTCAACCTTTCCAGCTCACCCCTAATCCTACCCACTTTCCACCACCTCTGCAAAACCTAAACACGCCACAATAAATGCACTCCACACCACTTTTTCACTCCAAACCATACCTGCTTCCCTGTTTTCTTCCATATCACACCAATTGGCCTCCAAAATATCTATATTGTCTCCTACAACTCTCCACAACACAACAAGAGTCTTTAATTATACTCAAGCCACCTCAATTCCACGTGGAGCGTTTTGGCGCCAAAATCTGTTTGAATGGCTAAGATCATTTCTGCTCAATCAAAGGCTGTAAATTAAAGTGGGATTTGACTAACAAGTTGGGGAGGACTCAGAAGGTTATAAAAGGTTGAGGATGAAAGAGAGAAGGGTACCTTTGGACTAGCCATTGGTCTCGTAGTGTAACCTTTAAATGCTTTCTTTAAATTCAATGTCTTTTACAGTTTAAATGTTGTAATCTTCTTTAAATTAGTGTAATGAACCTTTACTTTTAGCTTAATTTCAGTTTAATTTTAGTTTTAAGTTTTGCTTAAATTTCCTTTAAATTTCATGTCATTTCAATTCTTGTTAAGTAGTTGTTTTAAGGACTCTTTAAGCCCACATAAGCTCCTGACAAAAGCTTAAAGCTTTTAGAGACATTAAAACAAGCTAAACTTTTTAAATTCAGAAAAGTATTAAGAAAATCAAAAGAAGTCAATGGAAGTCAACTATGATCCAAATAAGCAGTTCTGGGGAAATGGAAGCTAAGCTGGATGGGTTTTCTGGTTTCTAGCTAATTGACAGTAAGCTAGGAGTAGTTTCTATACCTTGGTACTCAGTGTTAGCCTTGATCACTTGTGAGTTCCATTTTTACCATTTTTTACCTTTTACTGTTTTATTACTTTTCATGTTTTGATTTTCATGTTTTCCTATTTCTTTGTTATTGTTTAATGTTATTATAGCTTAATATAAACTTTTTGTTCATTAAATTCACTTGTGCCTAAAGTTGGAAAGTTACTCAGTAGAAATGCAAATTTGACAAGTCTGTGGTTCTTGACTGTGTTCTTGAAGTTTTATGCTCAAATAGTCTTAAAATGTCATAATATAATGTATGGAATCTGGTTTAGACTCAAATTCATTGAAAACTTTGAAGTTCATGTGACAAGTGAAAATTAAAGATTTGTTTGGATTTGCTGATAAATAAGAATCCCAGTGTCTATCTGTTGTTATTTGTATTTGTTTCATGTCACTTTAGCATAATATAGCTCAGTTCAAACATTATATTCAGTCCTAGCTTAGCAAAAAGTCAAATCCTCTTTTAATTTTACTTAAGCAGTTTACTGTTATAGATTTAGATTGTGAAATTCATAGTATTAGCTTAAAACTTGTAAACATAGCTTAATATCATCTTATTACAGCTTATTATATCATATTCAATCCATAGATTCAGTTTTAAATTCATTTTAGTCAAACTACATGTTCTTGTAAAAAGTCAATTTTTCATTATAGTCGTTTTTGAATAAAATGTATAATTTTGTGTAGGATTCAGTATTAAGTTTTAGCTTAAACTCTTTTGGGAGATCAAAATTCAGCTGCTAAACTTAATTAGAAAAATATTAGTTTATCTTTTCTTAGCTTTTTAAGTGCTTATTTTCTATCTTATTTTTAGTCCTAGTCTGTAAACATGCCCTGTGCACAGCTTATGCTGTCAAGTTCATGAGCTTGCACAAGCTTGTGGATTTGGCTCTAGCTTGTACACTTTACTGATTTAAGTAGCCCTTCTAGCCTATTGTTCATATTTATGCTTGTTTTTACTTATTCAGCTTATTTGCATAGCTTAATCATCCCAATCTTTTTGTCCCATCTTACTCCTTCCACTGAAGCAAACAGTGGAGGTTGAGTTGTTTCCATAGCTCATGAAAAGTTCCTACTTTAGCTTGAGCTTGTGATTTTTTAGCTTCATGTAATGCTAACTAGTCATACTCATGTTTCTGTGTTTGATTGAGCTCTCATGAGCTTCTTTGATAAGTCTAAAGAGCTTGTAGTTTGCCCATTCCCAACAGTTCAACTTTTTGAACTTGCACCATTACCTACAGCTCTAAAAAGCTCATTAATGATCTAGAGCTTATGTGGTTTAGTTTTTTGTAGAGCTTATCCACCAAACTCTATGATCCAATGCTTAAATTCCATGTTGTAGCTTGTTAAGCAAGGCTGCAACTAGCTTCTTGATTTGTCCATTTTCTGAGTGTAATGAAACTCAGTAACCCATAGCAACTTCATAAGCTTCTCAAAAGCTCATCTGTGATCCCCACAGGTTGAGTTTTGGTGTTTTGGAATCCTCACCAGCCCAGCTTGCTACTCCAATTCTCATTTTTGCCTATCAAGCTTATACTCTCAGCTTAAATGGCCATTACAAATAGTAGTAAGGGGTGTTTGGATCTGTGTTAACTGTTAGAGCTTATGAGCTTATTGCAAGCTTATGAGTGATTGTCAGTACACATGCCTGTACATACTTGTCCATCTAGCTTATATGCATATTATTTTTCCTTTTGTTTCCTGTGTATAGCTTATTTCAAGCTTATTAGGAGCTTGAGCTCCAACAGCCAAGCCAAAAGCTCAACTGTTGGACTCATAAGCTTATAATTTGCTTATTTCTCAGTTTGTAAAGTTCTCTTTTCATTAAATATGTATAACACCACTGTATAATTAATCCAGAAAAAGAAAAACCAAAAAGAATCATTTTTAAGCTAAGTGATAGCTTTTACTTAGAAGCTTGTTTTCTTATTAGCTTATTTTTGTTAACAACATGTAGTTTTTTATATTTTTCATAGCTTCTCTTATTTATTTTAGAATTTTGTAAAAAGTTTCAGATTTTTCTTTAATCATTTATTATTTTTAATAAATTAATAATAGTTTTTAGTAATTAATAATAGTAAATAATTAATAATAAATAAATAAAAAACATAAAAAATATCTTTTTAGTTTTAAAATTAGTTTTATAATATTTTAGATTTTTCTAAGTTAAAATTTCAATTTTCTAGGTTAATTTTGTATTTTCTTGTATTTAAGGGTATTTTAAATAGTAAATAATCTATAATAAATAGAATAATTGTGTAAAAAATACATTTTCAGTTTCTTAAATTATTTTATGATATTTTAGATTTTTCAGATTCTTTATTTCATTTATTTAAGTTAATTTTAGATTTTCTTATTATTTAATTCATTATTAAATACATTTAATTCATTTTTAATTTATATTAATTAATTTAATAGTATAAAAATTTATTTTAATTTTCTAATAATTTTCTTATCTTTTTAGAATTCTAAAAATATAATTTTCACATTTGTGGGAGTTGTATTGGACTGAATTCACGTTTTATTTTGTACGTTTACGTAATTTTATTTAAACGTACGTTTTTAAGTTTTTAAACGTTCATCAATTTTAAAAATAGTGATAGCGTTTATTTAATATATTTTATCTTTTTAATTTTCTTAATTTGCATTTAAGTCGCTAAGACATGCAAATCCCTACTATAGTTATAATCGTTTTGTTTTTATACGTTTACGTTTTAGTTAAACGTACGTTTGTATATCTTTTATATTTCTAGGTTTCTGATTGTACGTTTTTATTGACGTAGCTGTGACAGAGCTATTACTATTCACATTCCTAGTGTTAGTCAATCAGATTCCTGTTTTCCTATACTTATATTATTTTTCAACAATTCACAAGTCATTGTACCAGAACGTCACGCCTCAACAGGACATAAACGATCCAAGGAAATTTTAATCCTTGGTAAACTCCCATTCTCTCTCGGGCTGTCGCCCTTTTATCATCTGTTACGGTTGACCGTTCACAAGCGGTTGATAAGTGTGACGGAGAAATAAAAGAAGGTAGTTCGGGAGGAATCAATAGCATGTCTCTCATTCTGAAGGAGGAAGGCATAGAGTTGCTCATAGTTTGTATTCTTCAATCCTTTGGTTAGCTTTACAGAGGTGACAAACTTGTGCCATTCGGGATTCATGTTGTTCACAAACTTTGAGTTCAGCTGAATGTTTGGCATAGTCATTCTGATGTTCCTCATATCATTAACAAGCTTGTGGAATCTCACATAGTACTCATAGACACTCTCATTTGGTTTCATCTTGAAGTGTTCAAATTCATCATAGAGTTGTGATTCTCTGTCTTCCATAGTTAATTCAGAACCTGAGAGAAGCATCTTGACATTATCCCACACTGCCTTGGCTTCGGTGTTGTGATTGATCAGCTTGTAGATATCTTTTGGAAGACCTTGAAGTACGATGTTAGAAGCCCTGATATCAGCATCGAATCTCTTTTTCTCCTTATCATCGAGCTCATCATATGTCTTTGGTCTGTCAATTCCATAGATCATTGTTCCATCTTCAGCTGAATCAATTAAGTCTCTAGTAGTCTCAACCCGATACGGTCCTTCATCAATGGATTTGAGAATGTTGACTCCATTTTCCTTTCCAAGACAGTACAATCTGATTCGTTGAGCCCAAGAGTCGTAGTCAGTTCTGTCAAGCATGGGTGGACGAGTATCTGAACCAGCTGCTTGAACATCCTCGGCAACAGTGGAGATGATTGTAGGAACGTTGGTAGACATGATGACAGGTTAAACGGGATTTTATAACTCTATGATTAAACCGGGAAATAGATTATTTCACGGGATTTTACTAAATCAAGAGAAAACCGTATTACAGACAGAGTCAGCCAAGTCGCTAAGAAAACCTGAACCAAGTCGCTAAGCACCAAGTCGCTAGTAAAATTTTGACAGCAAGTCGCTAAGTTGTCAAGTCGCTAAAGAACAACTCGCTAAGCACCAAATCGCTAGCAAAATTTTGACAGCAAGTCGCTAAGCACCATGTCGCTAAGTTGTCAAGTCGCTAAAGAGCAACTCACTAAGCACCAACTCGCTAATACCAACTCGCTAACAAACTTAAGTACAAGTCGCTACCCGTAGTGGAGACTCCACTAAGTGTACTGTTTGTCGGCTTGTCTCAATAGACAAGTCGCTAGCTCAACTCGCTAAGGCCTTCAACTACAACTCGCTATCAAATTACAAAGCAAGTCGCTACCAAGAAAACTTGTCCGTGGCTTAAGTCGCTAGCAAGAAAAACACATAAACATCCCTTTTCAATCCAGAAACAACCCAACTACGATGATTCAAGCTTAACAAATCAAAACCCAAGCACATACAATGATTCTAAACACAAAACTACACTCAAGTTTCAAACTTTAACACTAGAAATGATCCAAATGATGCAAAAACCACTAAACTTTTTCAAACTCTAAAACCACCTAAAAGTCACTAGAAATCCAAAGATATGTAAGAGATGATCAAACCATGGCTCTTGATACCATTTGTAACATATTGGATTTCACATACACATCAAACCAAACAAAAAGTAGGCGTACAAAGAGTTCTAGAGAGAGAAAGTTAGAGGTTTAGGGAACTTTAGTAGGAGAAAGAAAAGTCTTATTATGAGCTCCAACTCTCTACCTTGGAAGGTAGAGAGTATTTATAGTCTTTACATAAATCGCCACCTATCGGGCTGTTGATCAGGCATACAGTGGGTAAAGACCCGTCCGTCCTCCACGGTGTTACTTAAACTAAATACTACTTAACTTATAATAATCTACGACTACGAGCTTTCTAATGATTACATATACTTGAGGTGACCGACTCTTTAATAACTGGATTTACTAAATCCTAACAGTTCTGCTGGTGGTTACTATGGTTTCAGTTGCTGGTTTACTCAATCCTCTTGCATGCTGAAGATCTATCTGGAAACTTGAAGTTAACAGAGTCAAATTCAAGTTTAGGGGAGGATTGTTAGGAATTATGTAAAAGTGGGTTCCTGCTGATTAGGTTCCTGTTGATTAGGTTCCTGCTGATAGTAGAATAGTTTCTGCTGATAGTAAGGTTTCTGCGGATAGTGCAGTTTCCTCTGATAGTTGTTTTGTTTATGCGGATATGTAGTTTCCGCTTTATTAGTTTATTAGTTACGATATGCATGAGTTAAAATAGGAATAGATAGTGCATATCTTTTACGTGATTAGCAAGCTGCAAAGTTAGGGTTTCTTGTACTATAAAAGAAACTAGCGGTTAGGGTTTTATGTACGAGTCTCAATAACAATAATAGTGAATTAATATAGATCCAAAGAGGATCAAGTTATTGGTGTTTATCGTCTTCTTGAGTATTGTATTTATTTTCCGCGTGAATACAATTCTTGCAAAGGTTCTCCATAGTTGTCTTGTGATTACACAGGGTAGCTATACTCTTTCTAGGCTCATAAGATCTATCTGGGACTGAACCCAACAGTGTATGGTCACAAACTATAAGAAATTATAAGTTTATTTATGTATGTGTTGTCCATAATTGTAATCATATGTATTGGATAGGAACAAGGGAAAATGTTAGATCGATTTCTACATATGATAGTAAACTTGTTAATGTTGTCCATATCTGTATTATATTTGTTGGTTAAAATAATGCAAATTCAACCCAAGAAAAAAAACACATAACAATATGACTGTGTTATAATAACAAGATACATGTAAGCACTCCCTAACACGGACATACCATGCACGTGACTCATAGTCACACGTGTCGCCGGTATCATAGAATGTTACCACTCCTGTAGGTATGATAAATTGGGCAAGACACCAATGTTTAACAGTCTCGTTGAAAGGAATTAAAACCTAAAAGAAAATTGGTGGTGTATTAGGATATAGTTAGTCAACGTATAAAATTAATAAAATTGACGTTTTATTATTGTGGCCAAGGTATATACAAGAATACAATTTGTCGTGTTTGTCTACACCGTAAACTTACTTTAACTGTTGTTTGAGTTAACATGGTCTTGTAAACGGTAGCAAAATATTTGTGCATTTGACATAACGTACTGCTGCTAAGCATGGTATCTCCATTGTATAACAACTGCATGTGTAAGCGAAAATGCTGCTAGTGTATTAAATATACTGCTCGGTGGTGCCATAGATAATCATGAAAAAACAGCAAGTGGTAGCTGCTGTTGGGTTTGTAGAAACTACGGCTTGGTTTATTTATATATTGCTGATGTGTTACTCTGTGTTTGTATTTAGGGAATTACATGTTCCTATAATGTAGTACTAGATAAGTATAGACAAGATACGATTGTTTAGGAAATGATTGTTGTAGGATATTGTATTTCACTTACATATCATAACATTAACACAATGAGCTTATAGATGATTTTAGAGAGAGAGAAAGTGAGATATTCTAGTAAGAGAAACTTATGAAATATTAGATTACCAAAGAACATCCAACCCTCTACCTTGCAAGGTAGAGGGTATTTATAGGTTACAGACTAAACGACCTCCTGACGGCCTGTGGATCAGGGATACAATGGGTAAAGACCCGTCCTTCCTCCACGGTGTTGCACTATACTAATCTACGCTACTACTTATTTAATAACTAACATAAATAGAGACAAGTCTGCGAGCTAGCTTTTGCTAGATAATACTTGGGGTGACCGACTCTTTTACATATGGAATTTCTGATTCCTAACAATCTCCCCCTAAGGGAGGTCACCCCATAAATTACATTGTGTATCCTAGCTTTCAAGTAAGTCTTCTTTCATGAGCTCGTAGACTTCTTTTCAACAAAGTAATCAAACCAAGTGCATTTGTGGAGAGTGCAATATTGAACAACAGAAGTGAGTAATTTGTGGAGGTAGAGTGACTGATCCACTGTGATTGTAAATTTGAGCCAGCTTTTGAGATCATCAGCTACTTAAAAATCTCTGAGATATCCATTGTGGTGTTGGAATTTTGTGATGTTGTGACATTCGGACCGACATGCTCACATTCTGGATCATGATATCTTCTCATCAGAGTAACGGAAGCTTTCGTTGATTCATGATATTGGCAACAGCGTAGCAGAAGCATGGAGTGAAAATATCAGAGTCATTGATGCACTTATCATGATTTCTTGAGAGATGAATGTATTGTGTGAGCATGCGGCTATGGATTGACCGCTTCATTCTGATCAGCTGCAAACGTCGGGCGTACCTGCATACAACAGTTAGCAATAAAGCGTACAAAAGTGTCTTTGACCACTTTAGTTGAATTGAGGTACACGGCCCACGGTTCCCCGTTGATCAGTACATGTACTGCCTGTGATCAGGTATAATTCTGAAGAATTTCCTTGACAGGGTTTCGCAGTTGCTCTAGTTGTTCTTAAACCGGAACGTCTCAAAGAAGACAACACGGAGTGAGTGAACCAGCGAATTTAAGTCCACTGATTGATGAAAAGAGATTTGAAAAACAATCGTGTATTGCTCAATAGAAATTGTTTTTGCAATACAACGAAGGTTTTATTGGAAATCAATTATCAATCATAAAAACACCTTTTGGTTTGAAAAATTAGTACACGGTCGATGTGCTAAAGAAAAGAGTTATTAAGCACAAAGACCGGTTTTTCAAAGGTATCCGTCAATCCATAACCTGAACCAGGATTGATTCAAAAGATTGAATCTCCCCATTGTTTCTGTTCAGTTGTCACATGGTTGATCTATTTGATAGATCTCACATGCCACCTACCAGGAGCTTGTTTGATGATGGCTCCAAAAGGTTTTCCATCTTCATTGTGAATATGTTTACACATCACTCAGATGTTCTGGCAATACCACAAGGATAATGCGTAGGACTCAAGATATAATCTCTCTTTCCACATTGTGTGAAACAGAGAGTCTTCATTGAAAGTGTCCTAATGAGATTTATTGATGATCTCGTGGCTCTAGACTCAATTTTGTGCATATTTGGATCCTGTGCTGGAGACTAGGGAGAGGGTCTCCTTCTTCAATATCAACAATCTCTAAGAGAAAGTCGATAGATAATGTCGGTTCCCCGTGAGAATGAAACAAGTCCTTTTAAGAGGAACTTGAGTGGTTTGGAAAGTTGAAGTCCAGTGCGTCACTGGGTCCATGACGTCTTGTCTTCAATACCGATGTTACCATCAGTAGCATATGAATTGAACCCGGTTTCTGCCCTAAAGTTGATTATATGGAGGGCTATTTGTTTTCACCCTTTTCTCATTCAATTCTTTTTAATTCTTCAACCCCTTCAGTGCTTACTGAGACTTCATAGCTAGAACCTTGTTGGGTTTGTTCCAGTACTAGCTCTATCTCAGTCCGCATTCTTCCCATTTCTCATTTTTCTCCTTTTATAATCATACCTAAGGACTTCTACACTAACTAGTGGATTGTCCCTGGGTAGATCCCTCCGGTTCTGGCGGATCATGGGAATACATACCTAACCTTATCATCCTTATATCACCGTACATAAAGTAAAGTTGGTCGGTCTATTTGGTATTGTTCATCTGCCATTGGAATAAATTGAAAACCATTTGAAAATCAATCCAGATACTTGTGATATATTATCAAAACATTTTGTACCTGAATTGTTTTTGATATTTTTAGAACAAGTGCTCCCCCTCAACATGTGCATCAAATGTTTGAAATCGTTTTGCACATGGAGGCAAGAGGAAGAATTAACTTCTTTGAATACCATTTTCTAAAAAATATCAACATCACTTCCCAAATCGAATCAAGTAGATAAAGCATTTTGGGGAAGGATGAGATTTTCATGATTTTTCTCCCCCTCAATATGTGCTTCTAAGTTTGAAAGAGGGTTTTGCACATACTGGAGGGAACCCTTTATGAAGTGCAGACATGATCACCAAAAAAAATGAAAGTTGTGTACCCTGATGTCTTGAATTTGCCCAAAAAAATTCTCCCCCTTAATATATGCTTCGAGATTCGAAAATTGTTTAGCACATATTAGAGAGAAGTATGCACAAAAAATTGGTCATCTTATCTTTTAACATCTTTCATATTTATATCACATTTTCTCCCCCGATCAAAAATTTTAAATCCTTTGAGATTTTGGATCTCAAGTGATTTAAATATGTATGAGACAAAATATTTGTTGGAGAAAAATGTGTCCGGTTTTATATGATCAGAAGTGGACAACACAGATGTTTCCCTTTTTTTACAAGGGGAAACCACAGTACATCACCTAGCACTATTACATGCATTACAGTTGTTCACAGTTAGTACACCACATATTACACATATTTAAAACACAACATAAGCTGCTTCCCGAAGATGTCTTCATTCAGTTCTCTGAAGAAGTTTGTAGTGACCACCCCGAAGCCTACCACCAACAAAACTTTCAAGACTGCGGAAGATCCTTCGAGTCTTGAGTCTTCGCCTGATTGCAGCAATGAAATCTTCACACCGCTTTTTGTCATCATCAGTCCAAAAGGTAGTCTTTTCCCAGGACTTCATGTCAATTTTGATTTCTTTCACTCTGGTGTCAAGTTCTTCTTCAACCAATTTGAGAGTACCATCACTAAACTTGTAGAGCTCACATAGTCGCATAAGCATGCGAGACCCATATCCGTCGGTGAAGATGACGGCTCTAGGGGTGTCAAGAACTTTGTATTCACGATGAAATTCATGCCCAATTGCATTCCATTGTGGACTTGTAAGGTTGATCCTGGTTTGGTAGCTTTCTATGCCAAGCTGAAAGTCCTCAACTCGTTTTCGAATGACTAAGCCCCTGATCCAAAGAGTGACAACTGCAGAGAGGGCCTTTTTCTCACGGACAGGTAAATGCTCAAGGTGTCCTTGAAGATTCAAGAGATAGAGATTTTCGAAATCATTTGGCAGAAGATGTTTGAAGTCGTTTTCCTCAATAGTATACTCTTTGAAGTCTGATCTTTTAAGGACTATCTTCTTCAAATACTCATATCCATAGATAGGGAAGATCTCTACACGAACAACACTTAAGATTTGCAGCTTTGATCGAACATCATTGCGTCTTTTATCAGCACCATGTCTTTCGATGTAGAACTTCTTTTTTTTGAACCACCAGTGAGAGATACCATATGAAGCGGCAATATCATGCTTTCGTTCTTCATCAGCCCAGAATTGATCAGGAACCATCTGTTCAAGCCCCTGATCAGAGTAGGTTGCAGCTTTCATCTTTGAAATTGATAGAGCGGGTCTTCTTTCAGCAGAGCGAGCACACAGATAGTCCAAGTCATGATTGAAGAAGAATTCAGCCTGAATGGTCATCTGACCAGGTTCACCACCAAGAGGAAGAGATTTGTTGACATTGAAGCGACTGATTTGCTCACTGACTTGGTCATTCAGCATCTTATGACATTCTTCCATCTGATATTGAAGATGATTTGCATCTGAGTGGAAGACTTTGATAATTTCATAAGCTTGTCCTTCGAGATCTCTTGGAGTTATGGATGAGATACTCTTCCGTTCACAAAACCATCTAATGAAGCTTCCCATATCACCAGTGTAGTGCAGAAGAGAGTCTTCAGCTGGAACTTCATAATTATTGGTGATAATAGATGCCCAATTGTTGTCAGGAATAATCGATTCAGACTCTGGGATGGTCCATGTAGGTTCTGGAGAAGGAGGTCTATCTTCAACAATGCAACTTTGAATTGTGTCCCTTGAACGTGCCACTCTGGATGTGCTAGTGCGATTCCCAGCCATGTAAGCATCAAACCAGTCTTCTGATGGCTTAGGGATATGCTTTGTTGATGCATCATCTTCATCTGGTTCTGAATCTGCCATGACGTGCGACTCTTCGTGAACCATTTGATCATCAGGAATAAAGGTGGATGTGGATGTGAACCTTGAATCAACCGTCGTCCAAGCAGCAGATTTCTTCTTAGTACTCTGTTCTTTTGTAGGACTTGATTGATTGGAAGGTTTCGGCGGTGATGATGGTGGTTGTGGTGGAGGTGTGTTGGTTGTCGTAGAAGATTTACCGGCTCCAGAGATTCCAGCACCCCCCGTTGGAGGTGGAGGTGGATCATTACGGTCTTTCCGTAGTGTTTCCAACACAATGGCCCTCCTTTTCTTCTTAGCTTCCTTTTCCCTGATGTCAATCAAGTACTGTTCATGATTGTCGTACTTAATTGATTCTTCAAGTGCCTCATATAGCTTCATGTGGACCTCATGCTTGTCCTCTTCAAAGTCATACATCTTTTCTAACAGAGCAGCTCTCATATCGGTGATAGGTAGGTCCTTGAACCGTCTAAGAAGTGGAGCCTCCATTGCCCATTCCACAGCATCCTTAACTTCCCCTTCAATGGCGGCAGCAACCCCTTCATTGAAGTTGAGGTGCTCCAATCTATAGACACGATCCACAAGGGAATCAACAGATTTAGGAAGTTGCCTTTCAAGGGCTTCTATCCTTTTTACAGCTTTGTCCAGTAGTTGATCTGAGGTAAGGATTTGAGGTGGTGAAGCTGGTGGAGCATCCATATCAGCAACTGTAATGACAGGTTCAGGGGTTGGTGACGATGTAGGTGGTGTTCGTACAGTTGATTGAGTAGGTATGGGAGGTGGAAGTGCAGTTGATAGTGAAGATGCCGACATCGGAGGAATAGTTGATGTGTCTTGCTGAATGCTGACTGAAAACATGGATTGTGCAGTATCAAAGGGTTTGTCATTTATGTATTGATCTCCGAAAGTGAAATCTGTATCGAGATCCTTAAGTGAAGATAGAGAGTTGGTAGACAGATTTGGTTCATCCATCTGCAAGGTCTCATCAGATCTTGTCTCAAGATTCTCCTGCGAGCCTTTTTGCAACAGAGTGTCAACATTCTGACCAGACTGAGTCTTACTTAGTGTAAGAGATTCTTTAAACGTTTCAGATACTTTGTCCAATCCAGATTGTTCTTTAGCAGGAGATGATTCAGTTCTTCTCTTTAGCTCATATTGATTGGTGGTGCTTGATGGAGATGATGAGATCGTTAAAAGCATGTGAGCGGCTTGTTCAGTCTCAACACTAGCAACTCCTTTTCCTTTGTCTTTAATGTTTGAGGTGGATTGTCGAGGCACTTGATCAGGTTCTCTTAACACGACTCCTCCAACTGGGGCTTTTATATTCTGACTCTCTAGGCTTTGCTGGATCCCCATTTGCAGAGCAGCATCATCTTCATCAACTACCTTGGAGCTATCCCTTGCCCCCTCAGTATTTTCACCAATTTCTTTTTCCACCTTCTTTTTCATTTCTTTATGCTTTTTGGATGAGGAGTCTGACTGTTGTGATCTTTCGCGTCTCTTTTTAGGAAGAGAGGCATAAGATGCTTTTGAGCCAGAGATGGTCTTAGGAGCATTGGGTTGTGAGGGAGTGGGTGTGACATTAACAGATGATCTTGCAGCAATTTTCATGAACTGTTTGAAGTAGTCCTTTTTCTTGATATCATCCGTGAGTAGACAATCAGGAATTGGCAATCCAAATATTTCTTTATCCACACCTCTAGGAACATATTTCAGGTTTCCTAAAACAAATTCATCTTCTGCTTTATGTAGAGTTGATTCAGTCCTAGGATTGAAGTTGTGAGTTTGTTGCAAGTACTGGATAACAAGCTTTGAAAATCTGATGCTGGGAATCACAAGCTTGTTCTGTTTCTTTCGGCCTTGAGCTTTGTTCTGAAATTTTGTTCTATCAGATATGAATGTGTGCATAGATAAGGAAAATTCTTCCCAAATACGATCTGAGACATTCACATCAACCCTATTGACAATACCCCATAGGATTTGCAAGATGGGAATTCTCACTTTATCGAACCCTGATGTTTTGCCAGATAAGCACAAGTTGAGAATAGTTGTAATAGCTCTCCAGGGTTGATACATGTGTCCAGTGATTATGTCGGAAGCCCTTAAGATGCTGTTCTGATAACCCAAACCAATTAGAAAGACAATTAGATCGTCAGCCCAGGTGGAGATTCGGAACGAAGGTTGGGGTTACATGGGGTGATTCCAAGAGCCTTGCTAAGAATGGCTGAATCAATCGTGAACTCCCTATCATCTAGTTTGCAAGAGTATTGAGCTGTGATTTTGTCCCATTGAATGGTGTTCCAGAATTGTTGAATGTAAATGGTAGGAATTGAGCATTGCTTGGTAATGGCACCGAAGAAGTTAGTGTTCTTGAGGATATCAATAGACACTTTGAGTATAGGATTTTGTTGTAGCTTTTGTAGGTCCACATAACAATTACTTTTTCCAATATCAGCCCATTGACTCCTGGGAAGGATTTCTTCGTTTGAGAGAACTTTGGATGATGCCGAAGGGGTAACGATCTTTTCAGGGTTTGAACTTGCCATTGATGATCTGAGTAAATATACAATCAACAGTAATGATTGGGAACGAGTTAGATAATAAATGATAAGTGAGACAACATTGAGAGCACCCTTATGACATAGACACATAGTAACTCAGAAGGAGTCCCCAAAACTCATATATAGAATGATTGAGTGGCATTAGTGAGATATTTCAATGAAGTAGATTCCTTTTGATAGATTTTTTACACGACGAGTTGATAAGGGATTAAAGATTAGAGAGTACATTGCAAAGGGATCATGTCATGAGTCAAGATACAAATGTAAAAGTGATATAACAAATATGTATGAAGCAAAAGGTAACATTTGGTTGACATGAGAGAAACCAAGTACCGCTTGCCTAAACAGAAATGTCATAGCAGATTACATAGAGTAAGTTGATTCAACAAGTTGCATCAGGAGATCCTGAGTCAAGTATTGTGAGAATGAGATCAACTTTAGCAAATAACCTTTAAACATTTTAATAACCCTAGACCCTAAAAGATCCATCAAACATGTCTAAAGTCATAAATGGACAAGCTGTCAAATTGGACTAATTCGCTTTATGAAAGTGAACTATGTCGCTAACTTGTAAAGACAAGTCGCCATCACCAGTACCACAGTCAAGTCGCTAACAGTTTAGCTTTCTAAGTCGCTATAATTGCTAATTCGCTAACTTGTAAAGACAAGTCGCCATGAACAGTAACATAACCAAGTCGCTACAAATCTGTTTTACTAAGTCGCTACCGTTACTAATTCGCTAACTTGTAAAGACAAGTCGCTGATAATAATGATACAACTAAGTCGCTTCCCAAGTCGCCAGAATGTAGTACACTAAGTCGCCACAGCAGCTTAGTCGCTAAGTTGAGTGCTAACTCGCTAAGATGAACATTTAAGCTAACTCGCTACCAAGAACAGTGTTAAGTCGCCATCAAGAACAATATAATGCAACAGTTAATTAACCCAGACCAACCCACCTTAGTCGCTATCTAGAACAGGCTTAACCGCTCTAACTCGCCATAAAGAACAAAACCGCTATCAAGAACACCTATCATCTCACCAAATACACGACCCAAACAACCAATCATACACCACCAGTACATGGAAACAGATAAACAACCACACAAGATAAGTTATACCAAACAATTAGTACACTTGCAACATCATTATTACAATAAAACATCGTTACATGATAAATCGAACCTAGGTGGGAATCAAAAGTCACAATTCACGAGCTCGAAGGGATCTGGTTAAAAGGACAAGTTAGAGACGCAACACAAACACGTATGTGAGAACAAATAGAGAGAGATTCGAGTCATACCACTGTTAAATCGCTAAGTCGAGTGATTATTAGACGAGAAGGAAGAAAAGAGAGAAAAGAGAAAAAATTTATTTAAGAAATATGAAAAAGCGCTAAGTCGCTAGGGGTATAGGAGGAGATTTTGGCTATTTGACACATTCGGTCCCTGTGGTTTAGAGGCAAGTGTGGTAAGTCGCTAACAAGGATTTTAGACTAAGTCTCTAGTGTTTTTAAAAGCAAGTTGCAAACATGGTCATTAAATGGTGTAATGTGATCATAAATAATCCATGGCCATAACATAATTATCAGATAGCATAGATAATCACAATGATAACCATGAATCAAATAAACATTTAATGCAAGGCACTCAATACATGGGTACACAAGGATAATCACAAAAACAAGATACGACCACAACCTACAACTGAGAAAACACCATAACCAGATAGTCACAAAAACATAACCAGATAGTCACAAAAGCAAGACACGACCACAACCTACAACTGAGCAAACATCATAACCAACACAGAAGCCGATGGCATAGATAATCAAGAAAAACTTATACACAACAAAAATCTCCCCCTCAATCAATGTCAACAAAGACTATTGATTGACATTAACCAACCCATTAAATTTTTTTTTTTAATTTTTTTTTTTTTTTTTTAAAGATATTAGATGTTCGAACTTCATCTATGATCCCGTATCATTATTGAATGATATTTCTAGGATCGTAGATGTTATCGATGACAGCTAATAAATCTTTTATTAGATGGACGAAAATGACAAAGTTAATAAAAAATTTAGTTAATTTTTTTTAAGATATATGCACATATATAACGGAGCGAGTCCTGATTCAAGATGAATAGGAGTCAAAGTAATGGGTACATTAGTTGTGGCATGCTATAGCTCCTGAATAAGCCATGTTCATTTCTGATGGAAACCAAGTCATGATGTTCCTGATTGAGTTTAGCATTGTACCTGAAAAAGACTGAGAGCACATTGTACTGGAAGCACATGTAGAATTGCACATAGAAGGGTTAGTGACATGTTTAATCTCACATTTGGATGCTTCACAGTATAACACAGACGTATCATTAATGGGGATCCTATTAGGTTCGACATTCTTGAAGAGTTTTCCTGTGGGAATCCACTTGAGGCATGATCTAGGAATGTAAGTTCGTTTAAGTCCATTAAACTTAAAAAATCTGCCAGTGGGAATCCATTTGAAACAACTGTTAGTTGAACTAAATGTGTTCACAGCCTTGTTTTGACAATTAGTCTTTTTGTGATTAGAGTATTTCTTAGGGGATTGATCAGTCAACTGATGTTTTGCATGAGAGCTAGTTGTACTTTTTGTATTTCTGATCTTAGAGCATTGAACATACATATGAGGTTTGAGATTCATCATATCAGAATTAGGCAATGAAGTGACTGGTTTTGACAAAACAGAAGTATTATCAACTTGGGAGGTAAGCCTAGATTTCGATGGTTTAACTCTTTCAGACCTAAAGGCATTAGGTTGTTTAATAACTGTTTCTTTTCGATTGGTTCTGAACATTTGACTTTCCCAAAGTTGAAGGTTTTGCAAACTTAGTGTTCTCCCTATTTCCAATAGACTTCCTAAGCTCATTTTTTAGGGCAACAATATTGAAGCTCTTATCCTGAATTTGGGCTTTGAGGTCATCAATGTCTTTCATCAAGAGGTTAGATTGATTGGCAAACTTAGAATTTGTTTCCTCAAGGTTCTTCCTTAAATGCTCATTTTCTCTTAGAAGGTTGGACACACATAGAGCTAGTTCAGAATTTCTAAATTCTAGTGTATCACTCATCTCATGACAGTCATGTTTCTGGACTTCAGAAAGAAGTAATTTCAGATTGCCTATGGTCGAATCTTTGTCCTGAATCTGGGATTTTAACTGATTAATTTCAAAAAATTCTCGAAATTCTGGAAGTTCCTGATTAGCACAAGGTTTTTTTGCATAAAAGATTTCATCCTTTTGTTGTATTTCACTTTGCAATGAGATACAATGTTTTTCAAGAATTGAAAATTTGTTTGAAAGCTCATCATATACCCTTTTTTCAATCATGTTATTAGCATTAGATTCAGGCACAACCAAGATCGATTTCATGATGTTATGTTCAGAGTAAGAGTCAGGTACCTTTACATGAGAATTTATGTGATCAGTTAAGTGTACCTTATCGATTGATACCTTTTCTGACTCTGAGTATTTGAGATCAGTGCAGTTGTCTTCATCCCTTATTATTACGACTGAGATTCTGCAATCGGTGTCATTCACTGGTTCAACTGGTATATTGCATGACTTGTCACAATCGTTCCATAGTGTCTCTGGACACCCATTCAATTTATTCAGCTTATTATTCTCTTTTGCAGCTTCCTTGATGTATGTTTCCATATTACTCATAAGTTGAATAAATGAGTTTCTGAACTCATGAATTTCCATTCCCGTGTGTTTCTTGAATGATATTCCAGTCATGTTGTCATCAAAATTTGAGGAATATTCTCCCTGGATAAGTGGCTGAAATTGATTAAAGAAAGTCTGAAGAGCGGCTTGAGAATCATCAGATGAGAACTTTTCTTTGGTAATTTGAATCCTTAGTCGTTCTAAGTTAAGTAAGACAGATCTTGTTAAAGTGGGAAAATCCTGACGAAGGATAGCACAACTTGTTCGATCCATAGTTGTAGATAACAGTAGTTTGAGAAGCTGACTGAGATGTTGAAAGGACTCACTGGTGCATTCCATTTTCTTAGCATCATTTGCAAACATTAAGAGTGACTCATTTGAGTTGTTTTGATTAATCGATGCTGAATCATTAAATGTAGAGCATTCAGGGAAGCATCCTATTTCACTATTCTATGCGGTGTCATAGAGAGCAAGTACTTTGGTGATTAAAGGATCAGTGATGAATGACATTGTGTTATTTTGAATTACTACCCCAAGGTATTGAGAATTCCAGTAGCTAAAGACCAAGTATCAAAGATGTTAGTATCAACTCGCTAACCCCCCCAAGTCGCTAGAGATTTTGAGCCAACTCGCTAACACCTAATTCGCTGTACCACCAAGTCGCTAAAAAAAGGCAAATCGCTAAGTAGTAACTCGCTACGCCTCAAGTCGCTAGCAAAATTTTGGCAGCAATTCGCTAAGATTCAAGTCGCTAAAGACTCAAGTCGCTAAATAGCAACTCGCTACTCACCAAGTCGCTACCCGTAGTGGAGAATCCACTACTTGTACTGTAAATCGCTAAGACTAAGTCGCTAGCTTCAAAAACTGCAACTCGCTACAGAATTGTAAAGCAAGTCGCTACGAAGAAACAAATCCGTATGTCAAGTCGCTAGCAAGAAAAACAACATAAACATCACTTTTCAATCCAAAAAACAACCCAACCAAGATGATTCAAGCTTACCAAATGAAAACCTAAACACTTATGATGATTCTAAACATAAAAGTACAAACAAAATCCAAGCTTTAACACAAGAAATCAACCAAATGATGCACAAACCACTAAACTTTTTCAAACTCAAAAAACACCTAAAAACCACTAGAAATCCAAAGATGTGCAAGATATGATCTAACCATGGCTCTTGATACCAATTGTAGGATATTGGATTTCACTTACATATCATAACATTAACACAATGAGCTTATAGATGATTTTAGAGAGAGAGAAAGTGGGATATTCTAGTAAGAGAAACTTGCGGAATATTAGATTACCAAAGAACATCCAACCCTCTACCTTGCAAGGTAGAGGGTATTTATAGGTTACAGACTAAACGACCTCCTGACGGCCTGTGGATCAGGGATACAATGGGTAAAGACCCGTCCTTCCTCCACGGTGTTGCACTATACTAATCTACGCTACTACTTATTTAATAACTAACATAAATAGAGACAAGTCTGCGAGCTAGCTTTTGCTAGATAATACTTGGGGTGACCGACTCTTTTACATATGGAATTTCTGATTCCTAACAATTGTAACCTAATAAGAATGCTTAGCATATAAAATTTCGCGTGATACTTATACTTTCAAAAAATTTGTTATACAGACCTATTCAAGATCTATATTCATAAGGTGGACTGGGATTAACATGTGGTAACAGAGAATGATAAAAGTGTTGCTGAGCCAATGTGGTCTTGGATTGACAATTTGCAAGAATAACATACTGATTACAATGTAGCAGACCTACTCACAAAAGCTTTTAATGTGGGGAGGTTTAGGTACTTAGTAATTAGTGTAGGTAAGATCAATCTCTAATTCTCAAAATGTTTTTGCAAAAGTAAAAGGTAGTACTGCTATTGGAACTCTTAGTACGGCTAGTGTATATGATTCCACTGCTTGTTCTTTTTTGTTAAGTCCTGGTAGAGCGTATGATGTTTTAGTGCTTGTGTTACACTTACAACTGCTAAGTGTCTAACCCTAACAAACTTTGTGTAGTTCTGGGTTGTGTTTGTCTCATGCAGGTTTTTGAAGAAGATTTGTACATAGTTTCTTGGATTGTTTATAAGCACTAGTATTTTTAGAGTTTGCTGCTGAGCATTTAATGTTTCGAAAAAAAAGAAAAAAAGTGTAAATTTTGTTGTATTCTTCTTAAAAAATATGCATGATATACTAAATTTCCAAATCATTTGTAAAGAAGGACTTGGTTGAAAGATCGGAGGGCAAACCTGTTTCCACTGCTTGCTTTAATGGGAGCACTGCTAGTATTGAGAAAAGAACTGCTAGCTCGTTTATGCTGAATTGTGAAACTAGAGGGACTGTTTTGAAACTTTTTATCATAACGTATTTATTCCCCAAATCACGGCTAGTAATTCAATCGGTCTCACAAACACATTTACTTTGCTCTTAACACAAACCCTAATCGCACAAATCGCTCAATTATACTTATCCCAAATTGCACGAACCCTAATTTTTACAATGCCGAGTGAACTTTCATCTTCTCACAACTTGGTTGCATACTTACAAAAGAATGAAGCTTCAAAAGGGTTTCATGAGATGATTGATTTCATCAAACAAACCTCTATCTCTTATGCTTTGACTGCTACACCTGTTGTTCTTAAGGCTTACACCCGTCAATTTTGGAGGACGGCTGAGATTGTGACGAGGGATGGTGTAGACACAATTAGGGCACTGGTTGATGAGAAGGAAATTATGGTTAATGAGGAGGTTATTAGGAATGTGCTATAGTTTCAAGATGATGATGGGGAAGTAAATATGGTAGATTCAGAGATCTTTACTGGTCTGGAAAGAAGGGGTTATGAGAGAAGGGGTACCAGTTTAAAATTTTAAAAAGGTATGTTTTCCCCCCAATGGAAGTTCTTGATACATACCTGTCTTATGTGTCTTAGTAGCAAAACCACTAGCTTTGATGAATTTCCCTCCAAGATTGCTACTGCTATCATATGCCTTACTCAACAAAAAGTATATAATTGGTCAAGAATGCTCTTTGAGGCTTTACAAAAGAATATTAAGAAAAAAGGCAAGTATTTTCTATATCCTAGGTTCATCCAGATGATCATTGATAGTCAGATTGTGGACCCCAAACCACATCAGGGGAAGTTTGATCTATTTTTCATTACTACAAAAGTCTTTGCCAACATGAAGAGAACTAGTATACTTTATACAGGTATTGTTATTCCTCTTTGTCCTCATATGCTTGATTTGCCACATGATTCAGAGAATGAAGAAAAGGATGAACCACAACCTCCCCCAACCACTACTGAGCACGAGGTTTCCACTGCTATGCCAACCACACCACCACCTACAACAACTGTTGAGCCTTCACCTTCAACTTCAAATCATTTTAGTCACACGTAGGAAGAGGAAGGGCAATAGGCTTCCTAAGGCTGGTGCGAGTGGTGTAGTTCATGAGCCAGTCATAGGTGATGAAGGTGACATGATTGGAAGGGTTATCATTACTGACTCAAGCTTAGTAGCTGAGCAGGACAATCATAACATCGATAAGACCCAACCAGTGCCAACTCCTAATGATGAGGGTAGAATGGAAAACCAACAGGAATTGATGGATCACATTATTGTACAAACTGACAAGTCCAATGACCCACCTCTCGGACCAGGTAATACAGGTCGAAGTGAAGAGGATAGCAAGCAACTCATAAAAGAATTGATGGACATGTGTACGACCATGGAGTCTCAGATCAATGGCTTACAACAGATGACAACTTCTCAAGCTGCCACTATCAAGAGGTTGCAGCATAGAGTTAGCGTTGTGGGAAACAAAAGAAAGCCAAAGGTCAAACAATTCAAAAGATTGATGAAGGTGGCCACTACGCAAAGGTTTGGCTCCTCTGAAGGTCAGGGTGTAGATGATGCATCCAAACAGGTGAGGAATGATAGCATGAATTCAGGGGAGGCTTTGGTTGATATGGAGATTGACAGTGGTGACAATGATAATGATTACTTGGTGGTTCATAAGGATGGGAATGAAGCAGTGGTGGATAATCCAACAAAGACTATAGTTGTGGAGAATGTAAAAGAAGTGGAGCATGTAACTAAGGATGTAACCATTACTGAAGCTGCAACCACTGTTAGTGTCGCTTAAACCACTGCTAGTTCAAAAGTTTCATCTGCTGACACAACAACTGCTACAATAACAACCACCAGAATAACAACTACTACAAAATCAAAGGAAACTGAAGATGAGATTGCTATACTAAGGGTGAGCAAAACCGCCCGAAACCGACAAGGCCCGACAAACCGCCCGAAACCGACAAGGCCCGAGCCCGACCGAATACTAAACGGGTGGGGAGTCGGTTGTTATATATGCATTGTATCGGTATCGGGTCGGTTCGGGCTAAAAACCGACTCCAACCCGAATGAAGCCCGCCAAAAAAAGAAGCCCAATTAATTATTAGGTATTTGTCAAAATATCCGCCCCTTTTTGTTTCTCAAACACAAAATACGCTTCTCTAAAACAAAAAACTCATCTCCCAAAGACCCAAACACAAAACGCATCTCATAAATACGAATGGACCAATGTCAACTCAAGAACACGAGGGGTGAATCAATCTCTTCTTCTTTGCCTACATACGAATCATTTGCATCTCAACAAAACAATATAATGGAAGTAAGTATTTTTACATGTTTTATATAGTTTGGATTGTTTTATATAGTTTAGTTTAGATTGTTTAATTGATTATTTGATTATAGTTATACTTTAGATGGAAAAAAAGGTAGATATCGTGTACTGATGAGTGATAATAACTGATGTAGGCAAAAAAAAAACCACAAAAGTATTGATATTTGATTATTTGATCGTGTACTGATAAAGTGATAATTTGATAAGACATCATGGGACATCATTTAGGCATTTAATGAAAGTATTGATATTTGATAAATCAGTTAATAAATGTGAAACATTAGTTAGTGACTTAGTGAAACATCAGTTAATAAATGAAAGGTATTTGATATTTGATAAATGAAACATGGGACATCAGTTAACATTTAATGAAACAGTTAGTAACATTTAATATTGTGTATTGATATGAAACAGTCAGTAACATTTAACATTTAATGAAACAGTCAGTTAACATGGCATTTATTGGATTCAGTTAACATTGAAGTGTATTGATATTGTGTGTTTACTTGTTTGTTTAGGATCAACCGATTGACGTTGAGACTATTGAAACTGATGATAATAAACGCAAAAGGAAAGCCCCTCCCAAACCAAGGAAAACGACTTCCGAGTGTTGGAAATACTTTGAAGCAAAGTTTGAACCGGATGAAAATGGTCAAGTCATTAAGATGGCATATTGCAAATATTGTGATGCGGTTCTCAAAGCCGATTCAAAAATGCATGGTACGCGACACTTGAATACTCATTATGCAAATTGTGATAACAACCCCGATGTTGAGAAAATTAAGAAATAAAAACACTAGCTTTTAAGAAAAAGATTGGGGAGAATTTTGAGGGTGATAGTAGCATTGGTACTTTAGAAACTTGGAAGTATGATGAAAAATTGATTAAAAAGTCGTTGATTGAGTTGATTATTCTTGCGGAGCTTCCATTTAAGTTTGTTGAACACCCAGCATTCATTAGATTTGGAAATAACATGCAACCTAGATTTAATATGCCCTCTTGTTTTACTATTGCTAGGGATGTTTCTATGTTTTTTCTAGACGAGAGGAAGAGCCTATTAAATTTCTTAAGCAACAAGGCCACCACCGTTCATTTAACCACCGATACGTGGACGTCTAGTTGTAAAAGAATGAACTTTATGGTATTAACCGCCCACTTTATAGATGATGATTGGGTAATGCATAAAAGAATTATTAATTTTAGACCAATTCATAGCCATAGAGGGGTGGATATTGGTAGGGCACTTTTGGAATGTATAAACGGATAGGGAATAAAGAATGTTATGACCATTACGGTTGATAACATATCTTCAAATGACAAAGCTCTTGAATACTTGGTAGAAAATTTACCAAATAAGTATGATGGTGGTAAACATTTTCACATAAGATGTATGGCTCATATTTTAAACTTAGTTGTCAAAGATGGTTTAAAAACATTCAACAAGGAAGTGAATACCATAGGCTTAGCCATGAAGTACATAAAACATTCAAGCCAAAGAGTGACTAACTTCAAAGAAAGTGTTGAAAAGGCTTGTACTTCAAATAAGTTTTTGGTTTCCGAATGCCCTACAAGGTGGAATTCCACACATGATATGTTGAAAACCGCAATTGAGTTAAAAGAAGCTTTTTTTTAATATGATTTTCATAACTCTTGTTTTGCCCGAGACCTAGAGGAAATACCTAAGCGGGGTGATTTTGAGGTTTGTAATAAGATAGTTGCATTTTTAGAAAAATTTAAAGAAACAACCGAACTTGTGTCAAATGTATCATCTCCCGTAGCTCATTTGTGGTTTGGAGAGGTTCTTGATATTGATAAGCATCTTCGTGAGTGGCAAGAAAAACCTTCTTTTAAGGTAATGGTCGAAGAAATGAGAAAAAAGTATGACAAATATTGGGGTGATTACAAAAAAAATCAACCATTATATGTACTTTGCCGTTATCTTAGATCCCACAATGAAGTCGGAAATAATAGGCTACGGGTTTAGACATTTGATAGAAAATGGTTGCATACCCATGGAGGTCAATGACGATAGTGATGAGACGCCACTTTCATTTTTAACCGAAGATGAATTATGTGACAAATTGGTTAAGAAGGTTGAGAACGATATGGGGGTATTGTTTGCCATGTACAAAGAAAAATATGACACAACCATATCAAGTGAAATACCAAAAGCAACGTCTAGTCAAAGTAGTAACACAATTCGTCGTCGTGGTAATTCTTTCTTAAATGCTTTTAAAGATAAAGTTGGAAATAAGTTGAGCGGGGGTGAAGACGAGTTGAACAAATATCTAAAAGAACCGCATCTTGAGCTAGAGGATGACGAACAATTCGACATACTTAATTGGTGGAAGGTAAATAGTCCAAGATTCCCAATTGTATCAAAGATGGCTAAAGGTAAAAACTTATGTTTTTTTTTTATTAAATTTTAGATGTCTTAGATTATTTTTGCTTTGTTTTTTATAAACTTATGTTTTTTATTAATAGATATCTTGTGCATCCAAGTATCCACCGTTGCTTCCGAATCTGCCTTTAGTGCAAGTGGTCGCGTTTTAGACCCGTATAGGAATTCTTTAGCGCCTAGCATTGTAGAGGCTTTGGTGTGCACACAAGATTGGATCCGTACATCAAGTAGAAACATCACTTTGGATACTTTAGAGGATTTAATGAAAGACGACGAGGTTGCTAAAGGTAAAATATTTATATATAAGTTTATTGGTTATTTGGTTATATTAGTAACTTATGTTTGATTTATGTTCTCATGTTTTTTCTAGAAATTCAAGAGGCGTTAGAGAAACAAAAAGGAGAACATGGAAATTCAAGAATGTTGTGATTAGTATTTGGTATTTGTATTTGGAGCAATGATTCAAGACATTTGTCATTTGTGTTTGTATTTGGAGCCGTATGGTATTTGCTTTTGTATGTTTGATCATTGATGAAGACAATGTGGACTGATGAAGACAGTAGGCTCAGTAAGTCAGTAGACATATGGTCAAAAAAAATTTGTAACTGCAGCTCAGTGGTATTTGTTATTTGTGAATTGTGATTGTGTTTGTGTCTGTTTTGGTCTAAAAAAAATGGAACTGCAGCTACCTCAGTAGCCATTCATAGAATCATTTCATTTTTGGTTTTCTATGTTTGCTGGGCTGGGCTTTGTCCTTTGATTTTTTACAGCATGCACCTTTGATTTTTGCTGGGCCTGCTTTGTCCTTTGATTTTTTACTTGATGCAACTTTAACTCGGGCTAGGCCCGTTTGTAATGGAGCCCGAAACCGAGTAGCCAGTTTGGTACCCGATACCGAACCGACTTAAACGGGTCGGGACTCGGGCAAGGTTTCTGAGTTTAATCGGGAGTCGGTTTAGTCGGGTCGGGTCGGGCCGGGTCGGGCTCCGACCCGATGCTCAGCCCTATGCTATACAACTGATTAACTTAAAGCAATCTCAACCCATGACAATTGAAGTACCATCAAAACGTGCACCTAAAACTTCAAACAAAGCAACTGCTAAAAGTATTAGAATTGGTGATGATAAGGTTTTAAAAGGTACCATTTTGAGGGGTCGTTTAAGTCCTTATTTGATCACTTTTGTATCCGTTATTGCTTAATATCGTTCCTTTTCACTTTTTAGGTCTCGTGAAGGCAAAATGCTGGAATGGCACTTATTTGGACAGAAAGGCGCGAATATATGAAGAAAATGGCCAAAGTCGAAATCGAGACACTCACAGTCGCTGAATGTAGAAGGCGACGGCGTCAGGAGCTATTTGCGACGCCGTCGGAGAATTATTGTGACGGGTCAGAACTCAAAACTCGTGTTTTCAAGGGACGGCGTCTAGTTGTGAAAGAGTAGGCCGTCGCTACTCAGACGGCCTAGATGCGATCCAGACGACGTCAGAAGCTGAAGAGGACGGCGTCACGGACATAAGGTGACGCCGTCGCAAGGTTAACGTGGCCAAGACGAAACCCTAATGGCGGCGACACGACGGCGTCACTAAACATAAGGTGACGCCGTCGCAATTGTAATCTTATATATAGAATCCGAATTTTTCAGTCTTGAGGTGGAGAGTCTTTGGAGTAAAAACCTAAAACCGAACCTAAGGTGTCTTGTACAGTATTTTAGGGTTTTTAACCCTATCTTACACCAAGATAAGTCTTTGCTTCATTAATTCAATTATGTCTTTGATTATTTGTGTGTATGCTTGCATGTTCTCCATGTCCGGCTAATTTATTCGTGTGTTTGCTTAGGAAGTATGAAACTTAATTATTAAATATTGATTGGTTGTTTCTTATCTTAGTTGATTAATGATCTAGTAATGCGATAGGTCATTCGTTGTGTACTTAATGCTTGATTCATCTTTGTGAACCCTAGAGTATGATTACCTGAGTGATTGTAGTCTAAACCATCCGAAGAGCGCCTTAGAGTAGGAGTCTATAATCTCTAAGTGGATTTGTAGACAAGACCCTTTGGTAAGTTCGAAGAGTTAGGGAGAAACGCATACCCTACAACTTTAAAAACACAACGCAACTAGGAATAAGACGTGACACTCAACCATCAATAGGAGATAATTAAGGAGTAATACAAACTAAGTAAACACATCTTTAAACTATCATACGAGCACACATTAATTAGGCATAGACTCCCACAACCTTAGTTTAGATAATTAGATAATAGTAGAGTAATCGGTAGAAATACCAACCCCCCAAATCCAATACCCGAGATTCGTACCTTTCCATTTTCATAAAATATAAAAAGATAAAAAATAATCTTCCTCAACCTTAACCTTAGCGTAGTAACTCCCTACTAGCATTCCTATTCCCCTAGAGAACGATATCAATACCCGTGGCTTACCCTAATTACTACACTACAACGATTAGGTTCACTGCCTAGGGTGTTATAAAACTTGCTCGAAGAAAAGGAAGTTTCCTTGACCCCGAACGACGCGTGTAGCGTTATCAAGTTTTTGGCGCCGCTGCCGGGGAATAGAATAGCTAGTTAGTAGTCCACCTCGTTTAGGTTTCTTTGCTTGATTCCTATCAAGTAAATTTTTCTTATTTTTTTTTTTATTTTTTTTTTTTTTTTTAGATTTCTCTTAGTCTATCCCCCTTCTTCGTAACCTTTGTTAGTAATTCCATCACTTTTCATCATGGAAGGTGATAACCCACTACCCTTCATCAACATACCACCAAATGACCCACCAAGAGCCCGTACTCTTGGTGAATACTCGAGACCAAGCCACCTAGGCTATAGGAACACCATTGAGCTTCCCGACCAAGCCCAAACTACGGCCCTGCGATCCGACACCATCCGGTTGGTGCAAAACGGATGTGCATTCCATGGACTTCGTTCCGAAGATCCAAATCAGCATCTGAGGGATTTCCTCAAAATCGTCGATTCCATCGACCTTGATGCTACTACTCGGGAGACCACGCGCCTGCGTCTCTTCCAATTCTCTCTACGGGACCAAGCTAGTAATTGGCTTGAGCGACTTCCCGCCGGCTCCATCTCAAGTTGGGATGATCTTACTTGTCGCTTCCTTGCTCAATTTTTCCCACCGGGGAGAACCACTAAGCTTAGGAATGACATCTTGATGTTCCAACAACGTCAAGGTGAATCTCTCTACGAAGCATGGACCCGATTCAAGGACTTACTTCATAAAGTCCCTCATCACGGCATTGATCTTTGGCTCCAAGTCCAAATCTTTTATGATCATGTCAACTTTCCCACTAAGCGATCCATTGACCAAGCGGCCGGTGGAAAACTTAGTGATCTCACCGCAGAAGAATCATGGGAAATAATAGAGGACCTTGCCCTCTATGACAACGAAAGTTGGGATGACCCCCGTGAGCTGCCCAAAACCGTCAAGGCAATCTCCTTGCCTCCTCCCGACCGTAGGATGATCGAACTTGAAGATCAAGTTAAATTCCTCATGAGTTCCTACAAAAATCCTAAGTCCTCACGACAAGTGAATCAAATCACTCTACCTTGTGAGTTATGCAGTGGTCCCCATGACACTCGTGACTGCTCAAGGCTCTCCGAACAAGCTTTTGCGGACTACGCCTCCATACGTACCGACGGAGCGGGAGAGAAGTGGTACACTTTCAAACCCGAACAAAACAACTTAGGAAACTCATACAACCCCTCATGGAAAAATCACCCTAATCTTAAGTGGAACCAAAACTCAAGCACACCCCAAAGTTCATCTAGTTCGCCTAATAGGTTCAATTCTTCTTATACCGGGAACCCCACTAATCTTGAAGCAATTGCATCTAGATTTTTGTCATCCCAAGAAACTCGATTGAATAAGCTTGAAGCCGATTTTAAGCAAAAACAGAGCGAGATGACAACCAAGCTTGATGCCCTCTTAAAAGCCTTCAATGAGCGGGAAGTTGGAGCACTCCCAAGTGATACCATTAAGAACCCAAAAGTGAATTCGATTGCATCGACTTCACATTCCAGTTCACCATGGGAAAGTGCACATCCATGTCCCTCTCACCCAACGGTTCACTCGGTAAATGCTATCAAAAAGGGTTCCAAGTCATCCAAGAAATACCAAGGCCCGGCACCTTTGGTAAAGCCTACTCCTGAGAAACCCGTCAGCCAAGAATCCAAACCTAGTTTAGAGGAGAAGTACAAGGAACTCTATCAAGAGAAACCAATTCTTGAAGTCTTAGCTCATGCACCTTATTATAATGCTTTAAAAGAAAAATATGAGTTAGAACTTAGGCTTGGGAAACATGGGTCCGCCTTTGTGCGAAACAACTTACCTAAGAAGTTAGATGATCCCGGGCTATTCACTCTTCCGTGTAGACTTGGAACTTCCAAGCCACTCGATGCTTTAGCCGATTTAGGATCATGCATCAATCTCGTTCCGTTGTCCCTTCATAGAAGCCTCAACCTAGGTAAAATTGAACCAACGGAAACTATCTTAGGATTAGCGGACGGTAGTATAGCACGTCCGGTTGGAATAATAAAGGACATGGTAGTACATGTAGGAGAGTTGACTCTTTTGGCCGACTTTCATGTACTCGACATGAATAAGGACCCGACATGCCCATTACTAGTTGGAAGAGGATTTTTAGCTACCGCTAGTGCCATCATCGATTGTAAGATGTCCAAAATAGTGGTAGGAGAGGGGAGTGCTAGATCCGTTTACGATGTTAAAAAACATACATACTATAAGGATGAGGAAATCCCACCAGAGATAGGGTTGGATAGAGAGCCTTCTCGATATGGACCTTGGATTGAGAAGAACATCATAGGCCCCCAAAGACCTTTTTACCTAGATAAGGCCTTTGCTAGTGCAGCAACTTTCCAAGAACAAGAATTGGCTAGGGATATAGAAGTGAACCCGTTCGAGGACGCCTTAGTATTTAGGAAGATGACCGAGTTCCTAGGAAGCTTGCCTGTTAACCTTGTCATGAATAAGTGGATAGTTGAGAAATCCGAACACATGTGGAATTGGAATAGACCGCCTAGTGATGGTAATGGAAGGTGGCACATTAGGATACAAATCTATGATCCCGATGGTGAGATGTTTGAAAAGGCATATTTAACCGAACGTACTACTAGGAACTTGAATGATAAGTTTGATCCTTACGACATTGTTGAGGATAGACTTACGTATATCGGTACGTAGGAGCACGACTACGAGTCTAGCTACAAGACTCTTAAATAAAGAAAAGCGCTTCGTGGGAGGCAATCCATGCTTAATTGTTTGCTTGTTAGTGTCATATATCTTTTATTAATTGTTTATCCTCATGTTTAAATTTGTAAAAATGCTTTATTTTGTTTTTAACTTCGTCTTAATTACATATAAAGGTATTTTACATAAGGGATAAGTGTAGGGAGGATTACACACATTTTCAAAAGAAACGTAAACATGAGAATAACAATTAACTAAAAGATATATATGTTTGTTTGTTCGAGTCAAATGCTTGTATCGAGTCATAATGAATGTTTTGCAGAAATTTTTCCAGATTCTAAAGATGTAAATTTTCCAGAATTTTTTCCAGAAAATCGCAGACCAGTTTTTGTCAAGATAACCTGACGGCGTCAGGATTGCAACCTGACGGCGTCAGGAAGGAGTAAAAACATCAGATTACTTTTTCTCGTTTTCTGAGCTACTTATAAATTTTTGGAATTTTCCAGGTCTTAATTTTCTTAGAAATTCTGTAAACATCCATTCCACAAGCATTATATCCTAGTTTAAATCGAGTCTTATATATATTATTACCGCCGATTTTACGCGAAGGTTTCGTTTGTTTTCTTCAAGTGTGCAGGTTTAGTTTGTCAAGAAGAAGTTACATAAGATTGGAAGGAGCTTTTCACGCATAAATTCTTCTTGAAAAGAATTTAACCACCACTTTACACGGATCCTACCGAGCTAATCAGGGGAGTATTAGTTTCTTTCGTTTTTAATTACCTTCTTTTATCATAACTTTGATACTTTCGGGAACATTGGGGACAATGTTCAGTTTAAGTGTAGGGAGGGAAAATAAAACGGGAACTTTGAAACTATGCTTATCCTTGACTATTTGCTTTGTCTAATTGTGATTGTGTAATAAACCATGAGAAAATGTCGGTTAGGGTAATTTTGGCACCAAATTTAAAATTTTTCATGACATATAGGAGTGGGCCATTAGTCTTAACAAAAGCGTCTCACGGATAGGAAGTTATATGACTAGCACAAAACCCTTACCACCCAAATTCCACCCAAAATGTGAGGATCGCCCTTAGATTAGTAGGAATTAAAGCATTCATCTTTAATGCTTAGAGTGTGAACCGGTAGTATATTAGATTCTAGAACTTGTTTTGTGATGCATTCCGAGATCGCAAGTGAGGCTACACTTGTGTAGTTAGGAATAACTAAATGATAAGAGGCATTAGGATAACCCTTGTTTGATACCTGTAATATAATTACTTCTTCCACATCGGTTGAGTAATTCCCCCACACCCTTTGCGTTGTACTCATCTTTAGTACACGATACCCCTAGTTAACCCCTCAGAGCCTATCCTTTTCGCGGTTCTCGTGATATTTCGGTTTTTCCGGAATATCAATGAAGAGCGTTGTTTACACCCCACCCCCAAATATACACCCAAATCGCCTTAGCCTACCCCTTATGCACTCACTTTTAGTGCAATTATTTGTTATCACCCCAAACCCTTAGTTCAATTATCTAGTTGCTTGCATAAGTTGCTAAGTCGAGTCATATCCTTTGTATACAGTTTTGGGATGATTGGGATTCATGGGAAAAGTTAAAGTTTATGAAATAACGGGAAGGGAACGTTAAATTCAAATTCCCTTTGTTTACGTAATAATGTACCCCAAGTGTTTTGATCTTTTCAAATCGGGTCAAATTAGTGTTAGAGTAATAAAAACTCAAGTGTAGGGATATGCTTATAAATCCCTAGTATTTTGATGTTATCTTAGAGGATGGTAGAGTAAAAGTGTATGAAAAAAAAAAAAAAAAAAAAAAAAAAAAAAAAAAAAAAATCGAAAAAAAAAATATATAGAAAAAGAGAAAAGAAAAAAAATAGAGTGAAAAAAAAAAAAAAAAAAAACGTACGGGCTACCATCCTACATCTATCTTTTAAATTTATGTTTGTTTATTTCAGTTATCTAGAATTTAGAGTGTCGAGTCTTGGCTTAGCAACGCCTTTCTTCATATGCAGTTAACATAAAGATTTTTGACTTACCACCACTAAATAGCCTATCCCACCAAACCCTTATTTCCCTACCGTAAGCCTAACATTACAACCCTTTAAAAGACCTCTTTGATAGTCTTTCCTAGGTGCTTACGCCAAAGCGATGGAGGTTTGATCTATTCTCAAGCCTATGGTAATCTATGTACTAGGACCGGTTAATGAGTGTTTATCTTCCATTTCCTATATTGTTATATTTCATTTATACACCTGAGAGAGATGTGAGTATCCAAACACCCCATGTGAGGTGCTAGTATGTAATTTCCGTGCTTGTTATGACTTTTGCGGGGCTTATATGTGTTGTGGACCGTTTTGAATTAATGCTGAATGACCCCTAACTTATAAATTAATTGGCTAAAAGCACATTTGCTTGAGGACAAGCAAATAACAAGTGTAGGGATATTTGATAAGGTTTTAAAAGGTACCATTTTGAGGGGTCGTTTAAGTCCTTATTTGATCACTTTTGTATCCGTTATTGCTTAATATCGTTCCTTTTCACTTTTTAGGTCTCGTGAAGGCAAAATGCTGGAATGGCACTTATTTGGACAGAAAGGCGCGAATATATGAAGAAAATGGCCAAAGTCGAAATCGAGACACTCACAGTCGCTGAATGTAGAAGGCGACGGCGTCAGGAGCTATTTGCGACGCCGTCGGAGAATTATTGTGACGGGTCAGAACTCAAAACTCGTGTTTTCAAGGGACGACGTCTAGTTGTGAAAGAGTAGGCCGTCGCTACTCAGACGGCCTAGATGCGATCCAGACGACGTCAGAAGCTGAAGAGGATGGCGTCACGGACATAAGGTGACGCCGTCGCAAGGTTAACGTGGCCAAGACGAAACCCTAATGGCGGCAACACGACGGCGTCACTAAACATAAGGTGACGCCGTCGCAATTGTAATCTTATATATAGAATCCGAATTTTTCAGTCTTGAGGTGGAGAGTCTTTGGAGTAAAAACCTAAAACCGAACCTAAGGTGTCTTGTACAGTATTTTAGGGTTTTTAACCCTATCTTACACCAAGATAAGTCTTTGCTTCATTAATTCAATTATGTCTTTGATTATTTGTGTGTATGCTTGCATGTTCTCCATGTCCGGCTAATTTATTCGTGTGTTTGCTTAGGAAGTATGAAACTTAATTATTAAATATTGATTGGTTGTTTCTTATCTTAGTTGATTAATGATCTAGTAATGCGATAGGTCATTCGTTGTGTACTTAATGCTTGATTCATCTTTGTGAACCCTAGAGTATGATTACCTGAGTGATTGTAGTCTAAACCATCCGAAGAGCGCCTTAGAGTAGGAGTCTATAATCTCTAAGTGGATTTGTAGACAAGACCCTTTGGTAAGTTCGAAGAGTTAGGGAGAAACGCATACCCTACAACTTTAAAAACACAACGCAACTAGGAATAAGACGTGACACTCAACCATCAATAGGAGATAATTAAGGAGTAATACAAACTAAGTAAACACATCTTTAAACTATCATACGAGCACACATTAATTAGGCATAGACTCCCACAACCTTAGTTTAGATAATTAGATAATAATAGAGTAATCGGTAGAAATACCAACCCCCCAAATCCAATACCCGAGATTCGTACCTTTCCATTTTCATAAAATATAAAAAGATAAAAAATAATCTTCCTCAACCTTAACCTTAGCGTAGTAACTCCCTACTAGCATTCCTATTCCCCTAGAGAACGATATCAATACCCGTGGCTTACCCTAATTACTACACTACAACGATTAGGTTCACTGCCTAGGGTGTTATAAAACTTGCTCGAAGAAAAGGAAGTTTCCTTGACCCCGAACGACGCGTGTAGCGTTATCAGGTGAGCCAGTAAAAAAGCCAGTATTTACTCAACCTAAGGATCTCGGAAAGGGTAAAGCTGTTGTTATTGAAAAATATCCACCTTTGAAGTTTGGGAGTAGAGAAGAGCAAGAAGGCTATGGTGAAGGGGAAGCTAAAAAAGTAGATAGAATTGAATGTTGATGTTCTTGCTCATGAAAAGAAGGCTGCAGAACAGGAAAAAGCTTCTCTTAAGCCTATTGAAGAGATTGCTAACTATGAAACTCCATTAGCAATCAAGGATAAGATTCATGGAATAAAGAAGAGGATGCCTGATAAATCAAAAGCTGTAGATAAAGATTCTGAGTCTGAGACAGAGCATATAGAGACTAAAGAGGACATGGAAGCAAACAGGGAAAGGCTAATGGTTCTTACAAAGCTATCTACAGAGATGGAGTCAGATGCAGTTTCTATTGCAGTTCAACGTCCAATTGTCTGGTACACATTTAAAATCATAGATGGAAGTGAAGGATGTTGGAATTTTAAGAGAACCAATGGTGAGATTCATGTTTTTAGTAAATTTTCACAAATGCTTCATTCCATGAATAGAGATGATTTGGTGACCATCTGGAAGTTGTACAAAGACAAATTTGGTGATGTGTGTCCACATGATTATCATGAGAGGGTGATGTATTATAATTTGAAGATCTTGTTTGAACCCACTCATGATGAACCAGAATGGAAAGTACTCAACAATGGCAAGGTTATAAGATGGTTTCTATATCAGTCTTGTGGAGTACATGTGTTAACCATTCCAGCAATGGTTATTCATATGTTGGTAGAAAATGATTATCCTAAACTGAATGCTCATCCAGAGCTTATAACTCAGATGTTACAGCCTGGTAAATTAAAACTACAAAAAGTCTTTGATGATCAAGCTTGCAGGTTACTAAGGAAATACGAAAAGATACTTAACCCTGATAAGTGTTTGGAAGCATCCTATAAGTAAGTTGTTATGTGCTTCAAGAGGAAACTTGATGAGTAATTGTAGTTGACTCCTAAAGTTCAGTAATGGTATAAAAAAAATATTGTTTAGTTACTTAAATTAAGTAATATAAAGGCTTTCAACTCATACATTACCAATGTTGCCTCGTGAGTTTGGGCTGCTAATGAAATGGTCTACCAGTCTCACCTACTGCTAGTACGCTCTAACCTACTGCTAATGTATTGGAACTACTGCTGGTTGTTAGGATCATCTACAAAATACAATACGTGGTAAACTGCTGCTAGTATATGACTTACAACTGCTTTCGCCATACAACTACTGCTGGAGTTTAACAACTACTGCTGGAGTTTAACAAATACTAGAGTTATTTGTAACTAATGCTTATGTTTTAGTAGATTGTATTGATAAAAGAATAAAAAACAACCAGAAACAGATAAGTATGCAACGTTGGCTGATAATGTGTTGAAAAACTACAGTTTGCATACGATCTTGTGCAATATTTAAAATACTGCTTATCATTAAAAAAACAATACATAGTGAGATAAGACACCATTTATAAGGGATCTGTAATTAAAGTCATAAACTGCAAGTGGAAGTTAATACTGCCAGTGATGAAGACCAAGTAATAAACGGTTACAGATGCATGTACACTGCTGATTTTAAGTAAACAGTGCTGATGAGGGTTACAAATGCATGTACGATGGTCACAAAAGTTTTATTGTAATTGTGTTAGGATGTATAGGATGGTGCACAACTATGTTGTAGCATAACCTTTAGTTATAATTTCAAAGTTAAGGGATAAGGTCAACAACCAACATTTATTAGGATGTTAATGCTTTTAAATGCGGTTAGGTAGAGGCTTTATTTTATAGTGAGATTTATAGTCACAGGCACAATCATAAACAGACGCACATTAACACTGGTTTTACACACACATATCAGCAAAACCCTAATAAAAATGACTACAAAAAAAGCTGGTGGGTTTTTGTTTCTGTAAATATTAGTTTGCTAATGCTAAGCTTGTTTTCAAGCATCTTTATAGTGTTTGTTTATTTTGTAGATATCATAACAATCTCTTCTGATTCAAGCATAAAAATGTCCTCAAGCACTTCAGATACAATGCAGCCATGTAATCCATGGGATTCATACTTCCCAAACGTTGAAAGCTCTGAAAGTGATTCAAGCTCTATATCCAGCTATTTGTCTAGCTACAGATCAAGTGACTATTCTGACAGACCCGATGTGGTAGCTTACCACGACAGTCGGTTGAAAAGGGCAGCGTTTACGAGTTTTGAGGAAAAAAAGCCTTTAGTTTGTGATGCCCAAAGTCGGAACCTCCCGGGTAAAAGGATTCAGGTAATATGATTTTCAAATAAACAAACATGGGCTGATATTAATGAGAAGAAATTTGGCATAAATAATCCCTCGACAGTCGCAGGAGCGGCTGACAAAGGCAAAGGCAAAGGGAAAAAAAATGGCTTAAGGTTCATCTGTTTACCTTATCTAGTAGTTTGTTGATGTACTAAAAAAACTGGAATGGTTGTTATATGTTTAATCTATAATATGTGCACATGAAATCTGCTGTGACTATTTGTGCAGATCTTTTTAGTATTTATGCATATGCCTTGACTTAGATAGGTGGAAATGGAACATCTACTTTTCTGTGTATGTTTACTTTTTACCTATAAACAAGTAATAAATAACCACAAGTTTAACAGGCTTACCTTTGAAAAAAGGTTCACACGATCAGTTCTTTTAAAGATGGACTTCCTAGACCAGCCTAGTGCTCACCAAACATGACATTTTTTAAAGGACTCAAGGATCCACACCTATACGACTAAAAAAAATAAAGATAAAGAAACATAAACTTTTAAATATAGAACTCAGTAATAATGTTAAGTTGGAAAATGGATACCTGAAACCCAAACAGAAATCCAGACAGTGTGTATGTCGGACAAAGCTTTGGATCTTTCTTTAATCTTAAAAGGTGGTCATCTGTGTGCTTATCAAATACATTATGAAGTTGGTCATATAAATGAGTCCAAATATGGTCACCCCATGTAAAAGCATTCCAATCATCTAGATTATCAACTAACCTCATCAGTGTATCATCCACCTCGCATGTCAACAAACGACACATAAAGATCACCTCTAAGGCTAACAAAAGACAAAGACGTACATCGTCTTCATCAGATATCTGTCGAAACCGCTCTTAATCCTCGATAACACCAATAACGTCTAAGTTGGTTGGAATATACCCTTGCTTGTCAGGAAATAACATGTTACGAAAATTGAGAGAACCAGATGTATACAGCCCAAAGCTTACAGATCCAAACCGCAGCCCTGTCATTAGACAAAACTCACGACGACCAAAATGTAAAGCATGTCCTTCAATGTAAAAAATGAAGGGCATATCATAATGAGCATCGTCAACTATATGCTGTTTCCTTAGCATATAATCAATGATCTATGTTTCATGTTCAAAAAACAAGAGATCAATACATCTTTCAAAGCAGGAATTCCTAAACAAGATGTGGCATTTTGGGCCTAACTTTTGCTTTATCAAGTAGTTCAGTATACTCGTAATGATTAACTTAGCTTCATAGTCCTAAAAACGGTCAACAAAAACGAAAAATTAATTCATACCATAGAAGGAATCTATACCAACGTCGTAAACAATAGCATAGTCATATCGATGATGCATATAAACCAGCTACCCTAATATACCAGATTCAATGGCTGGACCTGGACCCATTTCAACGACTCCTTATTGGTCTACAAACTGCCACTAAATTTTTTAATGAAACAAGTAATGTTACATACTTAACTAACTACGTCTAAGGTATTATACCCTACATAATTACGAATCAGACAGACATAAAAAAGAGCAATGGATTGTAAAATGGAATTAACACCTATCTAACATAGGCCATAATCGAATAACAACAACGATTTATTATAACATAGAACCAGTTGGAAATAAATCATATGTAACAATAAAAATATTTACGTACCATATTTTGCCACATTATTGGAAAAAATGATTGAGCAATCGAAGGTGGTTTGCTTGTTTGAAAAAAATGTCGCGAACGGAAAAATTCTTTTGCAATCAACAGTGTACGTTAGGAGGAAGAGAGGTGCTGACAAAGCAGACAGTTTGATTTGTTAAAACAGTAACTAAGAATGTTTTTATGCGAGAAGCAAAAACAGAGAGTGAAGAAGACGAATGCTGAAGACGAGTGAGTATTGGATTTTGACTAAAAATGCATTGTACTTTCACTATTTAAATGTGTACTTTTTATGTAATGTAAAATGACCATAAAACCCTTTTTAAAATATACGGTTGCCCAGCGAACGTTAGTTGCCCAAAAAATAATACCTTACACATATGGGACACTTGTCGCAATGTCGATGAGTTGCCCAATGACATCGGTTGCCCTTGGTCCATTTTCAAATAAAAAAAAGTGATCCGGAAAGTGATAAGCCTCAGGGCGCCGGGGGAATTTGCGTCATTTTCCCATTTTATTATTATTATTATTTTAATAAAAAAAACGATCTCAAAAGACCAAAAACTAATCTTAAATGTCAAATATATGCTTGTTTTTGTGTTTGTGAATGTGCAGGTATCGGATATGATAAAAGGACAAAAACAAAGGCAAAACGAAAAAGACACGAGCACGAGAATGGAAAGAGCGTGGAAAGCCGGAGCCGGAGATGTATTTCTACACTATGGATCAAGCCTAATCTAAAAAAAAAAAAAAATCTCACCCTCATGTTTAAATCATTTTCACCTTAAGTCCTTAAAACCATTTTCACAAATAGTCCTTTTTATTTGCAAAGTTAGTCTTAACTAACTAGCATATAAATATTAAAACTAATAAACCAATAACCCTTTACTTGTCCAAAAACACAACTGACCCAGTCCATCCAATAAAACCTAACCCAATCCAAATAACCCTTTTAACCAATCCTTACCTAGTCTAAATATCCCTGACCCAGTCCACTAATAAACCCATTCCATTCCAATTAACTCGTCAACCCATTTATCCCTAGTCAAATAAGTCAAACTAAAAAAAAAAAAAAAAAAAAAAACGCGTCATCCAACCACTTATTGTTTATCCTCCTTCCTCTCAATTTTGACCCTGCAACCCGTCACTCAATTTACCTCACTTAAATGATAAATTCACTCTTCTAGAAGCTGACATGTCAGTGAATGACGCATCAAGAGTACACCGTGGCTATCCTAAGGTTTCTGATTGGTGGATGTAATGTAGCACTCAATCCAAGGGCTATGATGATTGAAGCAATGATTAAGGGTAAGAATTTGATGATAAGAAGCATCCCAACCTCCTAGAACCTTCAGCTGAAGGCTATAAATAGGTTGCTCCTCCTTTCACACAATCATCTAGATTTCCAATCTTATTTTTCCGCCTATTTATTTTTAAAGTTTTTAATTAAGTTGTAATTTCTTATTTCCAAGTATTGTAAAGTTTAGTTTACTTAATTCTGTGTCAATTTACTTTGAAGCTTTTAAAATGTCTTCTTATGGTTGAATAAGTCATTAATAAGCACTTTTACTTTTACTTATACTCAAACTAGCTTCTCAAAGCTTGTTTGAGCTTGTATTTTCCTGGTTACAAATTTAAAAGCAGTCTGAAGTTTTGAGTCAAATAAGGTCAAAATAAGTTGTTTTGGATGATAAGCAAGAAATGGAAGGGCTTATAGGGTCTTACCAGCTTATCATATGATAACCTGGAGCTTGTAGAGTAGCGCCTCGAGCTTATTTGATCCTTGTTTTGCTAGGATCAAGGTAAAAGTCCAAAATTACTCTTTAGCCTAAAACTGCTTATTGCTTATTTGATATACTTATTTGCTTTTTTTTTTTAATTTGCTTATTATAGATACTTATTGCTTTTAATTGCTTAATTGCAGTTTATAGCTCATTAGTTTAAGTTTTCATATAAAGTTATCAACAATCCAAAAATATGTCAAATTAGTGTAGCTTATTAGTTAGTACTTATTAATTAGTCAAAACTGCTTTAATTTAGTTTAGTAGTCATTTTAATCAATTTGTGTCAAAATTTTAATAGTCTAATGGTCTAAATCAGTTTTAAAAACTCATTTCAAGTTTTATAGGGGTGTTTGGAATAACAGTTTTAGCCAAAAGCTATAATTGTTTGACCTTGTTTTGGCTTTTAAGCCAACTTTGTTTAGCTTAAATTTGGTTTAATAAGTAGTTTTTTAGTAGTTAAAGGTACTTTTGCAAAGTTTGTAGCTTTTAGTTAATATTTCAAAGTTTCAAATCTTAAAACTATTTTTTTTATCAGCTTATTTTGAAAAGATCATAAAAAGCTCTTTTTAGTAGTAGTTTTGAGTTCCAAATCAGTTTTATATGTTAAGTGAAGTCATTTGAGTCTTAGTTTTGAGTTTGTTTAAGTCTTAAATAAAAAGTCAAAAGACCAAAAATATTCCTAACTGTCCTGTTTATCAGATCATTTTTCAGCTTATTTTTAAGTCCAAAATTCCTAAAAATTGTTTTTATGTGTTCTTTAGTTGCTATATTTAATCTGTTTTGAGGTTTTACACTTTATTTTTAGCTTTTAGTAGCTTAAAGTTAGCTTTAAAAGTAATGGGTTAGGACTGCAGCCTTTTATAAAATTCCATAATATAGTGCTCAACTGCTTGTTTATCAGCTTATTATTAAGCTCATTTAATCTCCAAAATGTATGAAATTGAGTTTTTAAGATCATTGGCTTATGAGCTATGTTGTTTTCTAGTTTTTGTGGTTAGCTTATTGATTTAGGTAGCTTATTGAGTAGCTTGAAAAGTGCCAATTAGGCTATTCTTAGTGACAGATAAGTCAAAATTGCTTTTTGAGTTTTTGAGTTTCTTGATTATTGCTTCTAGCTTATTTAGGTTCCTATCTGCTTATTTGGTGTATTTTTAGGTTGTAAAAGCTTATTTTAGTTGAGCATAAGCTTGTATAAGCTTGTGCTTATAATCAGTTTAGGTGTAGTCATAGTGTTGCTTTGTTTAAGTATCTGTTTGCTTCAACAACTTTTTCCCAGCTTATTTGTGTTTTATAAAATTATTGTTTTCACAAAAGTTGTTTAATTTTAGCTTATTTACAACTTTCATAAAAAAGTTTTGCAAAAAAATAAAAAGTGTGAAGCTAGGAAGCCTAGGGGGCTCGAACCCTGGACCTCAACCAGGCTCACCACTTACCACACACACACTTTCCATCTGCGCCCTAGGGACTTACATTCCTAGGGACACGTTATCTATTTCTTAACCAAACTTTAGCAGTTTTCCTTTTCAACTCTTAATAGCTTATTATCAGCTTATTCCTTTAAGCTGCTTCTTCAACTTTATATTTCTTAGATTCTACATAATCTTAACTACTTTTCCCAAATTTTTCATATCTTTCTTAAATAGTTTAATATCTTAAATAGTTTAATATTTTTTATAATATTTTTAGATTAAAAGTGTTTTTAAATCATAATAAATAAAATAAAAATAGAAAAATACAAATCTTTTTTCTAAAATTCTTTTTAATCATTTAGGACTATTAAATAATAAATTTGCACTTCTAGGGTTAAGTTTGATAATTTAAGTTTTCAAGCTCGTTAAGTTCCCGTTAAGGGGTCGTTTTTAGTTTATTTTGCGTTAGGACTTATTTGTGCTTCATTTTCTTGATTTATGTGCTTATATGTGCTTTTTAGTATATGTATTTTGTTTTAAGTACCAAAATCCAAAATATCTCGACTATTCAATCACCCGATCATGAACCAAATCCGATTTTCTATTTCACACTTTGTTGGGACATCAACGACCCGGGAATACATAATACTTCCAGAAATATATAATAGCTTGACTTTTATTTGACCGTTTGTGATCTTCACTCTCGGTTAGAGAGCGGATTGACTTAATTGGTCGGTTGAGTCTTGCTATCGTATATTTAATTATATATATACTTGAAGAACGAATCAAGTTTTTGGCGCCACTGCCGGGGAAGGTGTGTTAACGAATATCGAGTAACGTTTGAAAATTAGTGATTTGAAGATCCTTCCCCGTGAACTTACTTGCTTATTTTTGTGAATATTTTCTTATAAAAAACTAAAAAAAGTTATTAAAAAATCATAAATACTTTTCCTAAAGTATTTAAAATACCAAAAAAAATTAAAAAAACCAACAAAAGAAATCGTGAAGTCAATTGTTACGTCAGCTCACCTTTAGATTACGAACTATAAGAGAGGTATAAGGAGGGACGATCCAACGAACTTCGTCCCGAAAGGAGAAGGTTTTTAAAAGTTCTGTGCTTTCCCGATCCTCCGCTTCTTTGCGAGTAATTATAGAGAGCTACCGAGCACCGGTTGGATAATCGATTACAAAAATATTTTTTTTTTCCATTTTTCTAAATTAAAAACCCAAAAATATTTTCTTTTCCAAAATTTATTTTTCTTTTGTTTTTAGTGCATGCACATTCGTTCTCAATCGAATACTATTGTTGAAGATCTCGTTCCAATAATGATGGATAATCGTACCATGTCGGAATTGCTCCAAGCACCAACCGAGGGTTATAGAGATGCAATTGTTTTACCACCGATTATTTCCGGGATTTTTTAGTTAAAAACAAATTTAATTCAACTTATTACGTCAAATAAATTTCATTGTTACAAGAGGGACGATCCCCACGCTCACATCCGGTGGTTTAATAAGTTGACTTCGACTATAAAAGTTAAGGATGTCCCTCATAACATGATTAGGTTGATGTTATTCCCATTTTCTTTCGAAGGGGCAACTCAGATTTGGCTCGAAAAAGAACCTCCTCGTTCGATTACTACTTGGGAAGATCTCGTTTCTAAATTCGTGAATCATTTCTTTCCTCCTTCTAAAACGACGAATCTTAAGAACGATATTACGAATTTTCAACAACGTTTTGATGAAAATTTTGGTGAGGCATGGGAATGATTCAAGGATCTCCTTCGTAAATATCCACATCACGGTTTTTCGGAATTACACCAAATTGATATGTTTTATAATGCTTTGACGCAAACCGATCAAGATTCGCTTAATGCAGCCGCCGGTGGCAATATCTTGAATCGTATGCCGAGAGATATTTTTACTATTATCGAGAACAAATCAAAAGTTCCCACTTCACGAAACAAACCGGTTGTTTCCAAAGTGAATGCTTCTACTTCTTCTTCGTCTACACCGGCTCATCCATCAGAGATGGCCGAACTTACGGATGCTATTAGATGTTTGATGAAAGAGTTTAAGAATCAAAATAAAAAACCAGAGCCAGTTAAAGCCGTTACTGAAAGTTGTGTTATTTGTCGTGGTCCTCATCTTTACTATGATTGTCAAGCCACCTATGGCAACGTTTATAATGCTACGCAGCCACAGCGAATTACAATCAAAATCAAGGATTTCGTCCTCAAGGAGAAATTAATTACCGTGCTAGTAACCAAATGGGACCACCCGGTTTTCCTCCCGTTCAAAACAATCAAAACCGTTTCAACCAAAACCATAATTTCAATGCTAATCAAGGTTACAACCAAAACCATAGAACGAATTTCAATCAAAATTACCAAGTTCCACCTCAACAAAGTTATCAACCTCCTCCTCAAGTTGGACCTACTAATGATTTTTTGAACTGCATGAAGACGAATGATGTTAGCATGCGAGCAATGCAAAATCAAATCAACAATATGAAGGTCGAGCTTAAGAAAGAAATCGATACGACGTTGATTAGACAAACGAATGAGCTTAAGAACATGATGAGTAGTTTTATGCAAATGAATACACCCTCGAGTTCAGGATCTTCACCAAGCAATACCGTTGCTAACCTGAGAGGTGACATGAAAGTTGTCACTACCTAAAGTGGTGTTGCTTATGATGGACCTACGATTCCTATTACTGCTTATTCTCTTCCTAAAGTAGTCGAACGTGAAACCGAGGTGACTAAGGACACGGTGCCTCCTACTAATAAGGGAAATGCCGAAAACGTCCAACCTCCGGTTTTCCAAGTTTTTTAGCCCAAAGATGCTCCCGACAACTCTCTAGTGACAGTCCCGTAAAAATGGGGACGGTTCAAGATATATAAAGGACTGTCGCCTGGAACCGTCGCCTGATTTAAGGGACCGTCCGCAGTGGTCACGGACTTTGCCATTATTTTCTTTTTTTGCAGTTTTGAGCCACTTTATGAATTTCACCACCATTTCCAGGATTAGCAAAACATTTTTTGATGCCTTAATGTCCATATGCGTTACCTAAAACATAATCACATTTGATTATTTAATCACCATTCTTATTCTTCTTCATCACCATCTTTCTTCTCTACTTCATCTTCTTCATCTTCTACCATGGCCTCTTCTTCAACCACCACATTACCACCAAATAAAAAGCTCAAACTCACCCTAATACCACCAAAAACCATTTTCATTGACCTAACACAAGAAAATACTCCATCACCAAAAGACACTCCTTCCTCACCACAAGCACCTAGTGCACCAATCAAAACACCCTCAACAAGAGGAATATAATCATCATCTTCAAGGCCAAATTCTTCTCTTTTCTCACCATTTACTGGAAACCTATCACCTCTACTTAACCTTTCCAACACACCTCATTTGAATACCAACTTATCTGTATCACCAAATGAGCTTTTGGATTACACTCCTTCTACTCCACCACCATATCCAATTATGGGCTACCCCATTTCTTGCAACTTTGTCAATCACTATAGCATGAGTTGTACATGTTGTTTTCACAACTTCGACCTAATTTCTTCCCTACAAGATGAGCTCCATTATATGTTTGGCCATCTTAAATACCTTCTCTCTCAACCTCATTTGCCACCAACTCCACTAGCTACCAACTCCATCACCTTCCTCTCCACTATCTAACTAAACATCTTTGAATGTTTAGTAAAAAATAATCAAAGACTATATTTTGGGCCAAGCATGTTCTAGGGACTTAGGTTTATCTTTAAATAGCTTGTAGTTTTACTTGTGTTGTAATGTGTTATGTATGTCTCTATGTATCTTTTATGTGTGACTCTTTTTATTTATCTCCAATGCATGATCTCTTGCTATGATTAATGGAAACTATCCTTTTATCTTATGATATTTGTCATAATTGCAATATTAACTAATTTCAACATGGCAAAAACTAAAATCATAACATTCTGTCATAAATAGCCACACTGGAGACGATCCTTTATACAGGCTCAACCCTTTATATATAAGGGACCGTCCGCATGTATTAGGGACCATCCCCAGTGATTTCCATTTTTGATCTCTCTCCTTTCTCTTCTAACTTCTCTATTTCTTATCTTACTCATCTCTTTTTTCTTCTCTCTGATTTATATATATCTCCTTGCACTTGTACTCTAACTTGTTTTTGTAGCACGATACCATAGCTCGATTCCATAGTGCCCTCAACAAGGGAGAACACTAATCAAGGGGGAGCGTTTGCATTATCGGTTTCTTTCCTCAATACACATCGACGACACCTTTTTAATTCTATAAAAAAAGGGGAGAAGTGGACTAAAACTCATTAAAAACTTATTAAAACATGTTTTTACATAAAATGAGTTTATATTTTGTAATCATAAAAAATGGGAAGATTGTTAATACAAATAATGTCAAAAACGTCATTTGCATTATTCGACCTCTATATGTTTTGATAATCACAAAATGTAAAACACGTTACGTAAAAACATACTTGATAAGTTTTTAATCGGAAAAGTTTGTTTCGACTACAACATCACTTAAGGTATGAATAAACATTATACCAATTCAATTAAGTGATCAAAGAAGTTAATTTTGTTTTTAAAACTCACATTTTCATAAATGTGACAAAACCCTTTTACATAAATAACTTATACAAATTAATTTTCTAATAAAGAGAAATGTTGTATTCAAAAGAAAATATTTGAAATATAGTTTTCCTCACAAATCAGTTAAAACTTCACCAAATAAACATTTCACCACATCAGAACAAAAACAGGAGCGTCCTACGGGACGGACCCTTATATATACGGGACCGTCCTTCGCTCCTCATGGTGTCTATAAAAAATTAGACCTTTTGCACTAAAATTATTCTGTTCTCCTAATCCCCTCTTTTTTATCACTATAACTTGTTGTTATTTGTTTATAAGTGATCTCGTTATCTTCTATCTCAAAGTGCAAGAGAAGAACACTCATATTCGCCAAGAAACGAAGTGTTATAGTCTAGGAATCACATACACGTAACTTGTGTTACAATTATCTTCTTCATCTAACTCTCTTAAGCTTCTTTCTTGTATGTTGATACATCCGACTTGTGTGTAAGTCGAGATTAGTTGTGTTAGTGTAGATTTAGACAAGGTGTAAGTCCGTGAAGTGTTGTGTGTAGATTTGGACGAGGTGTAAGTCCGTGAAGTGTTGTGTGGAAGTCCAAGTAGACGATGTGTAAGTCCGTGTAGCGTTGTGTAGATTGGTTCTAGTTAGGATTAGAACTCGACACTCCGCTTAGTGCGGAAATTGGTGTAAGCAAAGATGTATGGTTTTCTCCGCCTGAAGGGGGTTTGTTGACATAGTGATTGTGAACTCTTGAGTGTGATACTCGAGGAATGGAGTAGGGCGAAGATAGAGCTTCGTAGTCGAACCACTATAAATCTCAGTATCTTTGTTTGATTGTTCTATTTCTTTATCCTTTCTTTCATTCATTCATATATTGTTTTCTTTGTGCATATCCATTGTGTTTATATATATTGTTAATTGTGTTATTTCAATTTTCAAGTATTATGAATGCTTCTTTTGAAAATAAATACGATTATAAGAGTTTATATTTTTGCTTGCATGTGTCTCGCTTAAAAGCGAAAAAAGGATTTTGAAGATAGTTATTCGTGGCGAAGACAACAACCTTACGAATAACATAACAAACATTATTTAGAAAGAAGTGATACTTTATATGATAATAGAAAACCAAATTTACCCAACTTTTTTCCTTACATACTATTTTTATCAACCAAACTTATACTTAGGCTAGACACAATGGTCACCACTTCACTCACCTCAACATCAGCGTCACATCACTATTCAACATATCACCACTCTTATTATATTTCAGCTCCAATGGTCATTACCATTAAAAATTCTCACTTTATTCACAGATGCCCCCCACACACTCATAAAAAAAAGAAAAAAAAAATAAAAATAAAAATAAAAAGAACAATGAGGGTGGTCACCACTCTCTCATATTTTTTTCTTGTGTCACGCACGAGGTGAGCCTCTTAATAGAGGTGGCGCATGATGAGTGGAGGTAAGGGTGGTAACTCATCCTCTATTGTATCTTGTCTTATAAGACGTCTAAATTACATATACACATGTCAAATTATTGGCCAATACTTCATGTATCTTATTGGTTTTTAAAGATCACATAAAAACGTCGACAAGTGAATCATCATCGCTTTTGATTCCCACAACAAAAAGAATATCATAAAGGCCAAGTCTACGCGTAATCTTGCAACTTTACGTTATTTTAGCTATTTGACTATATGTTTCATTAGTATGAACTTCATATTTTTAACGTTTAATTACGTTATTTACACATCATTATCTCTTTAAAATTACACATAAATTTTACAAGTCTTTTAATTATTTAAAAAAAAACTCTTTAAACTTAAATATTACGTGTTAAAAGATTAACACTCGCATATTAAATTTAGAAAAGATATAGATGAATATTTAAATCTTTTCTAAATCAATACATATCAATTCTCAGCCGTCGGATAGATATATTCCAATGAGAAACCACGTCATCTTCTAAAAAAAAAAAAAACCCAATCCTACCCTCAAACCACACTATAAATCCCCCACGTGACCCATCAAATATCTCCCATCCGCCTTTCAATCTCTTAAAATCTAGGGTTTAATTTTTTAGGGTTAAAAAAAATGGACGTTGACGGCGGCCGTAAAACCGGAACCGTAAAGTGGTTCAACGACACCAAAGGGTTCGGGTTCATCACACCTGAAGACGGCAGTGAGGATCTTTTTGTCCATCAGTCTAGCATCAAGTCTGATGGGTTTAGAAGCCTTGGTGATGGTGAAAGTGTTGAGTATGTAGTTGAGGAAGGATCTGATGGTAGGACTAAGGCTGCTGATGTTACTGGTCCTGGTGGGGCCCCTGTGCAAGGTAGTACACGTGGCGGTGGCGGCGGCGGTGGGGGTCGCGGAGGTGGTGGTGATCGTTATGGTGGTGGTGATAGGTATGGTGGAGGTGGTGGTGGTGGTTATAATGGTGGTGGGAGTGGGAGCCGTGGTGGTGGTGATAGGTATGGTGGAGGAGGTGGTGGTGGTAATGGTTGTTTTAAGTGTGGTGAGAGTGGGCATATGGCTAGAGAGTGTACCCAGAATGGAGGTGGCGGCGGCGGCGGTGGTTATGGTGGTGGACGTGGTGGTGGCGGCCGTGGAGGTGGTGGCGGCGGCGGTGGTGGTTGTTACAACTGTGGTGAAGATGGGCATTTTGCAAGAGAGTGCCCTACTAACAACCGTTAGATGTGTTTAGGATCAAGGGTAGATGTGTCTTTTCGCGCATTTGTCTATTGATCCTGACCATCTACTTTACTTTTTTTTATGCATTGGTGAACCTTTTTTAGTTTAATATGTCTGGTTTTTGGTCTTTGGTATGGTTTTATTTTTGGTTGGGTTTGTTGCTTCAAGTTAATGATGGTCACCATTAAGTTTAGGTTTTTTTTAATTAGGTGTTTGTGTGGGAATCTAAGCAATGCAACATATGAATCTCAGTGGGGATGTATATGTATACATGGTCATGGTTTATATATTGGAGGCACCATTTATGAATGAAAAATCTTGGGTTACTTCATGAGTTTTCATTGTTATTTGATATGTATGTTGCTTGTAGCTGTTAAAGATATTTTTGTTGTGGTGGTGCATTTATTGTTTTGAACATGGCCTGATTATTTTGTTATTGAATTGTCATGTCACATGTCAAATTGTGGGGACTGGTCTTTTGACACCTACCATTCAACCCATTGAACAAAAGGTTGATGATGATGTATGAATGTGTTTTTGCCTTTTTACTGCTGCCCTCAGAAATTGGTTACAGGGTTATTTTTCTTTTTTGGGCTAGTCTTTTAGTCCACTGTCAGCTGGTTAATGCACACTCTCAGCTGGTACTCCTAATACATTAGATATTTGGGTGTTATGTAATATTTGTGTTGTGTATGTTGATAGTACATTAGATATTTTGTGTTAATTATTTTTTTCCATGAATTGGGGTTGATTCTAGTTTTCTTAAAAAGGCATACATTTTCCCTCATTATGTGATTGTGATTGAAGAAGATAACATTGGCATCTTGTTTGAGTGAATAATACTTGTAAGGATTGTTTTTGCTTTAAATGTACTAACCTTCAATGTGGTGGATGGGGGCATCTTGACAAAGTTGTTAAAGGATGGTTGGAATTGAGTGGGTTTATAGTGTGGAATAATTGTAAATGAAACAAAATGGTATAAAGTGGGATGGATTGAAAAAGAAATAAAATGGTATAGAAGGAATTGGTAGTCTTTTTGGATGAAGGAAAGATGTGAAGTGATTTAATGGACTTTATTGGTGAGTCTTAGTAAAGTATGATGAATTGTTGTAATGTTTGGTTATGACCTTAAACATAAGGACCTTTAAAAAAATTATGGTTTGTGAACAACATGCTGTGTTTCAATCCATTCATACACAGAATTAACGAGATTGTATGCATACACATGTTTCTTACTCGAGTGGTGAGGTTTGGAAGCGGATGGTCTTCTCCCCTTTGAACCTATGCTAAACATGGATAGCATATGATAAAAGAGTGGTGTGAGGGTTGGAAGTGCTCTTCTCCCCTTTGAACCTATCACTTCCTTAGATCCGGTCAATCACAAAAAAATCTCTCATTTAGTATGCATGTAAGCACAATAAACTCAACCCAAATGGGGACCTTTTGGAAGCATTGTCCAGTGCAGTGACAAAGATAGTTACAATAGGTTGTTTTAAGGCCCGCCTAATGATCTCGAAGGTTTTTCTAAAATATTCAGCCATTGATAGAGAGAATACCAGTACTCTGGTTTCGTTTGATAGGAGATTAGAAAGATCCCGTTTGAGTATACATCCATGGATAACATTACTTTGGTGGCTATATCTCTGAATTTTGAAGGGAATATATAATTTTGAGATTGAAGTTAACTAGGAACAATATTAAATCCACATTCTGTTTATAGGTAAAGAGGAATAGCAGATACATATCAAGGGCAGAATCAGTCTGCGCTTCTCAGTAAGTTTCATCTGGATTGTAAGGCGTTTAATTGTTCAAATGTGTGGCCAGATATGATATAAATTTAGAGGTGGCAAAACGGGCGGGCCGGGCGGGCACGGGCTAGAATGGGCACGGGCTTAAACGGGCACGGGCAAAACAGGCACATGTTATACAAATCGCTTAATAAATGACCTAAAACGACGAAATAAATTCTTTAAACGTAATATCTTATTTATATTAAAAAACTTAAATATGTTATATAAAAAAATATTTCGTTAAAACGATCGTAATGTTCTACAATTGAGAAAAAAAAATGTCCCCATTAGTGCCCATTTAAGTTTTCAATGGGCTATATGTGCCCATTTAAAAAAAAAAGGGGGCTAAATATGCCAAAATCTTTTAAAAATTTGCTCATTTAGCCCATCTTCTTGCTTTTGGGCACATTTTGCCATCTCGAATATAAATGAATCCTTAAGTACTATGTACGCAGATACATATCAAGGGCAGAATCAGGCCGCGCTTCTCAGTAAGTTTCATCCGGACTGTAAGACATTTAATTGTTCAAATGTGCGGCCAGATATGATATAAATGAATCCTTATAATCATTTATACAAAAGAAGGCATGTACATTCGTGGTTATAAAAGCATTAAGAGGACTCCATACTACTGGTCAAAGCGAAATGAGCCGAGCTGACTTACATCCCTTTTGATTTTACCTATACAAACAAACCATATACCAATCAATATATAAACAATCTTTAATTATCTTCATATTGAAAGATATATTTCATAGAAAACAAATATAAGGTAGAACAAGATAATGATTTTATAGGGGATTCAGTTGACTCAGTAGCACACGAGGCTGAGATAGTGGCACTGTTGGAATTATTTTTAGTGAGTTTGGTAAGTTTTATCACTCACAAAGCATAAGGTACAACTAGCTGATGCTGCAACTGATTGTACACGGCTAGCAGCATGCGGTACAAGCCTAGAATGCGGTAAAGTACCATTAATTTGTGTTGACTTGGTAAAAGGGAGTGAGGGCTGATTTAGTGGAACTTTCATCCACTATCTCCTTAACTTACGATGCATGACCATGACCACATCTGATCAATGTGATCATGTTTATCCTTGCCAAGTAATATATATAAGACAATGATGGGATCTTGAAAAATATACATGAAAACACAAATATACATCTCGAGAATAAGTTGCTGCCATTTGCCTCATAACTTGTTTTCTACATACCGCCATCTTGCGTTGCAAACTCGGGTTGTTGCTATTCGACGTTTGCTTGTGTGAACTGTATGAATCCTGGAGTGCTTTGGCTCGTAGACTCCAGCAACTTTACGGGGTGCCGAACGTACTTAAAAGGACAGGGAATTCGATCCCGTGCAGTTCTGTTTAATTGTTGTTTCGGTTCTGTTCTTGCTACTGTCTAGGTGCGTTTCATGTCTGTTTACCATTTTGCTTTTGATCCATTATTGTTGAATATATTAATCAAATGTCATTAGATGTGTATGGTTTTAAGTTTCCTACTTATATTCTATATTTAATGAATATTGACCGGAATGTGTGCTAAAGTGCAACAATTTGATCATATAATATTTACAACAATCTTTTAAGTACGATTCGTGCAATGTACAAGAAGGTACAAAAGGAAACACACATTCAAATGACATTGTGAAGGCATGCGCTAGAGCTTGGCGTTTGAGAGCTCATACAAATGGACCACAATATCAATTTACTGGAAGCATATTTGTTATAAATGGTTTCTCGAGAATTGTCGTTGCATATGCATGGTCTACTGTTTTGTGGCATCATTCCTTAGTTTGATTATAAAACCAAGGATTGTGAATTATTGCACGGCTCAAAAGAGGTACAGTCACCGAGGAGGTGTGGCTGAAATCGAGACAAATGAGTCGTGATAGTGAAATTATCCTTATTGTTGTTGAAGGATATGGATCGACAATAGCTCATGAAGGAGCCTCGAGATGTAACTGAGATATCATAAAGTTTTGTTGGCATTAACTAAATCTTTCTTGTAACTATCTTTGTACTGGTCTTTTGAATTTGTTTTTTGGAATAAAATAAATATGTCATTAACAATTTTGGCTTATTTAACCGTAAATGAGATACTGAGATTGCAAACTCAAAAGAATTGGAAACTATATTTCAAAATAAATGCTTTGAAAACATGTTGGTTTATAAAGAAGCATCTTTACTGCTAAGGAGAGAGCCGCTTTAACATGATATAAATTGTCGAGAAAATGTTTTGTCTAAGAAGAGACAATACGATATATCTGTTAGTGAAGTTGTCACTTTGAGACTTGACTCATGGTGTCTAGCAAAATACAACCAATAGCACAGTGGCTAGCTTTTAAGTTCTAAACTTTATTCTTTTTCATTTACACGAAAGTAATATTGTATTTTGTTATAAGGATCTCATTTTAAGTGTTCAAGAAAGTTATGAAATTTTATTTTGAGGCAATCATTGTATTTAGTTTAATGATTGCAAAACTGATTTATAGATTATATCTTGTACGGACGTGTATTAACTCATTCATTGAGCTTTGTGAAATACTCACTAGTGAAGAAGTGGGACATTTCAAAATTGAGTCAACATGAGATATTTGTTTTGGGTGTTGGTTGAAACCAAAACCGAAGTTTCACTCAATAAATACAAAGTGAATGGTTGATGGTACACGAACCAACCAAGCAAGCAGGCTTGTTGTGAAACATGGTGAGCAATGACCACCCGGATATGCCAAATGGTGGGGGTGGTTGATGTGTGTGTTACATGATAAAACTGACTTTGTTTTATTTGAGCAAGACAAAGTATGTTTATAAGCAACCACAGCATGAAACATTATGCATTAGAAGGGTAAGAAGATGCTACCTGTTTATGTGCTCACAAAATGAGTTGGTTCTTTAACATTTGAGTTGGTTCTTTAACATTTGAGTTGCTTCTTTAACAACTGATCTCATTGCCTAGTTATGACAATATTAGAGGTTACGAGGAGTAGAGATCTACTACCTCAGGATTCTATGGTGATAGAATGTGAACCAAATCCGTAGGAGGAACCATGTAATCTGTGGCACCAGAGTCAGCGCGCCAATCAGGAGAATCATCTGTCACATGACATTGAGCATGAAAAGCTTTAACCAAGGACTCATCAGAAGGAGCCTGGGAAGCAAAAGAATGAAGCTCGGGGCAGGCGCTCGCATAATGACCAGTTGTACGACAAAGCTGACAGTGTGGGGGTCGACGCTGCTGTTGGCCACGACCACGGCCACGTGAGGACCCACGACCTGAAGAATAAGAGCCACGACCAGAATGAGAGCCGCGTGAGGATCCACGTAACTGCTGAGCATTAAAAGCAACTGTAGGGGTTTCGGTTCCATGCAAAGACTGGATAAATAATTCTTGGCTTTCGGCTTGAGCAACAAGATCTCGGAACTGGGGACTACTTCTGGCCGTCCGAATGGTGGTTGAGAAAACCTCATAAGCCGGTCCAAGACCACAAAGATACCAATGTAAACGATCCATCTCATCAACAGGATGACCAATAGCAGCAAGTTGATCACATAAAGTTTTAAAGCGACGAGAATATTCGGTAACCGAAGACGTACCCTTTTTAATCAAACGGAGCGAATCACGTAACGAGTGAATGCGTTCAACAGATGCATTGCTGTAGGCTTGTTCAAGAGCAGTCCAGAGATCACGAGCGCCTTTGAGACCAAGAACCTCTGCAGCAGCTTCCTCTGTGAGAGAGGATTTAATAAGAAGAACCGCTTTTTTATCCTTATCAAGCCAGGCAGCAGCATCAGGGTTTGGAGAAGATTTGCCATCAACAGTAATTAGGGCCGGAGGCGGTGAAGCATCAGCTGCAACATGGGCCGAGAGAGTGTGAAAATCGAGAACCAAGAGCATTTGTTCTCGCCATACAAGATAATTAGAGGAGGAGAGCTTCATGTGCATCATGTGGTTAAAGGCTGTCATGGAGAAAAGGGTTTCAGAAGAGGCTGCCATTGCAGAAAACACAAGATCGGATGAAGAGGAAGAGAGGCGGCGGCCAAAAAAGTTAGGGTTGCAAGAGGAGAGAGAAGGTTATTTTGGCTGATACCATATGAGAAGTATTATGTTTTACCTCATGAATTGAATGAGGGGAGAGAATTGTATTTATATATAAAACATACATTAAAGAAAAAGGAACATAGAATATATTACAGTAATATATTTGTTATCTAATAGTTAACATATTAGAGAATGGCCATTAATGACATGTTTGTCAAGAAATCTAGAAACTTGACGTTGTCACTACTAAGTCTCTGACGAGAGACTTGGTGAGTGATTGTGATCGACAAGAGTGTAGTAGTTTGTCGGGTAGCCTATTAAGGCTCTGACGAGAGACTTATTAAGGCTTTCTAAGAGACATGGGTCTGAAACCATTGAGAATCGGTTAGTGATGGAAACCCGACTTGGTTGTAGTGCTCCTACATTACGAGTTTAATGGGTAATAACGAAGTCATTAATTGGTAGAAGGTGCTATCGATAAATTGACCCATGTATAGGTTAGATAGCACGGCGTTGCCGAGAAAGGATGAGATTTTCTCTTAACTAAGCTTTTGAGGCGTCTTAGCAACGAAGACGTTAGAATAGCTTTGCCTATATGACCTAGAGGTGGTGCCGCCTTGAATGGAGAGTTGTGGTTTCTCTCTTAGAGGGTCATGAATCAGGATTAAGCGCATGGCCATATTAGCGCTCAGTGAGAACGTGATGGTTACGGTGGGGAGTGTGTAGAAGTGTGCTGGTGAAATAACAAGATTTTGGTTTAATCCCCGGGACACCATTATATCTTAAGGTTTGTGGTTTAATCTTCGGACACCATTGAATCTATTTCATTTAGCATACTTTGAGTAAACGGGGTTTAATCATAGTGACACCTTCGTGACATAACTCATTAGAGTGGTAGAAAACTTTCCAACCTGGTGGGGGATTGTTGGAATTATTAGTGAGTTTGGTAAGTTTTATCACTCACAAAGCATAAGGTACAACTAGCTGATGCTGCAACTGATTGTACACGGCTAGCAGCATGCGGTACAAGCCTAGAATGCGGTAAAGTACCATTAATTTGTGTTGACTTGGTAAAAGGGAGTGAGGGCTGATTTAGTGGAACTTTCATCCACTATCTCCTTAACTTACGATGCATGACCATGACCACATCTGATCAATGTGATCATGTTTATCCTTGCCAAGTAATATATATAAGACAATGATGGGATCTTGAAAAATATACATGAAAACACAAATATACATCTCGAGAATAAGTTGCTGCCATTTGCCTCATAACTTGTTTTCTACATACCGCCATCTTGCGTTGCAAACTCGGGTTGTTGCTATTCGACGTTTGCTTGTGTGAACTGTATGAATCCTGGAGTGCTTTGGCTCGTAGACTCCAGCAACTTTACGGGATGCCGAACGTACTTAAAAGGACAGGGAATTCGATCCCGTGCAGTTCCGTTTAATTGTTGTTTCGGTTCTGTTCTTGCTACTGTCTAGGTGCGTTTCATGTCTGTTTACCATTTTGCTTTTGATCCATTATTGTTGAATATATTAATCAAATGTCATTAGATGTGTATGGTTTTAAGTTTCCTACTTATATTCTATATTTAATGAATATTGACCGGAATGTGTGCTAAAGTGCAACAATTTGATCATATAATTTTTACAACAGGCACGCCAGACATCAGAGCTAGAGGAACACATGGAAATAGGACTAAAACCCGGGATGCCAGAAGGAGTGATCAAACTATACGAGAAAGTTCTATCGATACAGATGTAAATAAAAAATACAGGCATTTGTGGGTTCAATGGGAAAATTGTTATGGATTAAATTATAAGAAATTTTTTAAATCAGAAATGAATCTTTGTGAACAATGTGGATATCATTTGAAAATGAGTAAATCTGATAGAATCGAACTTTTGATTGATTCGGGTACTTCAAAGTTCAAACCATATCCTTTCTCACTTGTAAAACCATTCCAACCATTTGCAAACTATTCAAACCATTCTTTACTTTTGTGAAACTTTCCTTTTGAAAAAAATAAATAAATAAATAAATAAATAACATTAGTCTACAAAAAATTGTAACGGATTCATTACAAAATTTTACCCTGTTATTTTTAAATTTAACGCCCAACACCATTCCACAAATCAACCCCTATAATTCATAATTCATCTGCTAAGCCTTAAATTTCAAGCAAAAATTGAAAAATACTGCATATTTTTTCTTTTGGAAAAAATTACACGTTTGGTCCCTGTGGTTTGCTCAGATTTCATGTTTAGTCCCTAAGTCGTTTTAATTACACCAGAGATACCTATTTTTGAAACCTTGCACTCATTTAGTCCCTATTTTGGATGGGCCGTTAGTTTCTCCGTTAAGTGTTTGCACCGTTAGTCTCTTCGTTAATAATTTTTGCACCGTTAGTCCTATATTTTCAAATAATAGTTTTCGCCAGTTAGTCCCTCCGTTAATAAGAATTTTCGCCCGTTTTTTCGTTCTTTTTATTATCCGTTTCCCCCCGTTTTTTAATCTTTTTCGTCCGTTTTTTACGTTTTTATCCGTTTTCGTCTGTTTTTATATGTTTTCGTCCGTTTTTTTACGTTTATGTCCGTTTTATCTGTTTTCGTCCGTTTTTTATCCGTTTTCGACCGTTTTTAATGTCTTTGTCCGTTTTATCCATTTTCGTTCAATTTTTATATGTTTTCGCTCAATTATTTATGTTTTTGTCCGTTTTTATCCGTTTTTTATCCGTTTTCGCACGTTTTTACGTTTTCATATGTTTTTTTACGTTTTTTCCCGTTTTTATCCGTTTTCGTCTGTTTTTTATGTTTTCGTCATTTTTTACGTTTTTGTCCGTTTTTATCCGTTTTCGCCCGTTCTTTACATTTTTGTCTGTTTTATCCGTTTATGTTTGTTTTTTTATCCGTTTTCGTCATTTTTTGCGTGTTGTCCGTTTTCATTCGTTTTTTATTCGTTTTCGCCCGTCTTTTTTTACGTTTTTCATCCGTTTTTTACATTTTCGTCCGTTTTTATTCGTTTTTGTCCGTTTTGTATCCGTTTTCGCCCGTATTTTTACGTTTTTGTTCGTTTTTATCCGTCTTTGTTCGTTTTTTATCCGTTTTTGCCCGTATGTTTACGGTTTTGATTGTTTTTATACGTTTTCATTTTTTACGTTTTTGTCCATTTTTATCTGTATTCGTTCGTTTTAATATGTTTTCATCCATTTGTTTACGTTTTTGTCTATTTTTTTATGCTTTCGTCCGTTTTAGGTAGTTTTCGTCCGTTTTTAGGTAGTTTTAGCCCTGTTTTTTACGTTTTGTCCGGATTAAAACTGGCAAAGACGGAAAAAACAGACAAAAACAGACGAAAATATATAAAAACAGACAAAAACGTAAAAAACGGACGAAAACAGATAAAAACGAACAAAAACGTAATAAAATGGACGAAAGCATTGATGAGTGTCTAAATACTCATCATTTTTGTTCCTTCTACACTGCAAAAACAGTCAAAAACACTTTGAAAAGTCTCAAAAAGACAGAAAAAAATATTTAGACTGTATTTTATGCGATAATTGTCAAAATCTAGTCCCTGGTTATTCAAAACATGTAATTTTTCATAAAAGGCCCTCAGGAATTTTTAAGTTGTCAAATTTAGCCTTATAGAGTCTAGTTTTGCAAAATGACAACTTGAGTCCTTGGAATTTTAAAGATTGACAGAATTTACCCCTGGACATTTTAAATTGGAAAATTAACATTTTTAGTCATTTGGTGAAAAATTTCAAAAGTTTTGAGAAATTACAAGTTTAGTCTCCGGAGTTTCAGATATTGGCAAAAATAGTCTTTGGAAATGAAAAAAAAAATGGAAAATACTTAATTTGGTCCTTGTACTAGTGAAGATTGGCAAGATTGGTCCATGTGATAAATTTCGGAAGTTGGTAAGATCAACCCTTGAAGAATTGGGAAATGGCAAATATGGTCCTTGTGTATTACTTCCAAATCAAAACCATAAAAAAATAAATAAATAAACCACCCTTACCCTTTCCCCTTACCTATTTCAACCCAAAAACCAGGAACACAATAAAAAAACCCAGACTCCCATCCCCTGCACCCTGCAAGCCCTTTCTCTCATCCTGACAAACCCTCTTCCACACTCAACCCCAATTTTCCCTCCTCACCAGTCACCCTCTCACCCACTACTTGCCCTCACAGAAGAAGCACAAAAGCACACTCAAGCATTTGAAGACCCATGGCTTATTAGTATAAATAGTTTGTATGCCAATGTATAAGGCAGTTAGTAAGTTAGTTTTTTTTAAGTTTTAATTTAGTTTTTAGTTTTAGTCTAGAATCATTGTCTAGCTCAATTTACTTTCATTGTCATGTAATCTCTTAACTCAGTTTAATGCAATTTCCATTTTTAATTCCAGCTTATTTAAGTTTTGAATTTCTTTTATGTTCTTAAAATTCTGTCATTTGATTCTTACTGTGTTTGTTAAAGGTTGTTTAAACTCATTTTGAGTTTGTGTTATTGGTCCAACTTAGTTTTAAGGTTTCTACATCTCAACTTTAAAAAACAGTTTCAAGGTTCTGCCCAAAAGGGTGTTTGGAACATTTAGGTTCTTGGGTCAAAAGAGTGTTTTCACCCACTTTGGGTTTGCAAATTAGTTCACATAGTCTTCATTAAATCAAATTAGTAGTTATTTAATTATTTTAAACAGTTTTAGGTAATACCATGTTTTGAAAAGTTTTCTCAAATTTCTAGCTTTCTAAGTCTATGTAACTGTCCACAGAGCACTTTTGACAAGCTCTTTAAGAGCTTGTTATAGGTTCAAACTTGTTCAAAATTTGTTTTTCATTTCTTTAATATATGTATTCCACCTGTGTGTGCTCATTTAGTGCTTTAATGATTGTTTGTTAACTAATTTTTAAGCCAAAAGTCACCCACTTGTACCCCTTCGCCCACTGGTCTGCTGCAACTCCACAACAGCTTGCTGTCCCACTTTTTTAGTGCTTATTTAGGTTTTGACTTAGCTTATTCAGACTTCTTTAGATACCAATTTAGTATGTCAGTCTAGGATTAGCTCCTTTAGCTCATCAAAAATAAGCCAAAAAGGTACCATTGTTTGTTGTTTGGCTGCTGATAAGCCCACTTGAACTGAGAAACTGCTTACTTTTAGTGCTTATTTGAATGTTATTCTTTCGTCTTTTAGATTTAAGCTTCCCCTAGTTTAGCCTATTGCCAACTGTTTTCCCTGTTATATTTGATTGCTTATTACTGTTTTTAGCTTATTATAGTTTAACCAATGTTAGTGTAGCTTATTTGTGTTTTTACCTTGCTTACTCAACTAGTTCTCATGCTCATTTTTGCTTCATAAGCTGCTAAAAGGGGTGTTTGGTTGGGACTGTCCAACTCAGTGGACATAAAGCTGTTCCAACAGCTTATTGGTTGGGTTTCTCAAGAAAAGTTTTTCACAAAATTTCTTCATTTTGAGTGCCTCTTGAAACTGCAGCTGCTGTGGGGCTTTTATTTTGTGCTTATTAGACGTTTTATCTCAGCTTATTGTTGCTTAATAGGTTCCCTTTGAATTCCTTAGTTGTTTTAGGATAGTGTTTGATAGGTCTAGCTTATTAACAGCCTTCTTTTATCCCTTAGACTGCCTCTTGAAGTTGCAAAAAGAAAAAAACCAAAAAGAAAAATAAGTGAAAAAGTGATTTTTGCCAAACTTTGTGGAATTTTCACAGATTCATTATAAGTCCATTTGAGCTGAAATTTGGGATACAAGATCTTTGGTTGGTCATGGATTTCATGATCATTTTAGTTGATTTTTAGGAATTTTATAAGCTAGCTTAATGTAGGCTTAAAGTAGGGCCTTAGAGGCCGTTTGGCATATAGTTATTAAAATCTGGTCGCGAGTTTTTTTTCTGTAGCTTGTGCTTTTTACTTCCCAATCAGTTGCATTAGCTCATTTTAGGTTAGATTTAGGCTTTAGTAGCTTATGGTAGCTTATAGTTAGCTTTTAGCTTATTTCAAGTGCTTATTCAAACTGCTTATTTGCCCAATTCAGCTTATTAGTGGGCTTATCTAACTTTTTATATTTTTCCCAGGCTTAGAATAATATTTTAGATTTTCCTGTGAAGTCTCATAATTTTTACTGTTCATTTGTTATTTTTCTTAATTTTAATTAGTTTAAATTAGTTTTTAATTAATAATAATTATTTAAAAAGTATAAAAAATATATTTTCAGTTTTAACATTAGTTTTATAATATTTTAGATTTTTCCAATTTATAATTTCATTTTTTAGGTTAATTTCCTATTTTCTTGTATTTTAATGTATTTTTAAATAGTTAAAAATAGTTTTTAATTAATAATAATTAGATAAATAGTTTTAAAAAATAATTTTCTTTTTCTTAAAATTTTCTTTTATTATTAGAATTTTTAAAAAGTAATTTTCATTTTCATGAGTCTTTTAGTTTTCTGATTTCACATTTTTATTTTACACGTTTACGTTTGTTTTAGTTTAAGTTTTACGTTTTTAGGTTTTAATCGTTAAACGTTTTTTTTAGAATAGAATTAAAATGACTTCAAAATATTTATTAGATTTAATTTCCTTAGTGTAATCAATCATCACCCTTTTCCTGTTCAATATTCACCCGATCACAGATTCGTTGTATTACAGTGTTCACACCTCGTTGGGACTTAACGACCCGGGGAAACACTAAACTCTCCTGGATAATTGCATTTTGCTCCAAGCTGTCTGGCTTTTATTACGGTTGACCATTCACAAGTGGTTGACTTGTGTAATAAAAGATAGACCGTTCGGAGCCGATCAAATTTTGGCGCCGCTGCCGGGGAGGTGTGCTGCGTTCTACGAATTTGAAGCATCAGTGTTGTTGAATATACATCCATTGTATATTTACCATCCTTGTTCATATTTTATTAATATTATCATATAAAAACAAAACGGTTCCCGAAAACATTTTAAAATCAGTTTTCAACGAACACAAAAACCCAAAAAGATTTTCTTTCTTATTTTTACAAAATGTTTATCCAAAAATCCAAAAATATCCATCTTTACCCTCTCACATCTTTGATTCTTCATCCCAACCCCTCTGTAAACCTTTGATTCTTTCCTATGTCGTATCCACACCATTTTGGTTGCCAATGGTGTGGTGGTCCTCATAATGGTGGGAATTGTCCCGGCTGTAGCATGGTAGAATCAGGAGATGGGTCTGTCTATAACCAAGCTCCATATCCTTACCATGACACATCTGATTCATTCTACCAGCCACCACATCATGAGATATTGACATATCTGTGTGAGTTTTGTGGAGGTCCTCACCAAGGATTTGAGTGTCAATCCGGAAACGCGTTTGTCTATGAACAATTTTCTGGTAACACTCAGGACTTTGGAAATCACCAAATTCCATATTATTCACATGTCCAGCCACAACAATCATTTTGTTGCGAGTACTGTGGAGGTCCACATGTCAGCTCGGATTGTCAAACGGGGAATACATTTCCTTGTGACAATTTTGACACATCATTTCAAGACCAACCTCCACAGTGCCAAATAACTCAAACTCCTCAGCAAACCCAACAAGACACTTATCTAGAGCTTCTGGAGTTAGTGAAAAGAACTGAGGAGTTGAGTAAAACAGCATTTCGAAATGCTCCCAGTTTTTCTTGTGTATATTGTGGGGGTCCTCATGATGATTATCAATGTCAACCTTCCGGTTTTGACAAATCTCTACTCCCACAATGTCCCATCATTCAAAATTCACATGAGAAATCCATGGAAGAATTGCTAGCTGAAGAGCAGGCTGCTAAAATAAATTCCCAAAGTGCGTTTGAAAAATCTATTAGGGAATCAATTGCAAAAGAAAAAGCAGCCAGATCTAGCTCTCAATTTCGTTTTATTCCTGATGACAGTGATGATGAGGATACACTTGATATCCTTCAATTCTATAAAGATTCATCAAGTTCATCAGTTGATATCCCAGCAGTTGAGATTCATTCTCAAACAACTGCTATCACACCCGAAATTCCCACTCACTCTCTGAACATGGGGGACGAGCATCTTGACACTGTTCCTGAAAAGGAATCGGACGAATTCATAAAGTCTAGTGTTGAGAACCTTGTCCCAATCCCGAGAGAGTCACAGGGAACTTCTGATCATATGTGTGATATCCCTTCCCCTCTTGAGTGTTCAAAAGATCATTTTGAAACTTTCTCTGATCTTAGCGACGATTGTGCTTCCTATGGAAACATCGAGTATGTTGAGGCATCACTCCCACCGTCTGATCCTCTTCTTGAGGAGTTCACCGATGAACTCGCTCACATCAATCCACTTTCATCGAACAGTGATGATGATATCTTTGATTTCGAAGCCGATCTGGGAGAGATTGAAAGTCTCCCTTATAATGATCGTTCACCCACTTCTTATCCCAACAGTCCAATAGAGAATGTTGATCACTTTGTTCCTGAAGCATTCAAAACAACTCTCACTAATCCTCTATTTGAATTCGACTCTGAATTCACTTTAATTTCTGAGAATCCACTCTTTGATACTCAGATTGAGGATAGTGATGAGTCTACAGTGGAACAAGAATTCACAGATTTACATCTTGTGATTGATTCTCTTCACGAGGAGTTCGCCGGTGAACTCACTCATATCATATCTCCGCCGGAGTATGATAACTTCCACTTTGATCATGACACACCCGGGATTTGTCTTGATCACGTGAGCTTAAATGATGAGATTCATAATACTGAAATTATGGATTCTCCTATGGATGAAGATGAGTTAGTCATGATTTTCATCATGACTTTCTTTCTTTTCTTCACCTATCCCGTGACTTCTTCTCTTCTTCACTCATTCGGGAGTGAAGATACCATCTTTGACCCCGGCATTTCCATGTACCATTTGTGAGCCGAGTCTGTCTATGTATATCTTGTCGGTGTGGAACTTTCGCGTGCTTCAAATGTTTATACAAACATCTTGAATGAAAGTCCGATGGAGATTGTCTCTTCCACTTACTTCCCCATGAACAAATTAATTCGGGGTCGAGTCAAGCTAGCGACTCGGTAATCAAAAACAGTAGTTAAACATGGGTTTTCACCCGTGTGTACCACCCTAGTGTGGGGGAGTTGCCCCCCGCTGTTGTATATAAGTTTTCATTTAAAAAAAAAAAAAAAAAAAAAAATTCAAAAATAATGGCCGTAGTATTTCCCTTTTACGTTCTATGTTTCGGCATAACCGCCGGTACTTTGAATATTGAGGGCAATATTCATTTCTAGTGTGGGGGGAATTCTCACGAATTTTATCATGTAATTATACCACCCAATTCCCCCATTTTTGGCCAATTTTTTTTTTTTTGGAGTAAGTGTTTTTCACTTACTCAGCATATGGTTATCAGTCCGCCATGTCTAACACACATAAGGATTGGCTAATCCAGGAGCAAACGGCTCTTGGTAAAGATATCTCAAATCCGTTGACGGCTTGCAATTTGCCCAAAATTGTATGGTGTTCAGCTCACCATATCTTTAATTAGTGAAGAGTTGGCTAGCCCGCAAGTTTATGGCTTGTGGTAAAGGCAGTTGGAAAACCATAATTGGTAATCAGCTCACCAAAGATATTTTATCTAAGAGTTGGCTAGTCCAGAAGCAAACGGCTTATGGTAAAGACAAATCAAATCCGTTGAAAGCTGGTGATTTGCTCAAAATCATTTGGTTATCATTGTACCAAGGTTCTTACTTGAACTAAAACAATTGGCTACTCCAGAAGTAATGGCTTTTGGCAAAGAGATTCAAATTCATTAAGTTTTCTCAAAAGATTGCTAGGGACTAGCAATAGTTTAGTGTAGGGGATTGATGAGTGTCTAAATACTCATCATTTTTGTTCCTTCTACACTGCAAAAACAGTCAAAAACACTTTGAAAAGTCTCAAAAAGACAGAAAAAAATATTTAGACTGTATTTTATGCGATAATTGTCAAAATCTAGTCCCTGGTTATTCAAAACATGTAATTTTTCATAAAAGGCCCTCAGGAATTTTTAAGTTGTCAAATTTAGCCTTATAAAGTCTAGTTTTGCAAAATGACAACTTGAGTCCTTGGAATTTTAAAGATTGACAGAATTTACCCCTGGACATTTTAAATTGGAAAATTAACATTTTTAGTCCTTTGGTGAAAAATTTCAAAAGTTTTGAGAAATTACAAGTTTAGTCTCCGGAGTTTCAGATATTGGCAAAAATAGTCCTTGGAAATGAAAAATAAAAATGGAAAATACTTAATTTGGTCCTTGTACTATTGAAGATTGGCAAGATTGGTCCATGTGATAAATTTCAGAAGTTGGTAAGATCAACCCTTGAAGAATTGGGAAATGGCAAATATGGTCCTTGTGTATTACTTCCAAATCAAAACCATAAAAAAATAAATAAATAAACCACCCTTACCCTTACCCTTTCCCCTTACCTGATTTCAACCCAAAAACCAGGAACACAACAAAAAAACCCAGACTCCCATCCCCTGCACCCTGCAAGCCCTTTCTCTCATCCTGACAAACCCTCCTCCACACTCAACCCCAATTTTCCCTCCTCACCAGTCACCCTCTCACCCACTACTTGCCCTCACAGAAGAAGCACAAAAGCACACTCAAGCATTTGAAGACCCATGGCTTATTAGTATAAATAGTTTGTATGCCAATGTATAAGGCAGTTAGTAAGTTAGTTTTTTTTAAGTTTTAATTTAGTTTTTAGTTTTAGTCTAGAATCATTGTCTAGCTCAATTTACTTTCATTGTCATGTAATCTCTTAACTCAGTTTAATGCAATTTCCATTTTTAATTCCAGCTTATTTAAGTTTTGAATTTCTTTTATGTTCTTAAAATTCTGTCATTTGATTCTTACTGTGTTTGTTAAAGGTTGTTTAAATTAAACTCATTTTGAGTTTGTGTTATTGGTCCAACTTAGTTTTAAGGTTTCTACATCTCAACTTTAAAAAACAGTTTCAAGGTTCTGCCCAAAAGGGTGTTTGGAACATTTAGGTTCTTGGGTCAAAAGAGTGTTTTCACTCACTTTGGGTTTGCAAATTAGTTCACATAGTCTTCATTAAATCAAATTAGTAGTTATTTAATTATTTTAAACAATTTTAGGTAATACCATGTTTTGAAAAGTTTTCTCAAATTTCTAGCTTTCTAAGTCGATGTAACTGTCCACAGAGCACTTTTGACAAGCTCTTTAAGAGCTTGTTATAGGTTCAAACTTGTTCAAAATTTGTTTTTCATTTCTTTAATATATGTATTCCACCTGTGTGTGCTCATTTAGTGCTTTAATGATTGTTTGTTAACTAATTTTTAAGCCAAAAGTCACCCACTTGTACCCCTTTGTTAACTAATTTTTAAGCCAAAAGTCACCCACTTGTACCCCTTCGCCCACTGGTCTGCTGCAACTCCACAGCAGCTTGCTGTCCCACTTTTTTAGTGCTTATTTAGGTTTTGACTTAGCTTATTCAGACTTCTTTAGATACCAATTTAGTATGTCAGTCTAGGATTAGCTCCTTTAGCTCATCAAAAATAAGCCAAAAAGGTACCATTGTTTGTTGTTTGGCTGCTGATAAGCCCACTTGAACTGAGAAACTGCTTACTTTTAGTGCTTATTTGAATGTTATTCTTTCGTCTTTTAGATTTAAGCTTCCCCTAGTTTAGCCTATTGCCAACTGTTTTCCCTGTTATATTTGATTGCTTATTACTGTTTTTAGCTTATTATAGTTTAACCAATGTTAGTGTAGCTTATTTGTGTTTTTACCTTGCTTACTCAACTGGTTCTCATGCTCATTTTTGCTTCATAAGCTGCTAAAAGGGGTGTTTGGTTGGGACTGTCCAACTCAGTGGACATAAAGCTGTTCCAACAGCTTATTGGTTGGGTTTCTCAAGAAAAGTTTTTCACAAAATTTCTTCATTTTGAGTGCCTCTTGAAACTGCAGCTGTTGTGGGGCTTTTATTTTGTGCTTATTAGACGTTTTATCTCAGCTTATTGTTGCTTAATAGGTTCCCTTTGAATTCCTTAGTTGTTTTAGGATAGTGTTTGATAGGTCTAGCTTATTAACAGCCTTCTTTTATCCCTTAGACTGCCTCTTGAAGTTGCAAAAAGAAAAAAACCAAAAAGAAAAATAAGTGAAAAAGTGATTTTTGCCAAACTTTGTGGAATTTTCACAGATTCATTATAAGTCCATTTGAGCTGAAATTTGGGATACAAGATCTTTGGTTGGTCATGGATTTCATGATCATTTTAGTTGATTTTTAGGAATTTTATAAGCTAGCTTAATGTAGGCTTAAAGTAGGGCCTTAGAGGCCGTTTGGCATATAGTTATTAAAATCTGGTCGCGAGTTTTTTTTCTGTAGCTTGTGCTTTTTACTTCCCAATCAGTTGCATTAGCTCATTTTAGGTTAGATTTAGGCTTTAGTAGCTTATGGTAGCTTATAGTTAGCTTTTAGCTTATTTCAAGTGCTTATTCAAACTGCTTATTTGCCCAATTCAGCTTATTAGTGGGCTTATCTAACTTTTTATATTTTTCTCAGGCTTAGAATAATATTTTAGATTTTCCTGTGAAGTCTCATAATTTTTACTGTTCATTTGTTATTTTTCTTAATTTTAATTAGTTTAAATTAGTTTTTAATTAATAATAATTATTTAAAAAGTCTAAAAAATATATTTTCAGTTTTAACATTAGTTTTATAATATTTTAGATTTTTCCAATTTATAATTTCATTTTTTAGGTTAATTTCCTATTTTCTTGTATTTTAATGTATTTTTAAATAGTTAAAAATAGTTTTTAATTAATAATAATTAGATAAATAGTTTTAAAAAATAATTTTCTTTTTCTAAAAATTTTCTTTTATTATTTGAATTGTTAAAAAGTAATTTTCATTTTCATGAGACTTTTAGTTTTCTGATTTCACATTTTTATTTTACACGTTTACGTTTGTTTTAGTTTAAGTTTTACGTTTTTAGGTTTTAATCGTTAAACATTTTTTTAGAATAGAATTAAAATGACTTCAAAATATTTATTAGATTTAATTTCCTTAGTGTAATCAATCATCACCCTTTTCCTGTTCAATATTCACCCGATCACAGATTCGTTGTATTACAGTGTTCACACCTCGTTGGGACTTAACGACCCGGGGAAACACTAAACTCTCCTGGATAATTGCATTTTGCTCCAAGCTGTCTGGCTTTTATTACGGTTGACCATTCACAAGTGGTTGACTTGTGTAATAAAAGATAGACCGTTCGGAGCCGATCAAGCATATAAAAACAGACGAAAACGGGTAAAAACGTAAAAAACGAATAAGAAACAAAAAAATGGGCGAAAACGGATAAAAATGATAGAAAAAGGATAAAAACGTAAAAAATGGGCGAAAACGGATAAAAAACGAACAAAAAAGGATAAAAGCAGACAAAAACGTATAAAACCGATAGAAAACAAAAAAAACGGATAAAAACGTAAAAAAACGGACGAAAACGGATAAAAACGGACGAAAACGTAAAAAAGGGACGAAAGCATATAAAAACGTAAAAAACGTGTGAAACGGATACAAAACGAATGAAACCGGATAAAAGCGGACATAAGCGTAAAAAAGTAGGCGAAAATGGATAAAAAAACGAATGAAAACGGATAAAAATAGACAAAAACGTAAAAAAGGTCGAAAACGGATAAAAAATGAACGAAAACGGATAAAAACAGACATAAACGGAAAAAGCGGACGAAAACATATAAAAACAGACGAAACCGGATAAAAACGTAGAAAATGGACGAAAAACGTAAAAAACGGGGGAAAACGAATAAAAAACGAACGAAAACGGATAAAAACGGACAAAAACGTAAAAAAAGGGCGAAAACTATTATTAACAGAGGGACTAACTGGCGAAAACTATTATTTGAAAAAATAGGACTAACGGTGCAAAAATGATTAACGGAGGGACTAACGGTGCAAACACTTAATGGAAAAACTAACGGCCCATCCAAAATAGGGACTAAATGAGTGCAAGGTTTCAAAAATAGGTATCTCTGGTGTAATTAAAACGACTTAGGGACTAAACATGAAATCTGAGCAAACCACAGGAATCAAACGTGTAATTTTTTCTTTTGAATATTTTTGCGTGTGTTATGAATAAATAAAAGTTATGCTTGGTCTGTTTATATAGGTTTTAAATAGTCAAAAACTAATGTGGGATGGTTGATATGTTCAAACTTATAATTATGTTTGTTAGAGAGAAATGTAAACAAAGAAATGGAAAATGTGACACTTTCTTTGTTTACAAGGAGCTGGTTGATATTAATGTTATAAAACATGAGAAATCCATTTTTATAACGAATCATCTGTTTTTTATATTGATTTCTGATTTTTGTGATTCTAGTTTTTTGTTTTAATTTGCAATTGCCAATTGTTGTATATTCAGAAGTTGTGTTACAGTTCCGCTTTTTTGAACGGTTTCTTACCACAACTAATAATATTGTTTTGGCATCATGAATTTGATATATATACAGTTGTATACTAGGTATCCTACATCCATTTTTTACACACTGGTATCCGGGTATGTATGTGTTAAAAATCTTAAGTTTACCAAACAATTTTTATTTATTTCATAATTTATTTCTTCCTCGTTTCCAGCTTCAGTTTATACAATTTTTTCCTCTTACAAACATTTTGGTAGGAGTGAATGGAAATGAAGACTTTGAATATATAGTATTTTGTTTCTTTGTTTGAGAATGCGAATGGGAATGCTGAATAGTTTATGTTTTTTGTTGGACAATTCTGTTACATATTCTTATTTGTCGAATATCTTTATGCGGAATTGAACTTCATATATCTCGGCGTTGATTGGAAAAGTATCAATGGACAATGGTTTGTTTATGTATCTATTTGAAAATTATGTTAAATATTCGTATGTATTTTCAACAAAAAAAATATTTGTATGTATCAAACATCTTTTATGCATATTTGAACTTGATTGATCTCGGTCGTTGGTAGCATTTATGACGCAGGATGCGGAAGTGAATTTTGATAAACCCTAATATAAAGGTAGATAAACGAGACGCGCTTCAAAAGAATAAAAATCAAACGAGAGATAAAACTCTAAAAACTTCATTTTATTAATATTCCAAGATGTTCCATAGAATGATAAAAGCCTTATATTTATAGCGAAATAAAACTTATGGGGAAAGAAACTTAATTATAGTAACAAATTAATTAAACAAATAAAAGAAGATTCTGGATACGATGTCTCTACGACGTAGACAAGTGCTTATCTCTACGACGTATAGACATTAAGCCTCGAATACAATTCTATTTAAGAGTTCTACGACGTAGAAAGGGAAATACCTCTACGAGCTTCTGCGTCTTTAGATCTTTAAACTTGTCCCCATCGTTCACCATCACTTAAAGAATTTGCCCTCGAGTTCTCATTATCTTTAATCAACGAGCGAGTGTATAATATCTTCAAATCCGGTGGTCGTGTACCATTGGGAAGAATAACTATGTTCTTTTCGTACTAGTTAAACACATAAAATTATTCTTAACCTTGTGTATTACATCCACATTATGTTGTCACGGTCTTCCTAGCAACACATGACTAGCACCAAAATCCACGACATCACAAGACATCACATCACTATAAAAACTTCCAATAGCAATTAGAATGTTGCAAACTTCATTCACTTGCACCTCGGAAACCTTCTTAATCCAACCTAACTTATACAGATTAGAATGTTCTTGGTAACTTCAAAGCCTTCACTAACTCTTTATAAATAAGATTTTCACAACTTCCTTCATCAATGATCATGGAACAAAGATGATTTTGTTGATCCTGGTTTGACTGATGCTCAAATGCAGTTTGTTAATACTTTTGACGTTAATCGTCGTGGTCAACTGAGATAACATTTGTAGTAGGTCTAATAAGTGTGGCATGTCATTCTTATGATAATTTAGGTTTGAAACACAATTGATGCGTTTAGTTTCACCTAGTATTGGCTTGTGGGATTCACCCACATTCATTGTACTTAACTATTTTTTGAAGTAATAAATTTACCGGGGAAACCCATTAAATAATAATAATAATAAAAAAAAAATCATGGAACAAACATTGTCTTTAATCAAACACTTAGTTTCAAATATCTTGTTCTTTCGTGAAACATCTTCAAGCTTCGCTGAACACAAAGTGTGTTGTACAATCAAATTCACAACCTCTCCTTCAACTTGAGCAAATTCATCAATGTTTTCCAAATCATCACCGAAATCAATTCCCGTATCACCTCCATGAGAATCTCCAACATATGCATTCAACTTCCTATTAATGTATTTGACCTATGACCCAGTAACCCACACCTAAAGCACTTAGGTGGTATAGGTTTTTCATACGGATTAGAATCCGTCTTCTTAGCAATAACCGGTTTTATCACGCCACTACTACTAGCCAAAACTGGAGAAGTCAAACTTGAATAAATATTAGCTCCAATAGTTAATTGAGTTTGATTTGATTAATTTACCTTAGTAGATCTTAAATGTGAATCCTATTCCCATGTTTCTCGAAGTTCAAAGTTTGAGCTTGATCGACAATCCAAATTAACATCAAACTTAATTCCTCTTGAATTGATTTGTTCAACCTACTAATATACCTAGCAACAATTTGTTCTTTAGATTCCTTCAAATTACACATAGCTTGTAACCTTAAGAACTCACTCATGTATTCCACCATAGTTCTTTTACCTTAAACACAATTATAATATTGTTGATACAAAATGTGTTCCATGTTCGGGGAATAAAGCCTACATTTGATCATCATCTTCATCCTTGGCTATGTGTTGATTGGACACTTGCCTTGTCTCATACGGTTGCTTGCTCATTTTGTCACCAAGCTCCAACTCCTCCACGTAACATGTAAGCCACAATCTTGACTTTCTCTTCTTCAGGAACATCCATGATTTCAAGGAATTTATCAACCTCATAAAACCAATCCAACACAGTTTCAAGATCAAGATTCCTAAGAAAAATAAGAATCTTAGACTTAAGACAATACCTTTGTCGATCTCTATAACTATGTCTACCCTCAATCCTCCTATTTAAAATCTTAGAACCATGATTTTCTCCTTTTGGACCTCTAGCAAAAACCCCATTGTCTCCATCTACTTCCTCATTTGAAGACCTGAATTCCTTGTCTCCAAACTTGTTTAGGAGGTTGGTCACACTTATGATTTTCAAAGAAATCCTCATTGTTATGACGGATCTATGATTACGATGATTGTTACCCTCACGATTTGACTGATTTCCACCACCACCCCCGATCATTGATCGGATCACTTTAAGAAGAACAATGGGCATAGTCGTGAAGATGTGAGTTGTTGATCGCACGATCCTTTTCTTCGGTCGACCGTACCCCACCAAAAGTACGGGTTCTTGGATTGTCTACACCATTCACCATCAGGATACTAGCAAGCCCTGATGCCAATTGACGCAAGAGGCGGAAGCGAAATTTGATAAACCCTAATCCAATGGTAGATAAACGGCGTGCACCTCAAGGGTATAAAACCCAAACAAGAGATAAAACTCTAAAAAGTTATTTATATTAATATTCTAAGATGTCAAATACAATGATAATAAGCCATATAATTATAGGGAAGTAAAAATTTTAGAGATACATACCTAATTATAAAGTTAAAAAATATATATATATATATATATTAAACATATAAAAGAATATTCTGAGAGGTGTTTGTCTCTATGGCATAGATACATTATTACTTGAATACACTTCTATTCGTTCTATGGCATAGAGAGGGAAATATCTCTATGCCATAAGTTTACTTTTGTATTCTTGTAATATAACTTGTCCCCATAAGTTTACTTTTGATTTCTTGTAATATAACTTTTTAGTTTTATCTTAACATCAAGAAGCCTATTTGTAGGATAGTCTCGGTGTGCTTGTTTGTATTTCTGAGCAAACTTATTCATGGGCTGAAAATTTTTGATTTATAGTTTTGGATTTTCATTATACCAAAGTGCAGTGTATTGGAAAAGCATTAATACCAACATCATTTGCCCGGACAGTTTACAGTATAAAAAGATTATATAAGTATACACATAAATAAAACAACTTTCGTACTGACCAAACAAACAAATTACAAGTAATGTAGAAAAATAATTGTGATGTTTTGATACAAGATTGATCCGTATAAAGATTGAAAGAATATGATCTATTCTTTTTTCATGACAGTGGCTGCTCGAATAAGTTGAAAAAAAACCCTACATTATCGAAACACATAGAAATTTGATTGTTTCAACATTTTAAATAACTTATTAAATCTCATTCTTCAACCTTTAAAACTATTTACGCGAACTCACTGGTTGTTATTCCCGGGGACATGTGGGTCCCGCAGCTATTTTACGCCAGTCAAACATGTCCGACGTGGCACCTATTTTTGCCGGGGACAAGTCCCCGTGGACTGTATTTTCGAATAATTAGCTAATTAGCTAATTACTTGATTAAAATAATTAATTAGCACTTTTGCCGGGGACATGTCCCCGGAGAAAGGCCAATACCACTGTTGAGCAAACGGCTTTTGCCGGGGACCTGTCCCCGGAGAAAACTAAATGACACTGTTGAGTTACGCCTTTTGCCGGGGATGTGTCCCCGGGGAAAGTGATGAAATAAAATTATGTTTAACCCTTTCGCCGGGGACATGTCCTCGGGAAAAGCCTCTGACCCATTTTGCAGCAAATTGCTCCAAAATGGGTAATTTCCAGATTTTTTTCGAAATTTTTCCGGAATGTAACAACCTGTTTTCAGAACTTGTTTTATGGTACAACAACACAAATTCGCTAAACATAATATCATATATAACCATCAATCGCTAACATAGTCATGTGTTTCCAAAATCGCCAAAACGGTTCAAAAACCGTGAACACATGGTCATCTACAAAACTATACATAAGCTACCTATCCGCAAATGGTCCAAAACTATACATATAATCCATTTAGCGGGAATCCTAACACATAATGCACATAAACGACATAATAATCCATGTTATTCTCTACAAACATATTCATAACGTGTAAAACCAACATAAACCGACATCTCAAACCCCACTACCCCCACTCCTGTCCCCGGTATCTCTAGACTCACCCGATGGAGTAGCACTAGATCCCGACCCACCCGGTGGAGTAGCACCTGATCCCGGGGCGGGCGGTAGTCGATCTTGCCAACCCGGGAATGACCTCATATACTCCATCATCAGATCCATCTGAGTCCTCTGTGTAGCCAGCTCCTCGTTTTGTTTCTGCACTGTTTCCCGCAGTGAGGACACGTTGGCTTCATCACGAGCTCGGGAGGCGCTAAAGGTCTTCTTCACTCCACCGCCGGGTAAAACTTGACCTACACTAGGAACATGACCGCGCTGCTTACCACCAATCACGTGGCGGAGAATCTCGCGGTCAGTCATGTGGGTCCCATCGGAGGTGCTCTCTTCCCGCATCTGTATCATTTGGTTCTGTTTAGTTACAAAAAAACAAGAAAAGTAATATATAAGTCGTGATGCATTATAGTTCATCAAAGTGGGTGACTTTGAAAATAAATTATACTTACATATCTAGCCTCAGATAACGGGGACTCAAAGATATCGCCCCTCATATGGTTCTGACGGTATAGCTCTATCAAGTCTTCAGCAACCGCCGCCTCGGTGCCGCTGCTCAACTGTTTAGAAATAAAATCAATAACGAAACATCCAACACCATGTATATATATAAATAAAATGATTAAATAGTTTCTTACAAAATTATGGCGTATAGAAGGTAACGAACGAGATCCATGAAGGCTCAAACTCGTGTTCGCTAGGCGGTTTTGTCGGTTGACCTCCAATATCTTCAGCTTCTTCGGGGTTTGTCCAAAGCTTAACCTATGTATTTTAAATTATAAAAACTATTATATAAATGAATTATTATTATTATTTTTATTATTATTATTATTATTATTTATAAAAACATCACTTCATTAGAAAATAATAGGAAATTACAAGAAATTAGTGGGGAGCCGAGAAACTAACTGGGTTCCCACTCCTCTAGCAATAGCAAAACAAACCCTACTAATAATATAGTTAGCACCACGCGCGCCAATGTCTTGAGTGACCGAGAACTTTCGGATTCGCTTCAGCAGGGTCACCGCCTCCTTCTCGAGTTCCCCAAAGGAAGAGAAAGAGAAGGGGATGAACCCATATCCAATATCAGCGCATTTGGTTTCGTACTTGACACGTTTGCGCTGTGCAGCTTCAATCACGGCACGCCCTGCCACAAAGTCAGTCATACCAGTTTGCGTCAAGGGCGATGACCCAGTAAGATCAACACATACATCAAGGCCTCTCTCCCACGAGTAAAGTAACAAGTCAGCTGGGCGCAGGTGTTTGTCTCTCTCTCCGCAGAGCTCGATATCAACTTCTTTACGGGCCGAAACCCCTACCCGGGAGCAGATATCAGCGAGAGTATCACGCACCACATTATGTAGATGTTTAATACCAATAATACCTGCGCATGATACGGCATGATCCCCACAGATATCACCCGTAAAAAGCTTGGAACAAGCAGAGCATGGCATCTGAGTGGAGAAAAGGGGAACACCTAGACATTTATTAATAATAATAATAATAATAATAATAATAATAATAATAATAATAATAATAATAATGATAATAATGATAATGATAATGATAATGATAATGATAATTATTATTAATATAAAGTGTCGATCCAGAAATTTACCAACTCATCCCAATCCTCTTGCGTCTTGTTCGCTGGACGCTGTCTTTTGATCTCCTCATCCTTCTCCACCCCACCTTTCTTTGTAAAGTGATCTTTTTTGAATCTATATTTGTTGTCATCATATCGCTTTTGGAGATAATACTCGATACTGTCGACAATCTTGTCTCCATTCGGGCCAACAATGTGTGGGTCGAGATCAAAGTAGTGCTGCAATAAAATATAAATAAAACAAATATACAAATTTAAATAAACAAACAAGTTTGAATAAGTAAACACATTTAAAAAAATAAACACAATAATAAAAGAAAAAAAAAGTTAAAAAAACTTACGTGTAGCTGGTCATGGATGTGCGCCTTGGCCGTTTCGGGAACCTTAGCCCATGAATCGCAAAACATGGGAATCGAGTCCCGTAACTGCTCCCCAACATAGTTGGAGAACCAAGCAGCGTAACGGCCCACGTGTGTAAAAAAACCCTCCTGGTTGACCTGGAAATCGATCGACACCGGACGACGATCCTGTGCTTCGCTTTGAGTGCTGTGTTCTTTGTGGCACCAAGCACCACCTTCCCGCCTTTCTCAATTTTGGCGTTGGGGTTTGCAGCTTTGGATTTAGAGCCTACAAGTAATCAAATTCAAGTAATGATGACATAAAATAACAAGTTATCAATTTAAAATAACAAGTAATCAAATACAGTTTAGTTAAAAATAATTCAGAAATTCTTACGCTGGCAATTGGTGCCTATCCTCCTCGAGGCACCACGAGGTGGCGAATTACCTCCATCGCCACCGTGAGACCTAGTTACAACTTCTGCCATCTGTAAACGTACTAGTACAAGAACATAGAAATTAGTGAAGAAACATATATATATATATATATTATATACATTATATATAAGAGGAGGCATGCCACATAAAATGCCACTTGGCATCCCATAATGCCATGTCATATTTTCATGTCATCACAATTAATGCCATATAATCCGAAATTAATTAGTAAAATCCGAAATTAATTAGTACAAAAAACTCATTGGAGAGGATCGAACCTTGGATGGTTTGTAGACTTAACACACTTGATAACTAGTAGACCAACATCTTTTTTGTTTTATATTTTGCATCACCTAATCTATAAGCCTACTGCATTAATGATTTTTTCTAATCCGGATTATGCATAATGTAGCCCAATATAAACCAATTCATTCATTTAGAACCCTAATATCAGTTTCACAAGTCGATTCTCTCTATCTCTCTCTCTATTTTTTTTTCTTCTAAAAACCCTAATATGTTGAAGTTCACACAATTAATGTTTTGTTTTTAAGTTTATGCAGATTAAGCTATTACTTTTTTTTGAAGATTTCTCAGAAGGACCCATCATCATCTAATGACATCCTTCTTTATCAGTGTGAAAGTTTCCCTTCGTGTGGATCTGGAGTTACGCTTGCATGAAAAAGAGGTTCTTAAACATTTTGTTTTGGAGCAGTGCCTTCCATGTGTTGACGTGATTAAGCAAGTAGAATATATGTACACATTAGTAACCTCGCATGGATCTATGATCATCATGTATATAACAATGGAAGTCCTATATATATGAAAGTATGACAAACCTGTGAAAGTCCCATATGAAAGTTCTTTTGATATGCTTGATAATCATTTAGATATTTTATGTTAATAATTTTCCACATTTTGTATGTTAGAAAGTCATATAGATATTTTATATGAATTTATTAGAAATCATGTAGTTAGTCTTATCAGGGTGACTTTGTTGCAAATTTTTGTGACCTTTTGTTTTATGACATGAAGAAAACATACATTATATCTCTCTATTCCTTCTCTCATGTCTTTTTCATCATCGGAGTGATGATGGCATTCAACTGGTACCGAGATATGAGAATCCAAGGAAGTCAACGTCAACTGTAAGTTAAGTGATAAATTGAGGCTTGATAATTAGCTACAGACCTGATAATTGCCTTTAAGAGTGTGTTTTTGAGTGCTTATATCAGACTTTTTAATCTGCTAAAAAAAGCCGATTCATTCATTATAGGGCTTCTTATTTTCCCTGTCAAAATCTGAATGCATCAGTTTAATTTATAGATAACCGGATGGGCAGAGGATTCTGAACATGGAGTCTTACAATATCAAGACACTGAGGCACATACCTGATAATTACCTTTAAGAGTGTGTTTTGGAGTGCTTATATAAGAATTTTTAATCTGCTAAAAAAATAAGCCGATTCATTCATTATAGGCTTCTTATGTTCCCTGTCAAAATCTGAATGCATCAGTTTAATTTATAGATAACCGGATGGGCAGAGGATTCGAACATGTAGTCTTACAATATCAAGACACTGGCAACCCGCATCTCATTTAACCCAACTGGCATCCGGATGTACCAGGTAACCATTTGATTGTTTGATCATATCTAATATACATATGTTTCCAATAAAAGTAACTAATATTGGAAATGCAAAGCTTAATATAGTATTGTTATATATAATTGGGATACTCTGTAAGGAAGCTACGTCATGAATGCAATGCTTACATTTGTCTATTTTTAATTATATGTCGAATAGCAAACGGTTGCTGGAATCAGTCACATTTCATTTGGTAAAGAAGAAACCAGTGTCTCCTAAGAAGTCGATATCTGAAGCTAAATAACGGGAGCTAAGTGACACATTGGACAGTGAATCAGAAGCAAGGTTGAAAAAAAAAATATCGGATGCAAAGAACACGGAATTCGGTGGATATAATATAAAATGCTGAAGCTTATGGGAAAAGTCCAACTGAGCTTTCAAAAAAAAAGGAGTTCGCAACAATCTTGGCCTTTGATGTCAAAGTGACGTCAGAGGCTGGTGAGATTGCAGATGGTCTTGATATGAAGATTTTAACAGTTTCATTGTACAAGTTTATGTTTGTTGGTAACTGATTTTTGAACTTTTATAGGTTTGGGAAATTGCAGATTCCAAGCGTCAATGATATCTAGGATTTAACATGAGACGAGTATGACATTTGAAGTCTATTACTCTAAAAAATGCAATAAAAAAGTTTTAACATTTTGAGGTCTATTAAACTAAAAAAATGGTATGTTGGATTTCTAACAGATCACCAACTATATATTTTGATTAAGAAGTCTATTTCAAGACTTCAAAAGGTAAATTACAAATTCTTTTTGTTTGCTTTAGGCGTACAATAAGCAACTTACTCGACCATGTATCTCTCATGGGTCAATATTTTCAAGTGAACTTAGTCGCATGTAAACTTCATTTCTATATGTATATCTAACTATGAATCTCATAGGTCAGGTTGCAAACTATGTAGTAATCACGTTCATATTGCTTTGCAACAGAATTAGAACCTCTAATGGCGAGTTAGGGTGGTGTCAAAAATGGTACTAATGTTAATGATAGTTGTCAAGAAATGTGGATAAAAGCATCTGTTGTTTTTCTTTTTATTTTGGTACGAGGGAAACTCCACCCAATCCACCTTTGTTGACGTGACAGGTAAAATCCATGATGCATTGTAACAATGATTTTGCTCTTGAACAACAAAGGTTTAATTTCAGAAACGCTTCAACTTCAAGCGATTGTTGCTTCTGATCCAGGCCTGTAAGCAGCTCAGAAAAACTCACAAAAGGTCCAGTTTCGAATTTCCCTCATAAGTTCACTTTTTTAGTCTTTATAACATGTTCTTTGTGACAATAGTCATGGTATTCGGTGTATGGTTTTTGCAACACGCGTTCGTCTGGGTTTGATATCAGTAACTCCTTGAACTATGCCTTCCGCTCCTGCTATTCATAACGGTATGCATACCGCTCCTTAGCTACAACCAACACGTTGCGTATATCTATTTGTTTTTAGATGGTTATGTCTTAAATATTTATTTGTTGATACGTGGTTATGTCATAAGTTTACGAAACTTTTGTTGCTTTTTAAGTATCATTCCATCCAAGTATGCATCACAAACATCATTTTTGAGTTCTCATTGAACTATTAGTACATTGCATCATCTTCATGGATAAAACTGTGAAAGTACGGGATATTCCGAATGGCTTTTGCATTCGAGTAATAGGTGGAGTTACCTATCAGCTATGTATTCGCATGTAAGTATACATCTACAGCTAATACATAATAAACATTCATGTTTTGACTCAAGGGACCAAATGTGAAAGAAAACAATATTTCTATGGACCATTCCCATAACTGATTTTGCTACTAAATTCTAGCACGTACAATTGCTGCTAAAAAGAAAGATTCAAGTTGAAGGCAGGACCGTGATGAATATCACTGATGTTAAAGTGGGTCCATACACAAACGTGTCTGCAAAATTACAAGAAATGGGTAACTTCCAGCTAATCAACAACTTTAACAAGGCTTTGTGACAGAGTTTTGATCACCCTGTCAACGTACTTTTACCGGGTATTAAGTTGGGGTATGGCAAGGCAACAAGACGGAATTTCACCCTGACTTCTTGGTTGAGCAATGAAATCCCTCATTCTGGAGCTTTTACATTGAGTTTGGAACCCAATGATGAAGCATCTCAGATATTAATGATTCGAAGATGAGGCTAACCCTACTAGAATAGTGGGGATTTAGTAAATCAAACATTTCCATATCTGGTTACAATAAAAGACCTGCCATATGGTACATATGGCTACAATCTCACTTCTGTGTACAACAAGGAAGAACAATATTTTAGCTACGACACAACTGATTTTACCAATTGGGAATATGACAATGAAGAAAATTGCATTTTCATGTGGATTTTGACACCAGATGGGAATATTAACATTACAAATTTGTCTCTTGCTCGGAATTCTGAGTTTTGTTATGGGTATGATTCAGGTGATGGTTGTGTGAAGGAATCGAGTTTGCCTCAGTGCAGGACAAAGTATGATTACTTTAATAAAATAAATGGAGATTTTACTTCTGAAATGACAAGAAAAGATACCGATGAAAACTCAAGCCTAAGCATCAGTGATTATTTTTGGAAGTGTTGGAATAATTGTAGTTGTTTCGGAGCAACACCTCCTATGGAACTGGGTGTGTTCTTTGGAGTGGAAATCCTAGCTTTGTGGTTAGTCCGCGCCAGAGTTCTACATGGAAGTACGTGATCAGTTCCCAACATCTACCCAGTCCAAATACTGCAGGTAAGAATTTTGACCAAGAAAGCACAAAGTAATTAAGAAAGGGTTACTAAAGGTTTAAGCCTTTTTGCGTCTAAACATAAAATAGAATAGAAAGGAGCATGAAACGGATATGGATACCCATGGGTGCAGCCATTCTTATAATTTTTCTCTCTTTGGGGCTCTTATGGTATATAGAGAAAAGAAAACAGACACGAGAAGGTAAGAAACACAAGTCCTCTATATCTGCCATATGTTTATACATTATCTTTGCTCCATTCCATTTATTCATTGTAACTGATTGTAGAAGACGAACGACGAAAAAGAGATGCAAAATTTCTGGAGCTGACAGCTTCTGAAAGCTTCAAAGATGTACATCAGCTCGAAAGTATTGGTGGGAATGGGCATGATTTACTATTGTTTAGCTTTGCCTCTATTATGACTGCCACATGTGATTTCTCAGCTGAAAATAAGCTTGGACAAGTTGGTTTTGGACCTGTTTACATGGTAACTTTACTTATGTATTTCTTTTTAAACTCTAACCCTTCAAATAGATATTTCATAAATTATAATAATCAAGGAACACTAAGAGATGGACTAGAAATTGCAGTTACAAGGCTTTCAAGAGCATCAGGACAGGGTCTTGTGGAATTTAAGAATGAGCTCATACTTATAGCCAAACTTCAGCACACAAACCGTGTTCGGGTTCTTGGTTGTTGCATTCACGGGGAAGAAAAGATGTTAATATATGAGTATATGCCCAACAAAAGCTTAGATTATTTCCTTTTCGGTATGCAGAGTTCCTAAGGGAGTTGATCACATCAATTTCATTTGTTGATTTTCGTTCCTAATAAAGACCTTTAATATTGTATGTAGATTCAAACAAAAAGTAAGAGTTGGATTGGCCTAAACGATTTAATATCATTGAAGGAATTGCCCAGGGGTTGTTATACCTGCATAAGTACTCGAGAATGCGAGTTATCCATTGAGACCTAAAAGCTAATAACATTCTCTTAGACGTGAGTATGAATCCTAAAATTCTGATTTTGGTATGGCAAGGATATTCAATCCAAATGAGACTCAGGCAATGACTAATAGGGTGGTCGGAACATAGTAAGAACCCTCTTTTCCTCTACAACCAATAATTAAGTACTTTTAAGATAATTTTGTTATGTTTTTTTACTGACTTGATACTTATGTATCTTGTAATATTAAGTCAAGCATTTTGTGTTTAGTAGCTATATGGTTCCCGAGTATGCAATGGAAGGAACTTTCTCTATCAAGTCTGATATCTACAACTTTGGAGTCTTGATCGTCGAAATTGTCAGTGGAAGAAGAAATAGTAGTTTCAATCATCTTGGTCGCACATTCAATCTTCTCGGATCTGTAAGTCTCACTTTCACACATAACTATTGTCATGACCTTTGCTTTAAAAGTAAGAAACTAGAATGATGATGTTAGGTATGTGTAGCACTGTGGGAGTTAGTTTATAATTAAATTTTATATATGCATTATATAGTATAATTATAAAGGAATTAGTAATTATATGAATATTTAAGAAGGGCTTCATGTTGGTTCCTAATTCAATCATGATAGGATGCACATTATCTATTACACACAAAAAAATAGATTAGCACCAACCTTAGAAAGTAATATAAGTTGCATAAGTATTGAAGCATATAACGTGCAACAATTATGCCGCCCATCGGGCGAGCTTATATGTCCGGGAGGGCAAATAAGTCATGCCCACCCAATGGAAACACCAACAGAAAGCTTACTTAATGATTTTTTTACATATATTCTGTTGGTATGAGGTTCAAAATGATTTTTTTATAAGCATAGCATTGAAGCTTTGCAATCCCAAACACCCCCTTAATGTATAGTTGCATCTTTTTATCAAAGATTGCTCATGAACATGTATTTCATCATTTACAGAACTACATCATTTGTCAATTTGGTAAGCTAACTCGACATTGAAATGTTGTTCTTATCTCATTATTTTGTCACTGCATTTTGAAGGATCGATGATTGGGTTGGTTTGAGTTATATGGGGTGCCACATTAGTAGAAGTCTGGCATGAGTTTTATGCTGATATAGACCCAAAAGGGTCATGACATTGTATATTATAAATGAAAACCCCTATTGTGAAATCACGTGCATGTATACATTGATGGTCAAACTTAATAAAATTTTCAGCAACTCAGCTCAAATTAGAACCGGTCAAACAATCCAAAATGAAGGGTAGGTTTTACTGCATACAACCTCCTAAATCATTTTGAAAATATTTTATTTACAATTGTAATTTTAATTTTTAGGCATTAATTATATACTCTATTAAAACTTAAAATTGAATATAAACTGTTTTTGGTCAGCCCCCTACGATTATGTACCCGTATCCCCAATAGGAGCATAATTCCACACACACATCGTGGATGTGAAAAACATGGATATGTAACCGATGGTCATAGCCGAAGGTATGATGACAAGTATTTTGACAGGTATTTCACGTAATGAGGTTACAAGAGGGTCGAGATATAACGACGTTAACGATTAACAAGGACAAAACTAATCTCTTGGTGTCAACATCTAACAAACAATTAATAGTTTTCAGAGATCCTGATGTAACTTCACTCTAAGTTCCTTTCTCTTTATTTCTAATTTGGAGAAAAAAAAGTAAGCGCTTTCAATATAAAGTCGACGGTAAGTGTAAGTCGTACCTAATATGCCAGTGTTTCACGTGAAATTAATATATGTGGCCCGACGAGAAAGAAGAAGTATTATAGATTTTCCTAGCAGCATGCGTCAATCAAGAATAAGGTTGGAGAGTGTTTTGAGTCACGAAGAATAACGATCTTTGAACTCCAACATACTTTACTACGACTTCATCCAAGTCATACATATGTTGCATCATAAAATTTAATTTCAAGATGTGATATTAACACGGTGTTTGGGATTGCTTATTGTTTTTTTTGAAATAAGGCGTCTGGGTACTAAATGAATGTAGATATCAATGTGTCAGTTAGAACTATAGCTAGAAGTAGAAAAAAAGAAGAGCAGAACGGGCGTGTTGAGTAATGGGTCAAAATGGGTTGATACGGTTTGTCTGTTCCTGATATTATTTTGTTTGGTTTTCACTTAGCTTATAAAAATCCATGTTCCTTTTGGTTTTTAAGCCTGCTGCTTTGAGGGGTTCTGACCATCGTCGTGCCACCAATGTTAGTGCCCGATTGGACGCCCAACAAAAGAAACTCAACCTTCCTATTCTCCCCACCACTACCATTGGTTCTTTCCCTCAAACCATTGAGCTCAGGAGAGTTCGTCATGAGTACAAGGCTAAGAAGTAAGAGGAAGAGTAGAGGTATGTCCCTGTATTATATTCTTTGTTTTATCAGCTCTAATCATTAGTGTGCAATATAACAGAAAAAAGTTATGTTTGTAGATACTATTTCCTACCAATGAATCAGCACAAAAGTAATCACAACAGCCTTGGAGCTATGTATTAATAGCAAATTTTCAATGTCATACAACATTTGAGTATTATTTAACACTTTTGGCAAGTTACTATCATCTTCAGATCATGAAACCTCATTGAAGATAACCCGAGGGATTTTTTTGATTAAAATTAAAAATTTAACATTTTCAATAGTTGATGAAAGGGTATATTTTTGCAACTAAGTGGAAACGCTTGATTGTGTTTACACGTGTGAGCAATATTAGCTCCAAGTTGGCTGCTTATTAATGAACTAAAAAACAAGTTTATACTACTTACAGTTCAGCACTTCCACTAAATGTCCAACCAGAAACTCAGATTCCAAAGGTTGAAATAACTCGGATTCCCAAGGTAGAAATGGGCAATTGTATGAATATACTGCTATTACGAATAAAGATGACATCAATGGACACAAACACACCAGAGTTCCCGGTAATTAATGTTTCTTTGTGCATCTAATTTAGGACTAAATCATACTCCGTACTTCTTTAATTATGACAGATAATGCTAAAATGCCAAATATGCATTCTTAAAAATCTGGTTTCTTCGAGTAGATATTCCATTTTTGATACTTTATTCAACTTGAACTTTTATTGGTGAGTAACAATGTCTATTCTATATATTTATTCTTAATGCTTCTCGTGATCCATTGTGAAGAAATGCTATGAAAAACCCACATGTTTTGTATGAGATCATCCCTCTGGAATGTGAAATGCGAAGAAAGGCCTTATTGTTTGATAGATGCAAGCTCACGCATACACATACGGTGCTCCAAAACAGGTAACTTTTCACTTTTTATATTTATATACTCAGCGCCTCATGAATCAATGGGTTAGTAAGCTTGATATTATATACTGAATCATATTTTGACCATATGTGGATGAAAAGAAGTGCTCAAACAAAGTTCATAGTGAGATGAAAGGTGATTGCATTTCTGTTTATTCAGTTCAGTTATTGTAACATACTTATGCTTAGGTGGTGTATTAGAGGGGAAACAAAGAACATGAAATTCTACAAAGAGTTCATGGGATATAAGATCCAACCAAAAATGTCTAACTAATTTGTAAGTTTTTTTTTTTTTTTTTTTTTTTTTTTTTTTTTTTTTCATGGCTCCTGCTTTGTAGGTTAGTCTGCCATTCGGGTCTCTTCTCTTGACTAAGGAGTATTACAAGGATGGAATATTACAGGATCTGAATCTTGCTAACAAACAACTAAGGTTTTTTGCGAAGTTATTGAAAGTGTGTCTGGTTTTGAATTATTCCTACAATGTTCATATTCCCTACTACTTTGAATCTCATTTTTATTAGCAACCAACTGTTGGTGTTTTTTCTAAAGAAAATCGATAGATTCATATAATTTTTCAAGATTTTTGATAATCAAAATATCATTTATTTAAAGTAAGCAAAAATATACAAGTTTGGTTTAGCTTTTAATGGAATGACTAATTAAGAGAACCCACTGATTTCAATATTAGCATTATCTGATTTCATTGCTATTAGTTTCTTGTGAGCAAATATTAGGAGGAATCTTTGCATTACATGGATGTATAGTAAATGGTTTTTAGACACTTTTGGTTTGTAATTTTTAGGTTGTTTCTTATTTATATTATATCAAAGTTCATATGCTGTAATACAATTGAGAAACTCAAGTCACACAACGTAAGAAATATATTTTAATTTCCCGACTCCTTATCTTTAGTACTCGTGGTGAATACTCAATCCATTGACATGCCCTCATTTTTTCATTAGTAGGGCCTAGAGCTTGACAGTGATCAGGAAGACATCAATATCTACACATCAGTCGCTTAGGTATATTCATTACAATTGCATGTTTCTATATATGGTTCCATGGTGTTTCTGTAGGAATCTCAAGAAGGCAAGAGGAAGGAAAGCTTCTGAATGAGTTGCATGGCAACATGTGGGTAACGAAATAAGGGACAGTGTCAATACTCGACAACAGGTAGGTAACGAGATAACTAACTAGATAATCTGGTTATAATGTTTGTGTACAAAAAAATAATGTGCATAGATGCAGATGAAAAAAATGTGTAATGTAGCAATGTAGGGAACATATAAAAGGGTGTTTTGGATTGATCTACACGGAAATATTCTCTAAATAGATTACCAATTTAATTTCTACTATGAAAAGTTGGAATCTTACATAGCTAAGTTAAGAAAATTAATACATGTTTTAAAGCTAACTGTGTAAGCCTTAATCCTTATTATCATGAAAGGGTAGAGAAGATGGAAATACATATTGATTTTACATCCAATGCTACTACACTTCGGTAGGTTTAACCGTTTAAGTGCTTTATCCATTATGCTATTAACCACTTAGCAATTAGCATTTACAATAAATTGCAATGACTGTTATTGACAAGTTAATACTTCAGGTTTCGGCAAAAAGCTGTGAAGGTAATGCACATCATGGTACGATGTACGACGCACATTGGGTTTGGATGATTGGAGGTCCAAAGGTATGTTACTTTTACAGAAAAAATTAGTTGCCACATTCATTTGTTTTCAAAGTTAATGTACGTGTACGCGTAAACTAAATTATGTTTAACCTGTAAAGACTATTACAGTATATTGTTGGTATGTTGTTTAAAAAGATAGACTTTAGTGTTTTACTCTAAAGTATGTGAGTCTATTCATTATTTGTCGCAACTATTTTATCGGTTTTGTCTAGATTAGTTAATGGTCCAGTGGATGGGGGTGTTTGGATTAACTTATTTTTGCACTCTATACATATTTGTTTCTAAAAGTTTGATCAACTAACGAATAATCAATCAATTTCCCTATATCCAAATACTCAAAACTGATAATTATAAGTGGTTCTAATAAATAATCCCAAATACCTCCTAATAGCAGTAACAACAAAACTGTGATCAATTATCTAATTACACATCAAACCTTTGGCTGTGTATTATTAAGAGGTGAATGAGAAATAATCTCTTATGATACAGTTAGGATACTTTTGTCACTATTTCTGCATATGGCTTTTGAAAAATTCTTCATCCGGTATTGATGTTGGAATCTTTTTTATGCTAATTTAAATGAGATGAATAAAGGTGTTACCAATGGCCTATTTGGTTTATGAAAAAATTATTGTAAATTAGCAGATCTTTATTATTTTAAATGGACATGTAACAATAATTTAAAACTTTCATACAATAAGTTATAATGCCTTATGTATGAATACAGGCAATAACACATAACACATAACACAAGGCTTATCAAGAGCAAGCAACGAGTAACTCTGCCAAGTTTAGTGAGATGTGACTCATAAATGTCTCATATATTTCCTTTAAATTTAAACAGCACTACAACTCCGACATTTTTTTTTACATATTCTCACTAAGAGCGATTATGAGCTTCTTTCTAGAGGAACATATAACCGCTTACTTTTGACCAAACTGTAACCAAAGGTAAACAACATAATGTTTCATTCATAGTTTTATTTTCCGATACTTCTTAAATATATCAAAAAACATAGGCCATGTGATATACATTTTTTCAATAGGGGATTGATGGTTAAATGGTCGAAAAGGTGTTGGAAGCTGTTCACATTGAAGCCAATAAGAACACTGTTCCTGGTGATGTATCCGAAATGGTTCCTGGTGGTCTCAGAATGGGTGAGGGTCATATATTAGTAAAAAAAAGTTCCTAGGTAGCACATCTCGACAATATGAACCAAAAACATATACCTATTGTCTTTATTTTATGTACCTTTGCACTTACTTACAGGGGATTTGTCGAAGAGGACTATGCCAAAGTTGCATATTTCTTTAACCTTGCTCTAAAATTGGCTTTAAAGATCAAGGGTGAAGCACAAGGTATACTTGTGTACCTTTAAATACTTCATTATATATCACACACATACATTCACATCATTGTGTTTAGTCTAAAGGATCGTTAATGGTGCTTTTTTTTTTGTTAAATCAGGGACAAAGTTGAAGGACTTTGTGGCTCCAATGGAGTGAAGTACCTTCCAATCAGAGAGTTCTAAGCTCAAACAAATTATTGGGGCTTAAAATGTTGAAGCACAAGATTTCAAGAGTTGGCATTCACAATTTATAAGAATGATCATGTCATTTGGACTAAAGTATCCGGTATGATTTTTGATGAAAATGGGACACAACACACTCCTGCAGATTAGTAGCAATGTGCCAACACAAAAGGGTTATCTGTAATTTTACATGAAATTGTCCACATATTTTTATTTAAGACAATAGGTAAGTAGCAACTTTTGTTACATTTATTTTTAGTAACTATAGACCATGAAATAAACCATTTGAACCATGAAATAAAAAGTTATGGTCAATAATATGAGGCTATTGTTTCTCTCGCATTGCGTTTGCTGATTCTTTATTTAAATATTTTATCACTTTCATGTGGTGCAAGTTGAAGGGCTAATGATGGATATTGTTGCGGCAGAAGAGGAGATCACAAGATGTAAAGTGGCGACATAAGAAGTTGTAGCAGAAAAGGTGTGGAACAAGAGTATGTAGTGCATGTATGCTCACACTCATATCTTTTTATTATGTGATCGGTGGTAAATTCATAGGATTATGAGATATACACAGTTGATTATGCACCTAATCCATAAATTCATAGGATTATGAAATATACACAGTTTTTTATGTGATAATGATTTAATATATATGGATCTTCAGAATTCATTTCAATTTGACTTGGAGAAGTGTAGGGATTAGGATGTATCGATTGTAATAAATCTAGATTGTGTTTACTCAATTACTTACTATTAGATAAGGTTTTAATTAATGTAGCTATAAGAAACTAACTTAAGGTGGGTAGTCGTTGTGGGAGAAGAACAAGTAGAAAAATAAGGCTGACATGGGTTATTAACTTAACAACATGCTATTAATTGGTTGTGAGCCAAAATTACTGTGAAAAGATTTCTGAATAACTAGAACAAGTATACAAATAAACTGAAGATGATTGTGTAGGGTGTCAGCTTAAACACAATATGAATGACCAAAGATCATATATTACTTCTTTTCTAAACCAATAACTTATAGACAAAATAGTAGAATCTTGAGGTGTTTGAGCGGTTGCTATTAAGAGAGAGTGAGAGACCGTATACCCATTACATAAAATCAATAGTATAGTTTTTGATACTTTATATTCTAGATAGCCACAAGCATGTCATATCTTAACTAAACTACAATAGTTTTTGGATATTTGTTACACTGTAGAAGGTAACTTGATGTTAAAACCACTCAAACTTGTGGAAATTCAATCAGTTGTTACTAATTTTTTTTTGGTATACCTGGGTTTCCGACTCGTCATTTCAAGCCCACTAATACCAGGGTGACTACCCTTTTGGATAGCACGGAGTAGGCGCAAGTGAACCTTCGTGACCAATGGAGCAATTATTACTAACTTGCTCAGGTTTTATGGTGATGTTTGAGACCGTATGTGTATAACTTATCCAGATGTATACATTTGTCGAATTAGCTTATTAACTTTATAGAGTTGTTTGTATGTGTTGGTAATCAATGTAATTGAAGCTAAGATGATGTTTGGTGGCAACATTGGTAGGATTTGCGCTAAACCGCGTATAGTTATTACTCCTTTAGACACAAAGATGCCATTTAAATTGAATAAAAGGTAGTTTCCTCTTCAAGTGTGTTTTGGTATGACGATTAATAAAAGCAAGGCCAAATATTTTTACAGGTTGGTTTGTTTTTACCAAAGTCCGTATTCTCACACAGACAATTATATGTCATTTTGTCAAGAGTTAAGAGCAAGAGAGGATTGAAGGTTCTATGTTTAGACAAAGATAGCAACTATTCAAACTCAACTACAAACGTTATTTACAAAGAAGTCTTATGTGTATTTTGAACAGGCATCATTGTTTGTGTATACAATATATTCATTATCTTTGTATCAAATCGGCAAGTTAATTTTGTGGTAGTTTTGTGTTTATGATGTTTTGGCTTTTCGATATTTATTTACGTCAACTTAGTATTATCCATATTATTATGAAGCGAACCTGCCCATCGGTATCACTTCCCACTCCACCTCCAGAGACTCCTTTCTCAAGTGTCCTTCCACTTGGAGCCATTGAAGCCAATTTACATTTATAGGACCATGATGTGTGAACTTGCACGATATTAATGGTCACTTTATGGGTAGACATAAAGCATTTACTATCTACTTGAAGAACCTCGACAAGTACAAGGTATTCCACCTGTTTCATTTAACTTTTAATTATTTTTTAATATATATTTGTTCAACTAATTCCTAAAAATAAAAACAAAAAATCAAAATAGTTAACTACTTTTAGCCATATTATGGATTATGGTAACATCAGTTATAGATCTTAACCGTTTCATTTAACTTTTAATTACTTTTTAGTATATATTTGTTCTACTAAATCCTAAAAATAAAACCACAAGTCATACCCGTCCATCGGACGGGTTTTGCCACTAGTATATATATATATATATATATATATATATATATATATATATATATATATATATATAAAACACTTTCACATAAATAACAGTATATATCAACAAGATAATTATAATAATTAAATAAATAAATAAACAAATAAACATATTTAACCACTCGACAACAATTTCATTCAAATAATTAAGTGTTGTTCTACAAATTACAATTTGAGATTAATCTCCCACATCATCAACATAATATCCAACATTGTTAGTACTGTCAGCTTCATCATCTTCATTCTCGTGGTCATCATCATCATCAGATGGTAAATCATGAGGAACGTGGTCATCATAATCAATATCATCTTTGTCTTCGACAATAGTGATAATTGGTGGTGGTGCCTCAACTTCCACTGGTTGAACATCTATATTTATAATGTTATAATCCAACTTATCGAACTCAGCAGAAAGTGTGATATGTGATTAGTTGTTGTCATGTACAACATCCTGATTGTCTTCTACCACAATGATATCCGGGTTCCAAATCTTTCGATGATAAGAATCTTGGACGGCCTTCCAATTACCACGTTTACCCGGGAAATCAAGGTAAAAGACTTGTGTTGCTTGTGTTGCAAGAATGAATGGTTCATTTTGAAACGATACACGATCGGTCTATTTGCGTAATGTTGTTTCTATAGGTACATCGTTTTACGCGATGACTGTTATTAGTGTCGAACCATTTGACTTTGAACAACACAACATTGAATGAAATATATGAAAACTCGAGAATTTCTTCAAGCTGGCCATAATGCATTCCTCCATTAGGGTTAGGAGTTGAAATTCCGCTGTTTTGAGTTGAACGACGTAAATCACGGTCGTGTACGATAAAATTCTCACCGTTGACTATGCAAGAGTTGACTGAGACTGCAGTACATGATGGTCCACAAGCCAAAGCGAATAACTCGGAAGTACAACTTGGGTCCTTCTTTACTTTTAATTCACGAATCTATGAAAAAGTTAAGAATAGATATAGATGAGTAATAGTCGTTATTTTTACAGGGTAATACATACAATAAGTCTACCTTCATCTCAAACCAGTGAGGAAATCCTTCTTGCAAGTCATTGCCAGGAAATGCCCTGTAAATGTTCATGATATTAGAATAAGTCGTCGAATAACAACTTACGTAATTTTTTTTTGAAATAAAACGCGTACCTCTTGTACTCGTTCATGTACGGGTCGATTTCATGACTATTGTATAGTACGTACCATACTACTTGCTGCATTGTGTCTCTTTGAAACCGAACTAATGATTGTCTACCAATCTTTTTGCAGACTGATCGAAACACCTCAAATCTACTTGTTGGGCTTGGACCGTCCTCATTCCGGTCAGGACGATTAAATCTCGTCTCAACACCCCGAAAATAATGCGAACAGAAAGTTAATGCTTCATCAGCAATATAACCCTCCGCTATTGAACCTTCAGGCTTAGCTTTATTTCTGACATAATTTTTGAGCTTTTTCATGTTAAACGACCGAGTATAGGTGCTATGGTATACGTATCATGTTAAACGAGCGAGTATAGGTGCTATGGTGTACGTATCATGTTAAACGACCGAGTATATGTGCTATGGTATACGTATCATGTTAAACGACCGAGTATAGGTGCTATGGTATACGTATCATGTTAAACGACTACGTATCATGTTAAACGATCGAGTATAGGTGCTATGGTATACGTATCATGTTAAACGACCGAGTATAGGTTCTATGGTATACGTATCATGTTAAACGATCGAGTATAGGTGCTATGGTATACGTATCATGTTAAACGACCGAGTATAGGTGCTATGGTATACGTATCATGTTAAATGACTGAGTATAGGTGCTATGGTATACGTATCATGTTAAACGACCGAGTATAGGTGCTATGATATACGTATCATGTTAAACGACCAAGTATAGGTGCTATGGTATACGTATCAAGTTAAACGACCAAGTATAGGTGCTATGGTATACTGGTCTCAACTTCCCTCCAAAAATACTGGCGCCAAGACTTCCCACAAAAAAAAGGCGCAAAAAATTCCCACAAAAAAATGGCGCCAAAACTTCCCACCAACATGACAAACACATTATATAGTCCTTTTATCTTCACACGAATTTCACAAACTCTTATCCTCAAAACCACTCAACCTCACAACCTCTTATCTTCACACAAATTTCAAAACCTGAGATGGAGCAATTTAATCCTTTTATGTGTTCTTGTGGAGCAAGAAATATAAGATTAAGAACATCACATAGAAAAAATTCATCTGGACTACAATATTATGCATGTCCTCTGTCGAAGGTGAAAAATCATACATTTCTTATTTATGTAAATATACAAATAATTGGGTTGTAATCTCTTATAGTTTTCTTATTATGTAACAGCCCGGAAAAGAAGATAATGGGTGCGGATATTTTATGTGGAAGAGTGAATTTGACGAGTACTTAAGAATAATCTCTTCTGGTTCAACATCTCAAGGTTCTGGATCTGCACAAATAGAGTGCTCGAGCTGCAATACTAAAGATCTTAGGATAAACTTGCTGGAATCACAAAAACATGTGCTAGAGACAAGAGTAAGGATGCTAGAGGCAAGACTTGAAATGGCAAGGATTCCTGACGACCACGCATGTCAGTCAGATGCATTACTTCGTGAGCTGTTAGGTGACATGGAAAATCTTCTTATGTACTAGTAGTAGTAGTTGTTGTTGTTCTTGTAGTTGTTGTTGTTGCTGTTGTTCTTGTAGTTGTTGTTGTTGTTCTTGTAGTTGTTGTTGATGATGTTGTTGATGTTGTTGTTGTTGGAATAATACGTATGTTTAACTAATTCGTATGTATCTTTCAAGTATTTTTATAAATCAAAGCACATGCTGGATTTGTAAAGCTGACCATCTTCTTAGTTAACCAGATTATGGTGTCCAAACACCCCTTCTCTCTCTAGAACAAGAACATTTACTAACAAAGCTCACATAAAGAATCAGGGGCCAAGAACCTTTTAGTTAGAAATTTTTAGAAGAAAGAAAGCAACTTTGAATGAAGGACCTTAATAAAATCTTATTCAATTAGTTAATAAAATCTTATTCAATTAGTCATTAAAAAAAATAAAGTACGTTTATGATTATTTGATGTACCTAATGTTGAATGAAGGTTAGTGTGATGTGTTGTTCTCATTATTTGAATGAAGGATATAACGTCGCTTAGAAGAAAAAGTTACACCCGAAACTGCTAAACTACCAAACTCCAACTATATGAGTATTAAACAAAAAGGCAAAACAACCCTCTAATTGATTTACATGTTATTTTGTTTATTTCTCATAAGTGTCATTGGCCTTTCATCACTACAACAAATTCGTATGTGCACAACTGAATGAACCACAATATAATTAAGTTCATATTTTTAACATTTAATCGGGGTTTTAGCTGTGTATTAATAGTTGCAATAAAGTGTATTTTTGTAAATAGTACTTTTGCCGGGGACATGTCCCGGGGAAAAGTTTTGACGGGAATAAAAGCGGGAACAATTAGCATACTTTTGACTTTAGTCAAATTTTTGTAAAAGTGAAAGACACTTTCAGCGGGGACAAGTCCCTGGCGAAAGGTGTCGTTGAATTTTGACTAGGCGGTCAAATTATGTTAAAAATTCAACAGACTTTCGCCGGGGACATGTCCCCGGCGAAAGTGTTCGTTGAACTTTCCGTAACTGGTCAGCGTTTTCATGTGTCACGTCAGGTTTTGTTTTGTCGTTTAGTGACTTTCGCAAGGGACAAAGTGTCCCCGACGAAAGTCTCCTTGCCCGTCTATCCGATTGTTATAGTGATAGTATATAAGGTGGGCGAGTTCCTAGTACATGTTGTTGGTCATTGGACAGATGACATTCGAAATTTGGTCTAGTAATCAAATCTCCAATCTCCTTGGTAGCGGAATAATGGGTTTCGTTCAAAACAATCTTGTTTAGCTAAAGTTTATTCTGGTTGATGTCACACATCCAGAAAGTTGCAGTAAGTTTTGACTGTGATTTATTTTATTGTATTATTTTTTAAGTAGACGATACAGTTCCTACTCTCCTTGTGTTTCTTCCTACATAAACTTTTTTCTATATGAATATAATTAGTAAGTATTTGATTGGTAAGACATATATAGTTAGAGTTGGACCAAGTCTTTGGACATATACAGCCTACTCTTTTTAACTAATCGAATAACTCAATAAGCTAAATGAAACGTAAATATTACAGCTGGTGGTTTGGACTTTGGGACTAGTAACTGAATCAAAGGCCTGGTGGTTCAGACACACACACGCCCACAAAATCTTTGTTTGTTTAGATCATCTTCTTCAAATATAGGCACACCAATGCGTTCGAAATATAGTTAATACAAACAATCTTTGCACAAAGCACTCATATTATATTTATAAAAGGATGAAATGAGTACACACTGGTAAAAATGCTAATCACACAAACAAAGTACAAGTTTTAATGCAGAAAGTGAGTGTGATGTTGTCCTCCGGGCAAGTCGAAGAAAACACACATTATTGAAAAGGTAAGAAATATAAAGAAACAAAGTACTGTATGCATCCATTTGATCGATATGATCCACACCGTACAAAACTTCAGCCTTCCTTTCAACAAGTTACTTGTTTTCATCGCCCTCATGCGGGTGGTTGTCCCTTGCTTCGCCACCCTTGAGTTCCGCATGTTCCTTCAGCAAGCGTGCCACTTCCTCCACCTGGCATTCCACTTCCTCTATCCCGCGTTTCATTAACTCTGCATCTACCTCGTATGTTAGTCCCAATACTTCTGCATCCTGCGTTGCTTCCTCCACTTGCACAGCGCCTAGTGAGGCATCTCTCAACTTGCGTGCCATTTCATATAGCTTATCTGCAATTTCTTGTGCCGCTTTAGCCACTTCTTTTCCCACCGCTGAATCTGACCATCCCACGAAATCTAATGCCTTGTGTATCAAATCCATGGCCGTGTCAGCCAATTTCGTTAATGCTTGAGCCAATGCCTCGCGAACCACTTTCGGTGCCGATTTTGCCAATAGCTCTGCAGCTTTTGCCAATAGCCCCGGCGCCAACGCTCTAAGCCCTGCTAGCGCCACTTCTAGTGCCTTCTCTATTAACCAAGCAGCCATTTTCTTTCTTTTTGTTTTCCAATGAAGTATTCCTTCTCTCAATTCGTCGATAAGTTACGATTTGATATTTTGATTGGTTTTAAGGTCTGTTTATATAGCCTTCAAATAGTCTAAAACTAATGCAGGATGGATGATATGTTCAAACTTACAATTATGTTTGTTAGAGAGAAATATAAACAAAGAAATGGAAAGTGTGACATTTTCTTTGTTTACTAGGAGCTGGTAGATATTAATGTTATAAAACATGAGAAATCCATTTTTATAACAAATCATCTGTTTTCTATATTGATTTCTGATTTTTGTGATTCTGGTTTTTTGTTTTAATTTGCAATTGCCAATTGTTGTATATTCAGAAGTTGTGTTATAGTTCTGCTTCTTTGAACGGTTTGTTACTGCTACAAATAATATTGTTTTGGCTTACTTAGTTTATTACTAATTTTCTATGATCGTGTTGATCTAATTAAGAGAAGGCATAATGCATGCGGTGCAAAGTTGATAATACAAAAGTATAGTAGGTATCAAACATCCATTTTTTACATGCGGATTATCTGGGATATAACATTCAATAACAAAACAATCAAATTTTGAGTTATTATGATTATGATATGATATGTTAAAAACCATAAGTTTAACCAATTTTTTTTTTATTTTTTTATTTCACAATTTATTTCTTCCTCGTTTCCGGCATCATTTTATTTAATTGTTTCCTCTAACAAACATTTTGGTAGGAGTGAAAGGAAATGAAGACTTTGAATTTATAGTATTTTGTTTCTTTGTTTGAGCATGCGAATGGGAATACAAAATAGTTAGTTTATGTTTTTTGTTGGAAAATCCTGTTACATATTCTTATTTGTCGAATATGTTTATACGAAATTGAACTTCATATATCTCGGTGTTGATTGGAAAAGTATCAATTAGTACCGATATCATTTCTACGAAAATGATTACGGTCTAAAATGACTAAATGATCAACAGATATAGAATAATTTTTTTACTCACGAAACAAATAAAATACAAACTGCATGAAATAAATTTAATGTTGTCACACAAGATTGGTCTCTATAAAGGTTGAAATAATATGACTCGAGCTTTCTTCACAACCATTGCCGGAAAAAGTTGAATTAGAATTCTCTTTATTGAGAACATATAAACTTTATCGTTATAACATTGTAAAAAAGTTATTTAAGCTTTTCCTTCTGCCTGTAAGATTATTTATGTGAACTCACAACTTGAAATATTGTGAGCATAATGACCGTGGTCTCATAACGAATAGGAGTTATTTGGAAAAGTTTGGCCGAGCCGATTAATTGCATGTTACATAAATAAACTATTATTTCTAGTTTTGTGAAAGTGTTTCAAGAGAGGTAACTTGTTTGGAGAAATGTTAGTGAAGTCTAATGATAAGAAAAATGTTATGTCTAAAGATACATGTCAAGGGCTTTTAGAAACAACTACATGACGTGTCATGTTAGTTTAGGTATAAAAGTTTGACATATCTTTAGTTCTCCTATTCATTTCTCATTTGGCTAATTGAGGCTAATTGAAGCTAATTAACTGATAATATGCATGCATATGTGAATCACTTGTATAATGCAAGTTTGGGTCACAAAACCTAGTAACCAAAAGCAAAATGCATATACTATTGTGTAATGATAATGAAACCCCCGGTGTAACTTATGAGTCGCAAAGCGGAAAATGGCAATTAAAGAAACAAAGAAGATATAAGTAAATTTATCAACACAAGTATTTACGTTGTTAAATCGTTTGGTTTTGAATGACCTGCATCCACGTGGTTGAAAGGAGTGGTAAACTTTTATTAATTAAGATGTGTAGATAGTACATAGAAAAAAAAAAAATACCTAAAGGTACATGCCATAAAATTTGAACAGAAATGGAGAAGATTATTGGTGATGTTCTTGGTGTTGTTGTTGTGACTCTTGAAACTCTTCAAGGTCGCCTGAGTTTTTAGGCAAAGGAAACATCAATCCATGAAGAAACCAAGCATACTAACAAAAAGATTGCATCTTTAAAATCAATCCTACCACCAGCCAACCTGTAGAACCATTTCAACTTGAAAAGCATTCCAAGTAAAACCATTCCATCTTGAAAACATTCATGCTAAAAAGAATTCCATCTTCAAGGTTGGAGTTGATTCCAAAGTGCAGTTTATTAGAAAAGCATATTGGTTAATATCAAAATCATTTGCACTGACGACAGTCTTTACTATAAAAAAAGATTAAATGAGTATACATATGAATAAAACATCTTTCTTACTAACTAAATAAACGAATTACAAGTAGTGATGTAGAAAATTAACTATAATGTTTTTATACAAGATTGATCCGTATAAAGACTTAAAGAATATGATCTAATCTTTTTTTCATGACCTATGCTCGAATAAGTGGAAACAAAACCAACATCGTAAACAAGAAAAAATATAATCAATTCTTCGAGATCGTCAATATTCCACTCTAGAACCAGGTTGTATGTCAATCATAACAACATAAATATATTTACATGTTGAAGAATGAGATTTAACAAGTTGTTGGTCATTGGACAAATGACATTCGAAATTTGGTCTAGTAGTCTCCAATCTCTTTGGTAGCGGAATAATGGGTTTCGTTCAAAACTATCTTGTTTATCTAAAGTTTATTCTGGTTGATGTCACACATCCAGATTTTTGAATCGAGAGGGTCATAATCAAGACCAGAAAGTTGCAGTTAGTCTTGACTATGAGTTGTTCTATTGTATTATTTTTTGAGTAGACGATACAGTTCCTACTCTCCTTGTGTTTCTTCCAACATAAACTTGTTTCTATATGAATATAATTAGTAAGTATTTAATTTGTAGGACATATATATACAGCCTACTCTTTTTAATATACAGCCCATACCTTTTTGCCTTGATTTTAGATTACCTTTCGCGTAGGATACAAGAGGACATACCGTGGAGCATGATATTTGTCGACGACATTGTGTTGGTAGCAGAATCGGCTGAAGGGTTAAACTCCAGGCTGGAGCTCTGGAGGGAGGCCCTTGAAGACAACGGACTCCGGGTGAACAGAGAGAAGACTGAATACCTGAGATGTGATTTTAGTAGGAACGAGGCTGGTCACCACGAGGATATTCGTATCGGCGACCAGATCCTGCCTCCCAAAGAGTCCTTTAGATATCTGCGATCGATGATTCACACATCAGGGAGGATAGATGAGGATGTAACCCACCGGATCAGAGCTGGCTGGACAAAATGGAGGGCGGCATCGGGAGTCCTCTGTGACAGGAACGTCCCCTTAAAGTTAAAGGGGAAATTTTATAGGATGGTGATTGGACCGGCTATCTTGTACAGATCCGAGTGTTGGCCCATCTCCAAGGCCCATGCTAACAGGGTGGAAGTGGCAGAACTGAGAATGTTAAGATGGACTTGTGGAAAATCTTTGCTTGACATGATCCCGAACGGAGTTTTCAGATCTAAACTTGAAGTCGGAAATATTATTTTGAAGATGAGAGAAGGTAGGTTGAGGTGGTTCGGCCATGTCAAGAGGAGGCCCCAATCAGCGCCGGTGAGAAGGGTAGAGGCGCTAGTAGTAGATGGAGTGAGAAGAAGGGGCAGACCCAAACTCAGGTGGGAGGAGAGACTTAAGATTGACATGTCGGAGCTTCACTTGTCGGAGGACATGACCTCAGATAGGAAAGGGTGGAGAGATAGGATTAGGATCTGGATCTGCGGCTAGTTTTTGGCTTGGGGCTTTCTGGGTTTAGGTAGTTTGGGTGGGTTAGGCTTTTTAGGCGTTTCGTGTGTTTTTGCCTTGCTTTTCCGTAGTGTTAGGCCCCGTGCGTTGCTCTGCTTTGCTTGTGTTGTTTGGGCTTGCTTGCTTTTCTTCTTTTCTTGCCCTGCTTTGGCTCGTGGTACATTGTTTTTGCTCTTCTTTTGCTTTGGGCCCATGCGTCGTTTAGGTCTGCTTGCTTTCTATGCGCTTATCTATGTTGCCTTGCCTTGTTTTTGCCTGCTTTCTTTACTGCATGTGCTTGTTGTTTATTGTCCTCTGCTCTCTTTTCTTCTCTTTCTCACCCGCACACCTGCACATGCCGGAGGTCTCGTTGGAAGTAGTCTCCCTACTTCAGGGTTTTTCCTGGGGCAGGGGTAGGACCTGTCTACATTTTACCTCCCCCATACCTCGCTTCGGCGGGATTGGGTATGTTGTTGTTGTTGTGTTGTATTTAGTTGAGTTAAACCAAGTGTTTGGACATATACAGCGCGCTCTTTTTAATTAATCGAATAACTCAATAAGCTAAATGAAACGTAAATATTACAGATGATGGATTGGACATTGGGACTAGTAACTGAATCAAAGGCCTGGTGGTTCAGACACACACACGCCCACAAAATCTTTGTTTCTTTAGATCATCTTCTTCAAATATAGGCACGCCAACGCGTTCAAAATATAGTTAATACAAACAATATTTGCACAAAACACTCATGTTATATTTATAAAAGGCGGAAATAAGTACACACTGGTAAAACGCTAATCACACAAACAAAGTACAAGTTTTAATACAAAAAGTGAGTGTGATGTTTTCCTCCGGGCAAGTCGAAGAAAACACACATTATTGAAAAGGTAAGAAATATAAAGAAACAAAGTACTGTATCATCCATTTGATCGATATGATCCACACCATACAGAACTTCAGCCTTCCTTTCAACATGTTACTTGCTTTCATCGCCCTCGTGCAGGTGGTTTTCCCCTGCTTCGCCACCCTTGAGTTCCGCATGTTCCTTCAGCAAGCGTGCTACTTCCTCCACCTGGCGTTCCACTTCCTCTATCCCGCGTTTCATTGACTTTGCATCTACCTCATATGTTAGTCCCAATACTTCTGCATCATGCGTTGCTTCCTCCACTTGCACAGCGCCTAGTGAGGCATCTCTCAACTTGCGTGCCATTTCATATAGCTTATCTGCAATTTCTTGTGCCGCTTTAGCCACTTCTTTTCCCACGGCTGAATCTGACCATCCCACGAAATCTAGTGCCTTGTGTATCAAATCCATGGCCGTGTCAGCCAATTTCGTTAATGCTTGAGCTAATACCTCGCGAACCACTTTCGGTGCCGATTTTGCCAATAGCTCTGCAGCTTTTGCCAATAGCCCCGGCGCCAACGCTCTAAGCCCTGCTAGCGCCACTTCTAGTGCCTTTTCTATTAACCAAGCAGCCATTTTCTTTCTTTTTCTTTTCCAATGAAGTATTCCTTCTTTCAATTGGTAGATAAGTAAGGATTTGATATTTTGATTGGTTTTAAGGTCTAAAACTAATGCAGGATGGATGATATGTTCAAACTTATAATTATGTTTGTTAGAGAGAAATATAAACAAAGAAATGGAAAGTGTGACATTTTCTTTGTTTACTATGAACTGGTAGATATTAATATTATAAAACATGAGAACTCCATTTTTATAACAAATCAACTGTTTTCTATATTGATTTCTGATTTTTATGATTCTTGTTTTTTGTTTTAATTTGCAATTGCCAATTGTTGTATATTCAGAAGTTGTGTTATAGTTCTGATTCTTTAAACGGTTTGTTACTGAAAGGTTTTAATGGATATTAAAATAATAGTATGTCCGGATTCGAACACGAGACTTCGGGATTGCACACATTACGTATGAGAATTGATGTACATAATTAATATAAATAAAACGTTATTATTATTAATTATTAATCACTAAATAAAACATAACGATAGTTAAATAATTAACGAGGTTTGGTTAACGGTCGTTAAATATTAACTAGAAGGACTAAGAATGAAATTAGATATCGGGAAAGTTCTAGAATCCCCTTCGGGGTGCTTAGGCCGATCGGTGAGGGTTTCCAAAACCCAATCCCACTCTAACTTGGTCACCAAGATAAGTTACCTATAAATACAATTCATTGTATTCATTCATAACCTAACCTTGGATTACCAATAACCTAAATTTCTCTCCTCCTCCTCTCCTCTTTGTGTGGCCGGTCGAACATCCCTAAACCCTAGGGTGTTTCGATTTTGTCTAGCTCAAAGACACAAGTATTTGGTTTATTAGTGATTCAAGGAACTAGCTTCTCCACATCAAATCGCTATTAGTACGTGTGTACAAGAACGAAGAACAAGCACACTTGAGCTTGTAATCCTTGGTGGTCGATTTATTGGGTTGGACGATTTGCATAAACCCTAGTTTAGGGTTTTGGGTTTTGTTACTTGATCACATAATCGTTTGATTGCTTGAATTGCTAAAAGGTACGCACTTTCTTGTTTGGTTAATTAATTACATATATTATTCCTATAGTCTTCCGCTGCTTGCTTTGATGATGTATTTGTTTTATGTATAATTGTTATGAGTATAAAATTCCAACAGTGGCATCACGAGCCGTTAATATGATGTAATTAATTACCGAAACACATAAAAATTGGATCTTTATGATTATATGCATGCTTTTTATGGTTTCTAGGGTTTTGAATTCGAAACCCTAATTTTTTATATAAGGGTCGATTACCCTTTTATTTATTTATTAGGTTTTAATTTTGTAAAACTTGTAGAAACCCTAGGATTGCATGCTTATTTTATGTGGTTTAATTAATGAATAATTGTTATGTGCCATGTAATATGCGTATCTTGGGTGATAATTGTTATGCGGAATCCATGGTGGAACATGCATGTTTTGCCATGGAGTATTGTTTATTGTATATTGATTAATTGTTAAGTGATACACACATGTTTTATTTATTTAATAATTATAAAATTGGGGAAGACCTCAATTATAACTAATAAAATTCGTTATGTGCTATTTGGTATACTATTAACTTCGGCTTACGCAATCGACTTGTCGATGTATGTGGCTCATCTACCTTGCGAGATGAAAGTCCTAGTTAATGTATGCATTTATTTACGCCTAGAATTGTTATTAGAGTTTATTGAAATAATTATGCATGTGGCTAATTGTTTTTTACATATGTTAAATTGTTTAGTTATATGTTTATATTATTTGAGTGTGTTTAATTTTTATTAAAATGCTTTTTTGTTTATATATTGTTTGACATGTTAGTAAGCAAAAAGGGTTTTTTATGAATAGAAAATTAAATGGACTAAATAATGGCGAAATTGATTTATCTAAGAATTATTCTTGAACTTTTAATCGACTGATGCGACTGTACTAAATGGTTAGAACGGCTCACCCACTAGAACAAACTATAAAGGGGTATTTAAGAAGTGAGCATAGTCTCACTGAATGGATGTCTAAGGTTATGCTTCAGCGCTTACCTGGTCCTCTGCCCCCTGTGCGTTCGATTGGAGCTACCTAGTATAACCATTCTATGTACGAAGCATCTTAGTGCAAAGTTGTAAGTTTCTCAACGCATCGATTAAAACTTTGTAGAATTAAATCTTAGCAATTAAAATCTTTTAGTAAGTTTTTCGAAAATTTTATGTTATAAAGTTGTATGCATGCTTCTTTATACATAAGTTTTGATTACACATCAAAAATTGTACCCTTTAAAATTTAAGTTTATGCCATCTAATGATATGAAACACTTGAAGTTGTAATTTAGTTATGTGAGACCTTGATCTAGATTACAATAACGAGGTGAATTATTTTGTTGTGTGAGACCTCAGCTTTATGATTTGCAGTTTCTAAATTAGACAACTTAATTAAGTTAGTTAGTGAGACCTATAACTTAAGGCATAAGATGGGATGAAACATGCTTACGTTTTGCATTAATTGTTTTGGCAAAATTGTAAATCCCATAATTTTTGGAATTGAAAACTTGTTTGTCAATTATCGTTTTTCAACGATTACCTATTCTATACTTTCACCACTAGCAGATCAACTGATGTGGTGGAACTATGATAATGAGGATCCAAAATTCAAGGAAAATTCTATGGTTAATATGAATATTGACCAAAGGGTAATTTTATTTTCTTGAATGTTTACTTATCGAAAGTACTAACTTTTGAACTTTTATTTCTGTAGAAATGGCTCAAGCTGAATCTACTGCACTAGCCTCGTCGTTCAAATCTATGTTTGATCGAGAGAAATTGACTGGTAGCGCGAATTTCAATGATTGGTATCGGCAACTCAGAATTGTCTTGAGGGTTGCCAAAAGAATCAATTATTTGACTACGCCTTGTCCTCCTGAACCTACAGCTGATGCTACTGCTGAAGCACGAGCTGCATGGCAATCTGAGTATGACAAGTATAATGAGGTCGCCTGCATTATGCTCGGGAGTATGAACTCAAGCTTGCAAAAGCAATTTGAGAATTACTTCCCTAATCTCATGCTGGAAGAATTGCAAAAGTTGTTTGAAAAGCCTGTGACTGTAGAGCTGTATGACTTGATTGATGCTCTTCATAGTTGCAAGCAAGGAGATGGGAAACCTGTAAGCGCCCACTGTCTGGAAATGATGAATTACATGGACCAGTTGGGGCGTTTGAACTATGTCTACCCTAATGACATACAAATTGGCCTGATCAACAGATCCCTTAACAAGGAATTTGATGGTTTCGTGCGCAATTATAATATGCATTGCACGGGGAAGACAGTCAGTGAGGTACATGCAATGCTCATTGATTACGAAAAAGGTTTGCCCAAGAAGGCCTCTACACCTGCGGTTTTGACCATCCAGAAGGGTAGAATTTCTAAGCCTAATAAGCCGCTAGCGAACAAGAAAGGGAAAGGTAAGGGTAAAGCTGAAAAGGGAAAACAAGTTATGACTTATCAGCAAGAACCCAAGAAGTACCCTCCCAAAAAGCGTGAGAATCCGAAGAAGGATCAGGCTTGTCATCACTGCACCGAGGTTGGACACTGGAAGAGGAATTGTCCACTGTACCTTGATGAGTTGCGCAATAAGAGGTATAAAAATACTGGCGCTGTGGCCAGTACTTCAGGTACTCTTTTAATGATAGAATTATTTGCTTTTCCTCATAAAATATATTCCTGGGTATATGATACTGGATGTGGTATTCACATTTGTAATACACTACAGGGACTTAGAGGAGCAAGGAAGCTTGCCTATGGACAGCAATACCTGCACGTGGGTAATGGAGCACATGCAGTCGTTGAAGCTATAGGCACGTTTGATTTAGTTTTACCTTCGGGTTTAGTACTGTCATTAAACGATTGTCATTACGCACCTTCCATTGTTAGGGGTGTCGTTTCTGTTTCCTTGTTAAAAGATATTGGTTTCGTTCATACATTTACTGATTATGGAATTTCTGTTTCTTTAAATAATGTTTTTTACTTTAATGTTATTCCAGTAAATGGTGTGTTTGAAATTGATTTGCATGATAATGTGAATGATAAAAATAATTCTGTCTTTAGCATCAATAATAAAAGAATCAAAAGTGATTTGGATTCTTCATTTCTTTGGCATTGTAGACTTGCTCATATAGGCAAGAAACGCATGCAACAGCTGCAACACGATGGGCTTTTGCAAGACATCAATGATGAATCATTTGATAAATGCGAATCTTGCATATCTGGGAAGATGACCAAGAAACCTTTTACAAATAGTTTAGAAAGGGCTTCTGATCTTCTTGGTGTGATACATACTGATGTATGTGGACCACTAAGACATGTGTCAAGAAAGGGTGCTAGCTACTTCTTAACCTTTACTGATGATTTCAGTCGTTATGGTTATGTTTATTTACTTAAACATAAACATGAAGTCTTTGAAACATTTAAGGTTTTTAAGAGTGAAGTAGAACTGCAACTAGGAAAGAAGATTAAAGCTCTTCGATCTGATAGAGGTGGTGAATATTTAAGCCAAGAGTTTAAAGATTATCTAGCTGAGTGTGGTATTGTCCAGCAACTCACATCTCCTTATACTCCACAACAAAATGGTGTATCTGAGAGAAGGAATCGTACATTGCTTGACATGGTGCGATCGATGTTTAATCTTACGACTCTTCCCTTATCCTTTTGGGATTATGCTTTGGAAACTGCTGTTCGCATATTGAATATGGTTCCAACTAAGAAGGTTGATAAGACTCCTTATGAAGTGTGGTATGGGAAACCTCCCAACTTGTCTTACTTAAAGGTCTGGGGTTGTGAGGCGTTTGTTAAACGTGACTCTGCTGATAAGCTGCAACAAAGATCTGTTAAGTGTGTCTTCGTAGGATACCCAAAGGAAACTATGGGTTACTACTTCTACTTTCCACCTGAAAACAAAGTAATTGTTGCTAGGTATGGAGACTTTCTTGAAAAGGATCTCATATCTCATGAATTCAGTGGGAGAGTATATGATCTGGAAGATGATCAAGAAGATACAACACCTTCTGAGAACACTAGCCAAACTCAAGTAGAACCTGAAAGTCTGGGCGTTCCACCTGAGATTGAAGTGGTTCCCATTCGTAGATCCGCAAGGACTACGCGTGCACCTGAGCGTCTATGTCTCAACGTAGAAGCTGAGGAAAATATGTTAGGGGATCTTGGTGAACCTGCTAACTATAAAGCTGCCATGATGAGTCCTGAAAAGGAAAAATGGCGAGTTGCAATGAATGGGGAAATGCAATCCATGAAAGATAACGAAGTCTGGATAGAGGTTGACTTACCTCCAAATGCTAAGGTAGTTGGAAGTAAGTGGCTCTTTAAGATAAAGACTGACATGGATGGCAATGCACACACCTATAAAGCTCGTCTTGTAGCTCAAGGTTTTACTCAAACCTATGGGATAGACTACGAGGAGACATTTTCTCCTGTAGCAGACATTAGAGCTATTAGGATTCTTATAGCCATAGCTGCGTACTATGACTATGAGATATGGCAAATGGATGTAAAAACTGCCTTCTTAAACGGTCGCCTAGATGAGGACATCTATATGGCGCAGCCTGAAGGGTTTGTGAATCCAAAGTTTCCGAAGCGTGTATGCAAACTTCAAAGATCCATTTATGGGTTGAAGCAAGCATCAAGGCAATGGAACAAGAAGTTTGATGAAGAAATCAAGAAATTTGGTTTCACTCAAAATCTTGATGAGCCATGTGTGTATCACAAAGCTAGTGGGAGTAATGTTATTTTCCTTGTCTTATATGTCGATGACATATTGATCATGGGAAAAGACATTCCAAGTATGCAAGATGTAAAGTCTTATCTTGGAGAGTGCTTTTCTATGAAGGACTTAGGGGAAGCAGCATTTATTCTGGGAATCTAGATCTACAGAGATAGATCAAGGCGGTTAATTGGACTAAGCCAAAGTGCTTACATTGATAAAATACTGAAGAGATTTAGTATGCAAAATTCCAAGAAGGGATATTTGCCGATGCAAGTTGAACATGGCTTAAGTAATAAACTATGCGCGTCAACACCTGCTGAGGTGGAATACATGAGGAAAGTTCCTTATGCTTCGGCTGTAGGATCTATCATGTATGCTGTGAGATGTACAAGGCCTGATGTGGCGTTTGCACAGAACATTACCAGTCGGTATCAACAGAACCCAGGTGTGAAGCACTGGCAAGCTGTTAAGAACATTCTTAAGTATCTAAGGGCTACTAAAGATATGTTTCTAGTGTATGGAGGAAATCCAGATGCAGAACTTGATGTTACAGGTTTTTGCGATGCGTCATTCCAAACTGATAAAGATGATACGAAGTCTCAGACGGGTTATGTCTTTGTCATTAATGGAGGAGCAGTTGACTGGAAGAGCAAGAAGCAAACAACGGTTGCGATGTCTATTACAGAAGCTGAGTACATAGCTGCTTCAGAAGCTGCGATGGAAGCTGTTTGGATTAGGAAATTCATTTCGGGAATCGGAGTAATGCCCTCAATCGAATTACCTCTAAATGTGTATTGTGACAACTCTGCTGCAATAACATTTGCCAATGAGCCTGGAGTCATGAAGGGCGCCAGACATTTTCCACGTCGATATCACTATGTTCGATAACAAGTCGACATAGGTGAAATCAATCTACTCAAAGTTCATACAGATGAAAATCTAGCTGATCCCTTTACGAAGCCTTTGCCAAAAGATAAACTTACTGACCATGCTGATGGGATAGGACTTCGTTTAGCTAGTAATTTCATGCAGATCTGTGATTAGTATTTGGATAAAGGATGTTATGAACAAATATTACTTTAATGAAATAAAATAGTTGTTTATGTTTATTTTTCATTTTCTTAATATTATATCCTATATTTGCATGTTTAATCCGTGAGTAACTTATGTTATTCTAAATAGTCCGTTGTCGATCAATGATGTGGGAATGTCATTGAATTAAGACAAATCTGAGTTTTGGTAGAATATACTTTTAAAGTATATTGATGCGTGGGACATACCAGATTCACATGATATTCAATGAATTGAATATAGGACTCATCCCAACTTTACATGATGATACTTTTGGATTTTATCATTAAGTATATCATGAAGTGTTTATCCTCAGACTTGAGATACCAGATAACTGATATGAATGTAGTGCATTTGTGTAAGATAGTCTAACGCTATCCGTAACTGGTAGTTATAAGGGCTATTTTCGGAAGTGTTGCAAAATTCATGAGTTATGTTTGTAGTCAAGAGAATTTGTTCCTTTGAATTTGTTTCAAAGCATAATACTATATTTGGGCCCCTCGTAGGGTTGACAAGATGTTTGTATGGCCATACCCAAGATCTATCTGGAATACGTTCAGATGATTTGGTAATCTTGTTCAATCATATACAACGAGAAACAGAATATTAACTTATGAAATGACTTGATCCATATTCATAGTTAATGTAGTATTAGTAACAAAAGGATAAGTAAAAATGATGAATCATTAAATGGTTTTTTCCAGGAGACCATGCTCGATTCGATCTGGGGGCGTTGGTGTGTGAAAGCTAGACTCACCAATGTCATTACTATATTTAGTAATATCCAAGTGGGAGCTGAAAGGTTTTAATGGATATTAAAATAATAGTATGTCCGGATTCGAACACGAGACTTCGGGATTGCACACATTACGTATGAGAATTGATGTACATAATTAATATAAATAAAACGTTATTATTATTAATTATTAATCACTAAATAAAACATAACGATAGTTAAATAATTAACGAGGTTTGGTTAACGGTCGTTAAATATTAACTAGAAGGACTAAGAATGAAATTAGATATCGGGAAAGTTCTAGAATCCCCTTTGGGGTGCTTAGGCCGATCGGTGAGGGTTTCCAAAACCCAATCCCACTCTAACTTGGTCACCAAGATAAGTTACCTATAAATACAATTCATTGTATTCATTCATAACCTAACCTTGGATTACCAATAACCTAAATTTCTCTCCTCCTCCTCTCCTCTTTGTGTGGCCGGTCGAACATCCCTAAACCCTAGGGTGTTTCGATTTTGTCTAGCTCAAAGACACAAGTATTTGGTTTATTAGTGATTCAAGGAACTAGCTTCTCCACATCAAATCGCTATTAGTACGTGTGTACAAGAACGAAGAACAAGCACACTTGAGCTTGTAATCCTTGGTGGTCGATTTATTGGGTTGGACGATTTGCATAAACCCTAGTTTAGGGTTTTGGGTTTTGTTACTTGATCACATAATCGTTTGATTGCTTGAATTGCTAAAAGGTACGCACTTTCTTGTTTGGTTAATTAATTACATATATTATTCCTATAGTCTTCCGCTGCTTGCTTTGATGATGTATTTGTTTTATGTATAATTGTTATGAGTATAAAATTCCAACAGTTACTGCTACAAATAATATTGTTTTGGCTTACTTAGTTTATTATTTTTCTATGATCGTGTTGATCTAATTAAGAGAAGGCATAATGCATGCGGTGCAAAGTTGATAATACAGAAGTATAGTAGGTATCAAACATCCATTTTTTACATGCGGATTATCATATAACATTTAAAAACAAAACAATCAAATTTTGAGTAATTATGATTATGATATGATATTTTAAAAACCATAAGTTTACCCGATATTTTTTTTTTATTTCACAATTTATTTCTTCCTCGCTTCCGGCTTCATTTTATTTAATTGTTTCCTCTAACAAACATTTTGGTAGGAGAGAATAGAAATGAATAGTATTTTGTTTCTTTGTTTGAGCATGCGAATGAGAATGTAGAATAGTTATTTAAAATGTTTTTAATTCGACAATTCTGTTACATATTCTTATTTGTCGAATATATTTATGCGAAATTGAACTTCATATATCTAGGCGTTGATTGGAAAAGCATCAATTAGTACCGATATCATTTTTACGCAAATTTTTTACACTTTAAAAGACTAAAGAACTAGAAACATATATAAAATAATTTTTGTACTCTCGAAACAAATAAAATACAAGTACTGCATAAAATAAATGTGATGTTGTCACACAAGATTTGTCCGTATAAAGGTTGAAAGAATATAGCTTTGTTCACAACCATTGCTAGAATAAGTTGAATAAGAATTAATTCACATTATTGACAACATATAAACTTTATCGTTATTACATTGTAAAAAGTTATTTTGCTTTACCTTCCACCTGTAAGACTATTTATGCGAATTCACAGCTTGAAATACTGTGAGCATAATCATCGTAGTCTCAAAACCAATAGGAGTTATTTGGAAAAGTTTGGCCGAGCCAATCACTTGCACGTTACATAAATAAACTATTATTTCTAGTTTTATGAAAGTGTTTCAAGAGAGGTAACTTGTTTGGAGAAATGTTACTATGTTAGTGAAGTCTAATGATAAGATAAATTTTATGTCTAAAGATACATGTCACGGTCTTTTAGCAAGAACTAACATGACGCGTCATGTAAGTTTAGGCATAAAAGTATGACATATCTTTAGTTCTCCTATTCATTTCTCATTTGGCTGATTGAAGCTAATTAACTAATAATATGCATGCATATGTGAATCATTTGTATAATGCAAGTTTGGGCCACAAAACCTAGTAATGTATAGCAAAATGCATATACTATTGTGTAATGATAATGAAACTCCCAATGTAATTTATCAGTCGCAAAGCAAAAAATGGCAATTAAAGAAACAAAAATGATATAAGTAAATTTATCAACACAAGTATTTACGTTATTAAATTGTTCGGTTTTGAACGACCTGCATCAACATGGTTGAAAGGAGGGGTAACCTTTTATTAAGATGTGGATATAGTACATGGAATAACAAAATACCTAAAGGTACATGCCATAAAAGATGAAAAGAAATGGAGAAGATTGTTGGTGATGTTATTGGTGGTGTTGTTGTGACTTGGGGTGTTGTTGTGATGCTTGAAACTCTTCAAGGCTGCCTCAGCTTTTAGGTAAAGGAAACATGAATCCATGAGAAACCAAGCAGACCGGCCAACAAAAAGATTGCATTTATAAAATCAATCCTACTAGCCAACATGTAGAACCATTTCAACTTGATAAGCATTCCAAGTAAAACCATTCCATCTTGAAAAGCATTCATGCTAAAAAGAATTCCATCTTCAAGGTTAGAGTTGATACGAAAGTGTAGTTTATTGGAAAAGCATCAGTTAATACCAACATCATTTGCACGGCAGTCTTTATTATGATAAAAGATATTAGTATATACATCAATAAAACATCTTTCTTACTAACTAAATAAACGAATTACATGTGATGTGATGTAGAAAATTAACTATGATGTTTTTACAAGATTGATCCATATAAAGACTTAAAGAATATGATCTAAGCTTTTTTTCATGACCTTTGCTCCAATAAGCTGAAACAAAACCAACATTGTCGTAAACAAGTAAAAATATAATCAATTCTTCGAGATCGTCGATATTCCACTCTAGAACCAGGTTGTTTGTCGATCATACCAACATAAATAATTTTACATGTTGAAGAATGAGATTTAACAAGTTGTTCACAGATCACATTGGAAATTTGATATAGTAATCAAGTCTCCAATCTCTTTGGTTGCGGAATAACGGATTTCATTCAAAACAATCTTGTTTAGCTAAAGGTTATTCAGGTTGATGTCACACATCCAGATTTTCGGGTCGAGACGTGATAATCAAGGCCAGAAAGTTGCAGTTAGTCTCGTCTCTGAGTTGTTTTATTGTATTTTTGTCAGTAGATGATACAGATCCTAATTAATTATTATTCCTACTCTCTTTTTGTTTCTTCCTAACAACATAAACTTTTTTCTATATGAATATAATTAGCAAGGATTTGATTGGTAAGATATATACAGCCTGCTCTTTTTAACATTGAACTGTATTTACTTAAGTATTTGAAGTATTAAATTGTAACAGCTGGTTGCACTGGATGTGGAAGTCGACATAAAATCATTGATATTATCTTCACTAATTGAGAGTTTCAATACAATCTATACTACTTTATAATGCATTTAGGCCTTCTAAAATTAGAAGGCTTAAAAATTCAGACTTTTTTACTTGCTTATTATGGAAAGAGTTTTTCTAACCAAACCCGACATCAAAATGAGTCAACTCGCGTGTATAGCCCTACCTTTTTCTTTTTCATGTATATAAACCGGTGGTGGTGATAGGGTGGCGTTATGGTGACGCATGGGTGAACGAAACGGGAGGGGGGGGGGGGGGGGGGAGGGTTTCTGGGCGCGTGGTGTTGGAGATCGGAAAGAGGAAGAGGTGTGGAGTCGTTTGGGGTAGGCGGTGAGTGGTGGTTGCCGACGGTGTGGCGGCGGCGTCGTGATATTCCGGCGGCTAGGGTTTCAAGAGAGGAGAGAGAGAAAAGTGTTGGTGAGGGTGATGATAATGATGTGTTTGTGTGGGTTTGTGTGTGGATATACCCACATGAACGATTTTTTTGTATTTAATTTAAAAATAAAAACAATAATATTATTTGGGGGGGGGGGGGGGGGGGGGTTGGTTGTAACCACAAGGACCATTCATGTACTTTTGTAAAGTTTTTAAATGTCTTTGAATTGTTATGTAATGTTCTTTTTTATTAGTAATAAAATTTAATTTTGTTGTTAAAAAAATTGAAAAAAAATTGTTGGTCGCCTAAGGAAGATTTAAAATGTAAAACATTTGCTTGCCACGAAAGTAGTCACCGGGTACCCGCCGCCGCATTGCGCGGGTACCCTTCTAGTAACTCAATAAGCTACATGAATTTTCCTAGAAGGCTCGGCTATGGTGCACAGTATTTTAAAGGGTTAATTGTTTAAAAATGTATCATAATTGTCATATTTTATTTTTGTGTGTACTTTTTTTTTTCCATATTTTGTGTACTGAACTTTCAAATTAAATTTCAAAGTGTATATTTTGTGACAATTCTATCATGTAAAATGACTATTTTACCTGAAGGTGACCATGTTAACAGTTCATCCAAACACTCAGTTAACTCAACTTATGTGAGAAACAAAGAAGCAGAGCATCAAAACAGAGCTACCAAGTCTACACCTCACAAAATGAAGATAATAATGCAAAAGAGCTTGTATAAATGTCATCTGATGTAATTTATATGTAATATAGCTTAGTTGAATTAGCTTCTAGAAGTTTAGCTTAGTTAGTTATCTTTCCCTCCATAATGTAGTACTTAAACTCATGTTGTAACTCATTTCAGTTTAACAATTTCATTAATACAATTTACATTTTCCCTTATTCTCTGGTTCTCAAGATTACCCTTCAAAATTTAAAATAATTAAGGGTAAAATGGTCACAAAAAACACACAATAATCAAAAGAGATTGGTAATCATTGTTCTTAGATCAGTTCTCAGGTGTCATGAATTCTCAATATTGTTTCAGAAGAGATAGGTAATCATCTCACTTTTCTTAATTCAGCCTTTGCTCTATGGAATGAATTACACGAGCATTATTCTCAACTGGATGGGCACATAATTTATCAAATTGCTAATGAGATTGCTGAGCTTAAATAGTCAAATTGTACTATTGAGGTGTATTATCACAAGCTTAAGGGTCTATGGGATGAATTAGATGCAATAAAAGCACCTTATGCCTGAACATGTAAATGTGTTTTTGAAAATGGAAAAGAAAATGGAGTAAGGGAACAAAGGAAGAGGTTAATTCAATTTCTCATGGGTCTTGATGATTGCTACACCAACATTAGGGGAAAAATTCTCCTAATGTAACCATTACCTGCTGTAGCAAAAGCTTACAGTATGTTGAGACAGGAATAGAAACAAAGGGACTCACCCAAACACCCCTCTCCATCCCCAATTGCATTGAGCACCTATAGGACTACTTACACACCACCTCACAGACATAACCAATCCAATAATCCACCATCAAACACCACAACTGATAGGAGGAGTAACTTTAGAAAAGGAGTCATCTGTGCTTATTGTAAGAAAGAGGGACACTCCAAAGAAGAATGCTACAAACTACTTGGTTATCCTCCTAGTCATCCATTGCACAACAAGTATCAAACACCATCACAAAGGGCTACAAATACCAACAGAAATGGCAATGGGATCTGTGCATATGGTAACTGGACAAACACTCCCACCTATGGACACTACATCACCACTTTTCAGTCCCTTTGATCAGTGTTCTACTTCTGGTACTACAAACAACTCAGAGGATCAAGTCAATGCCAGGATGGATCAACTACAAAACCAATTGAACCAAGTTCTCTTAATGATGCAGAATGCTCAAAATGACACTTCTGGTATGGCACCACATATGGCAGGTATACTCTCATTTTCTACCAATGCTCAGATTCCTACAAACATCACTCGTATTCATTCTTTCAACTCTATTGCTAAAATGCACTCATTCATTGCTTCAAACATTTCAAAATCACCTTTCATATGGATTGTTGACAGTGGAGCCACATATCACATTTGCATTTCATTTAGCCTCATGCATAATATCACAAAACTCAGCACACCTATTACAGTTTCTTTACCAAATGGACACACAACACAGGTTCACTTTACTGCTCCAGTGCACTTAGCACCATCCCTAACCATTCATGATGTACTCTACATTCCAACCTTCACCTACAATCTACTCTCAATCAGCAAGCTATTACACAAAACCTTATCCTCAGTCACCTTCACTCATGATAAATTTGTATATTAGGGCGATGATGGGAGTAGCACATGTGGTACCCTTCATGGTGGACTGTATCTCCTAGACTCAAACAAACACTCAAGTTTACCTTCATCAACAGTTTTATCAAGTGTTAGTAACTCACACCTCTGGCATTCCAGGATGGGACACACACCAATTCAAACTCTCAGAAAAATCAAAAATATTTCCTTTCCTTTTCATAGTTTAGATAGAAAATGTACTATCTGTCCTTTAGCTAAGCATCATGTATTACCTTTTCTTGTAAGTACATTTCAAGCAAAGTCAAAATTTGAACTCATTCACCTTGATGTATGGGGACCTTACAGACATTCTACTATCAATAAATGTACTTACTTTCTCACTATTGTTGATGACTTCTCAATAGCAACTTGGACATACCTTTTACCTAGTAAACATCATGTTTTTACCACTTTTCAAACCTTTCACAAATCTGTTGAAAACCAATATCAAGTAACTGTGAAAACAATAAGGACAGACAATGGGACAGAATTCATCAACTCATCATTTGCCACCTACCTTCAAAACCATGGAATAACACACAAAACCTCCTGCCCTTATACCCCTCAACAAAATGCAAGAGTTGAAAGGAAGCACATACACTTAATTGAAATGGCAAGGTCCATTCACTTTCAAGCCCACTTTCCTATACATTTTTGGGGATACAGTCTCTTAGCCTCCACTTACCTCCTCAACAGAATACCTTCCAAAAACCTTCAAGACAAGAATCCCTATGAGCTTCTTCACAACACACCCCCATCCCTTGATCACTTAAGAATCATAGGCTGCTTGGTCTATGCATACCACCATACCACAAACAAATTTGATACTAGAGAAACTCCCACCATACTCATAGGATACCCCCACAATAAAAAAGGATACCTTTTATATGATCCTAAGACTCACAAAACCATCACAAGCATGAATGTTCTCTTTGATAAGGACAAATTTCCATTTTCTACCCTTAACCAAAACACTACCACTCCACCACAATCACCATCTATACCACAACCAACTTATCCAAATCACACCATTCCTACACCTCTCCAACATCCACATACTACCACCAATTCTCCTAACCCAAACAGTCCATCTACAGCTCATCCAGCTCCATCAAACTCCACCAATCCATATACAATCAGCTTTGCAGACCCCAACATTCCAAGTGTCACTGAACCAACTCCTATACACTCATCTCCTATTACACACACTCCATCTTCATCCTCTCAGCAAGCACCAAATTCACCTTTATTAACTCCATCTTCACAGCCTTCATCATCTTCTTCCATTCCTACTCCTACACCACCACCACCACCAAGAACATCAACCAGAAGCAGACAACTTCCCACCAAACTCAAAGATTATCACTGTCAACTTCCACAATCCAAAATTCACACTTTTCACAAACACAAACATCATCATTCATATTACAACTTATATACTAAATCACTTCATCTCATTCATTCCATTGACACCACAACTGAACCAACCACTTTCAAACAAGCATCTAAAAACCCAATATGGATTGAAGCAATGAATAAGGAAATTACAGCATTAGAGAAGAATAAAACATGGATCCTCATGATAAGGATTTAAAATGTACGTTTTTAAGGGGTCATTTAAGCCCTTAATCGCCCACTTTTATATCCGTTACTGCTTAATTTCGTTCCTTTTCACTTTTTTGGTCTCTTGGAAGCAAAATGCTGGAATGATGCATATTTGGACGAAAAGGAGTGAATATATGAAGAAAATGGCTAAGTCAAGATCGAAGACACTCAAGCTGCTGGAATTGAACCTGACGCCGTCCCAATCAAAGGGCGACGCCGTCCCTTTATACGAATTAAATTCTCAGACGGATCAGTAGACTTTTTGCTAAAATACACCTGACGGCGTCAGGCTTTGAAGAGGAAGGGCGTCAATAAGAATTTTCATCTCAAACGGCCTAGATCCAGTATCAGACGACGTCCCTGCTGAAGCCCGACGACGTTACAACTACAACGTGACGCCGTCCCAACGATTAATTGGCCAAGACGAAAACCCTAATGACGGCGATCTGACGGCGTCCCACCTATAAGGCGACGCCGTCGCAAGTGTAAAATTATATATAGAAATCGAATTTTCAGAATTTTTAGAGGTAGACTGTGGAGTAAAAACCCTAAACGTTTGTAGTCCGACTTGGACAGTATCTTAGGGTTCTCAAACCCTATTTTACATCAAGATAAGTGTTTTACTTCATTGATTTCATTATGTCTTCCATTGAATGTGTGTATGCTTGCGTGTTTAACATGTCCGGCTAAATTTCTTGTGTGTTTGCTTAGATCTATGAAACCTAGTTATTAATTATTGATTGGTTGTCTTTTATCTTAATTGTAATTGGCTTAGGAGTGTAATTAGGCCATCGTTGTGTTTAAATGCTTGAGTAATCTTTGTGAACCTTAGTTTATGAATCACTTAGCGGATTTCATAGTTTAAACATCTAAAGATAACCTTAAAGTTAGTTTATGATTAATCCAGAGGATTTCGTAGGCAATAACATTAAGGTAGTCTCAAAGAGTTAGGGAAAAAGGCACACCCTACGACCTTAGAAAACACAACGCGTTAAGAATAAGGACGTAGCAATTCAACCACCAATAAAAGATAACTAGGGAGTAATAGTATCTAGGTAAGCACATTTTTAATCATCATACGAGCACACATAAATAGACATAAGACTACCCGTAGTATTAGATAATTAGATAGTAGGAGTAATCGGTAGAAGTACCACCCCCCAAATCCAAGCCCCGAGATTTTACCCTTAGCTTTCTAAAAAAATATAAAAAGATAAAAAAAGAATCTTCCTCGACCTCAACCTCAACCTTAGCGTAGTACACTTCTTACTAGCATTCCTATTCCCCTAGAGAACGATATCAATACCCGAGGCGTACCCAATACTACACTACAACGATTAGGTTCACTGCCTAGGGTGTTAAAAAACTTGCTCGACGAAAAGGAAGTTCCTTTGACCCCGAACGCGCCTTGTACGCGCATCAAGTTTTTGGCGCCGCTGCTTGGGAATAAAATAGCTAGTTAGATTTCTATCTCGTTTAGGTTCCCTTGCTTGATTCCTATCAAGTAAGATTTTTTCTCATTTTTAGCTTCCTCATAGTCTATCCCCCTTCTTCGTGACTTTGTTCGTAATCCCATCACTTTTCATCATGGAAGGTGATAACCCGCCACTAGGGCTGAGCATCGGGCCAGAACCGAACCGAACCGACCCGAACCGACAAAACACGTAAAACATGAAACCGAAACCGAACCGACGGGCCGTCGGTTCGGCTCGGTTTTTGTCGGTTCGGTCGGTTTTTTCGGTCCGGTTCGGTTTTGGACCTTTGATGCTCAGCCCTACCCGCCACCACTCATTGACCCGCCAAGAGGCCATACTCTTGGTGAATACTCTAGACCAAGCCACCAAGGCTATAGGAACACCATTGAGCTTCCCGATCAAGCTCAAACTACTACCCTGCGATCCGACACCATCCGGTTGGTGCAAAATGGATGTGCATTCCATGGACTTCGTTCCAAAGATCCTAATCAGCATCTCAAGGACTTCCTTAAAATTGTTGATTCCATCGACCTTGATGCTACCACACGGGAGACCACGCGTTGCGTCTCTTCCAATTCTCTCTACCGGACCAAGCTAGTAATTGGCTTGAGCGACTTCCCGCCGGATCCATCTTAAGTTGGGATGATCTCACCACTCGTTTCTTTGTCCAATTTTTCCCACCGGGGAGAACTACTAAACTTAGGAATGAAATCTTGATGTTCCAACAACGTCAAGGTGAATCTCTCTACGAGGCATGGACTCGATTCAAGGACTTTCTCTATAAAGTCCCTCATCACGGCATCGATCTTTGGCTTGAAGTCCAAATCTTTTACGATCATGTCAACTTCTCAACTAAGCAATCCATTGACCAAGCGACCGGTGGCAAACTTAGTGATCTCACCGCAGAAGAATCGTGGGGTACAATAGAGGACCTTGCCCTCTATGACAACGAAAGTTGGAATGACCCCCGTGAGTTGCCCAAAACGGTGAAGGCAATCTTCTTGCCTCCTATTGACTCACAAACTTCCAATCGTAGGATGCTCGAACTTGAAGATCAAGTCAAATTCCTAATGAGCTCCTACGAGAATCCTAAGTCTTCACGCCAAGTAAACAAAGTCTCTTCCTAGTGTGAGCTATGTAGTGGTCCCCATGACACTCGTACTTGCACGGGACTCCCCGAACAAGCTTACATTAACTACGTATCCTCGTGTACCAACGAAATAGGAGGGAGATTCCCCACAACACCCGGACCTAGGACTTTCAATGATGCCCGAAAAGCATGGAGGGGCAAACCCGACTACAATTGGGGACGAACCAAAGAATTCACCTCTGATGATTCCCCATGGTCCCACGGTCCTAGCCAACAAAACATAGAAGGGATGTTGCAACACCTAGTCACATCCCAAGAAGCTCAAATAGCCAAGCTTTCGGACCGCGTTAACCAACAACAAGCCGAGATGGATAGGTAGATAGATAACCTTTTGAAAGCCATGACTAATAGTGATATGAAGACCACCGAAAAGGTTAATGCCATTCCGACTCATTCTCCCAAAGCTTCCGGTGTGAAAATTAAGGACCCTAGTAAGTTATCCAAGCACGTTCAATTCGTCAATGCCATCACCTTAGTGAAACCAAATAGGACTAGTGACGAAGCGAACCATGAGACTAGTGAAACTCCTAAGGAAGAATCAACCGATGAAGTAGACGAAGTAGGTGATAAATACTTCAATAAGTTTCCTATGAAAGAGGAACTTTCACGCCACCCACACTTAGTACGCGACCTTCGTTACATGTATGTTAGGAGAAGCCCTCGGATCAAATTTAGAAATCATTGGAATCTCAACATACCATGTTGCATAGGACATCTTTTCGTGACAAAGGCCTACATTGATTGTGTAACGCCCCGACCCGACAAGGGTAAAGGAATCACAAATAATGGTGTCATATCAAAGCAAACATAAATATCCAAAAGAAGTCTTAACATAAATACTGAAATAATTCAAGTCAAAATGACTTCAATACATAGGTCCCAGCGGAAAATAAACACCAATAAAATATCTGAAATATTAAGTCTTAAATGGCATCATAAGATCAAAGCTAAATATCTCTAAGGTAAGTCCACTCAGCACTCATCCCAAAGCAAAACCCAGCTCCAATGCTTAGATACCTGCCGTGGAAGAACAGAAATGTGGCTGAGCTTCAAAAGCCCAGTGAACAGATATACATGCAAAGCGAATACGAAACAATATCGAATACGAAATATAGTGAACGAAAGATAGCAAAATCATAATCATTTTCAAAGTATAAATTAGAATTATCGAATAAGTTTTATAGTTAACTACCACGAGCCCAGAAATAAATATCAGATCATAATCATATACACATAAGGCAACATTTGTAGGGGAGACCTACTAGAGTTATGAAGGACGTGCATGCACGCAGCATCAATCATCAGATAACATATAACATATAACAAATAACAAATAACAGATAACAGATCTAGAATGCATCCATACGCCCCACAGATAGATATTGATCATATAATATAACTTGAGCTCATAACAGATAACAGATAAGGGACGTGGCAGAACATCAGTCTACTGCCCTAGAGTCATGTCAGAGGTGCATCACTGACACGGACATGGAACCCCCATGACTAGTTAATATTTGGCTCGGGTGTCAAACTATCTTAGGTCAAATCAGAATGTCAAAACTGACACAGATCATACTTTATCAGAAGATTAATCATATTTCCAAAATCAAAGTTTTTATATCATATAGTTCAAAATCAGATGTTTCATAATTCAGAAATCAGAGTTCAAATAAGCAACAGCTCAAACAAATAGAATGGGGTTCATAGCAAAGGCTTAGGAAACCCTAATATAAAAGCTAACGAAAAGAAAACGTTATAAGGAACCTTTACTGAAAAGGTCAGAATATCTGTACCTTATTCCAAAGCAAAAGACCGAAAAGCAGAAATACGGAAAGCAAATGATTACTCCTTCTTCACAGAACCTATACACATTAACGGTCGTACATGTTATTTATGATTCCATAATTGTCGAAATGATCTTTTAATATTTGGTGTTCATACTTAGCCTATTCAGTGATCTTCATACTTTAGAGTTTAATAATTAAATGAGACTTAAGTGTTTTATAATTAATATCGTAGATTAAGGTTCATTATGTCATTTATTAAAGTGTAGGGTTAAATGTGAAAATAGTTTAAACGTCATAACTCACACAACTCATTAACTCTCGTTTAATTACTCAACACCTTCATGACTTAACCATACGTTACTTATATACATATTATACGTCAACTTATATATCCATGCACATCTATGATTTCATGTGACAACACAAGTTACTTATTACTCGGATTAGTTACACATTTACACACACATGCACAAAAGCTTCGTATAGATATGACCACGTACTACGTTTACATATCAACAAACTCACTTGACTTATAAAACACACGCATGATAAACGGTTCACAAACCATTTAGGGTTCGGCTTGTACATAGGGTTCGGCCTCCATGTTTTACGCAAACCTAGCTCATCTACGTACTTTACATATTCAAGTTTACATGTTTATACCTTGGCCGAATTACATATACATGGTTCGGTTAGATATATATATATATGTGGTTCGGTTCTTTTATCTCGACATACCTATGATCCGATTCAAATATACGTATTACATTACATGTTCTCTTAACATTACAAGGTTCAATTCATATGGTTTGTGTTTGTTGGTTTCATACGGCTCGACACAAAAGAACAACACAAGATCCGACTAAACAAAACATATACAACATATATTAACGCAAGGTGTAACAAAGGAAGACGAGAAAACATGTTATACCTTAGCTTTGTTGAACAAAACTCGTGACACCAAGGGTGTTTGTACTCGGCCGAATGGAAGAAAAAGAAAAGAGAGAGGCAAACAAAACTAGGGTTTCAATTTGTGGTTAATGTATTGTATTTATAGTTGGTAACATTTTCGGTTTAGGCTTTGAGTGGTGTGGGCTTCGGCATCTCGACCCAAACGACACAAAACAAACGCCCCTTATGGGCTCTCTTGGCTCTCGGCTCCATTGATCCAAACGAACAAACAAACACGGCCCAACACTTTAGCGAGACATTAAATCTTTCGTCGTACAAAATTGATCACGTACACATATTAGTTAAGTTTTAATTTCGTTAAATGAATATAAATGTCTTTTACGTATTTTATAAATTTCGATTCCAAGGGTATTTTAGTCTTTATTTATGTTTTAGATTTTCAGGTTTTACAACTCTTCCCCTCTAAAAGAAGAATTTTCGTCCTCGAAAATTAGAATGAAACGAAACGAAAACGAAATGAGAACATACCAAACTATTCGAAAAAATGAGGATAACTAGCTCGCATCGACTCCTCGGTTTCCCAAGTAGCCTCACGTTCCGGGTGATTTTTCCAAAGAATTTTAACGAACGGAATGACTTTATTTCTCATGACTCTTTCTTGCCTTTCTAAAATAGCTTCCGGTTCTTCAGATAAAGACATATCGGATTGAATTTGATCAAACGGATAAGAAGCAACGTGTAACGGATGATATTTGTATCCCCTTAGGAGTGATACATGGAAAACGTCATGAACATGCGATAACTGAGGCGGAAGTGCTAACCGATACGAAACTTCTCCTATACGTTCCAGAATTTCAAACGGACCGATAAATCGAGGACTGAGCTTGCCCTTGATTCCAAAACTTTTCACACCTCTAAACAGCGAAACTTTAAAAAATACACGATCTCCAACCCGAAATTCTAAATCACGACGATGCTTGTCGGCATAACTTTTCTGACGAGACCTAGCCTCCTTCAACTTTTCTCTAGCAACAACTACTTTCTCATTACTGATCTCAATCATTTCCGGACCTTCAATTAAGCGTTCACCTACTTCATCCCAACAAGTAGGTGCTCTACATTTCCTCCCATAAAGAAGTTCAAACGGTGCTGCCTTAATGCTAGCATGCCAACTGTTGTTGTATGCAAACTCTACTAAACACAAATATTCATCCCAGCTGCCAGTCCATTCCAAAGCACAAGCTCTTAGCATGTCCTCTAAGGTCTGAATAGTCCTCTCTGACTGACCATCTGTTTGAGGATGAAATGCCGTACTAAAATTAAGTCGAGTACCCCAAGCTTTTTGCAAACCTTTCCAGAAACGAGAAGTAAAACGCGGATCTCTATCGGACACAATCGATGCCAGAGTACCATGAAGTCTAACTATCTCTTGCTGAAAAATTTCCGCCAATCTCCCAATACCATAATCCTTTCTGATTGGTAAGAAATGAGCAGATTTGGTTAGTCGATCAACAACTACCCAAATCGCATCATGCTTCTTCCGAGTAAGAGGTAGCCCAGTCACAAAATCCATAGATATCTTATCCCACTTCCATGTTGGAATATCCAATGGCTGTAACAATCCACTAGCCCTTTGATGTTCAATCTTAACCTGCTGACAAATCATACATTTCGACACAAACGTCGCCACATCTTGCTTCATGCCATTCCACCAGAAGTACTGTTTCAAATCCCTATACATCTTGGTAGAACCAGGATGGATAGTGAAAGGAGAACTATGAGCTTCAGTCATAACTTTCTCGTGAAGTACCGGATCATTGGGAACACAAAGCCTATCTTCATACCATACAATTCCGTCATCATCAACCTTAAACTCCGTCTGCTTACCTTCTTCAACATTTTGCGCCACGGCCCACAGCTCACCATCATCTTTCTGAGCTTCTTTAATTTGCAGTATAAGGTTCGACTCCACCTTCATACTAGCCCAGTATCCATCAAAACCTCGTACGCATAGCTCAACATCCAAACGCTCTAAGTCACGAATAATCCTAGGTTCAATCTCAATACTTGCAAGAATGCCTGATTTCCGGCTAAGTGCGTCAGCAACTACATTAGCCTTACCTGGATGGTACTGAATGTTGGTGTCGTAATCCTTAAGAAGTTCTAACCATCTTCTTTGTCTCATGTTAAGTTCTTTCTGAGTGAAAATATACTTGAGACTCTTATGGTCAGTGAAAATATCGCACGTCTCTCCATACAAGTAATGCCTCCAGATCTTCAACGCGAACACCACTGCAGCTAACTCAAGGTCATGAGTTGGATAATTCTCTTCATAAGGTTTTAGCTGCCTTGAAGCATAAGCTATTACCTTTCCATGTTGCATCAAAACACAGCCCAATCCTTTCTTAGATGCATCACTGTAAATTTGAAATCCTCCAGAACCAGATGGAAGAGTCAAAATAGGAGCGGACACCAATCTCCGTTTCAATTCTTCAAAACTCTTTTCTCGTTCATCCGTCCATACAAACTTTTCACCTTTTCTCATCAGTTGGGTTAGGGGTAGAGCTAAACAAGAGAAACCTTCAACAAAACGTCGGTAGTAACCAGCAAGTCCTAGAAAACTCCTAACCTCAGTCACTGTCGTAGGTCTTGGCCATTTAGTGATAGCCTCAACTTTAGACGGATCCATGGTGATACCATCAGCAGATACAATATGACCAAGGAACGCGACTTGTCTTAACCAAAACTCGCACTTCAAAAATTTGGCGTACAACTTCTTCTTCCTCAGAATCTCCAACACTATCTGGAGATGTTGTTCATGCTCTTCTTCAGACTTAGAGTAAACCAAAATGTCGTCGATAAAAACGATAACGAACTTATCGAGGAACTCATGGAAAACACGATTCATTAGGTCCATAAACACAGCAGGCGCATTTGTCAAACCAAAAGGCATAATGAGGAATTCGTAGTGACCATATCTGGTACGAAACGCGGTCTTAGGAACATCTTGCTCCCTCACACGTAGCTGGTGATAACCAGATCTCAGATCAATCTTAGAAAAGAATTTAGCTCCTTGCAGTTGATCAAACAAATCATCAATACGTGGCAGAGGATAACGGTTACGAATAGTAATACGATTGAGTTCACGGTAGTCGATACATAGACGCATGCTTCCATCCTTCTTCTTCACAAACAAAATAGGTGCACCCCATGGAGAAACACTGGGTCAAATAAATCTATTTTCTATCATCTCTTGCAGCTGTTCCTTCAACTCCTTCAGTTCTATAGGTGCCATACGATACGGAGCCTTCGAAATCGGTTCAGCACCAGGAATTAACTCAATGCTAAACTCAACTTCTCTAGCTGGGGGAAGACCAGGGAGTTCATCGAGAAAAACGTCGGTGAATTCACAAACAACATAAAGATTTTCAATGTTAGGACTCTCTAAAGATGTGTCCTTAACAGATGCCAGAAAACCTTGGCACCCATGAGCAAGCATGGTCCGTGCCTTCATAGCAGAAATGAGCTTAACAGATTTGAGAGGTTGAGAACCAAGATAAACAAATTCAGGATGTTTTATGTCTCCAAAGATCACAGTTCTAGCATAGCAGTCGATGGAAGCTCTGTGATAAGCCAACCAATCCATGCCTAGAATGATATCAAAGTCGACCATATCGAGAGGGTACAGATTTGCAGAGCGAATACGATCATCAAAACGAAGAGGACACTTAACGTATTTATGATCAATGATCATGTGGTTTTTCATAGGCGTAGAAATCGATAAGTGATTTGTTAATGGTTTGGGCTTCATATTAAGTTTCTTAGCAAATGTGACAGATATAATGGAGTGTGTGGCACCGGTATCAAATAAAACGAAGACAGAATAATCATCAATGAAAAGAGTGCCCGTAATGGTACCTGAAGTGCGCTCCGCCTGATTCTGAGTAGTAGCATAAACGCGTCCAGTAGTAGATGGCGGCTTGATGTAGTTTCCAGGAATCACCGGGTTCTTCTTAGGGCAATCCTTGATCTTGTGAGTAGTGGAACCACAAGAGAAACATCCACCAGTGTCCTTGAAACACGGTCCCGGATGAGCCTTTCCACAAGTAGTACAGATAGGTGGGGGAGGTAAAACTTCAGTCGTCCTTTGCTGACCAGAAGATCCTGAAGCACGACCCTGATTTGATCCTCGAGCTGACTGATCCTTGTTGTAACGCTGGTTATTGTTACCTTGATTCTGACGATCATTTCCATTCTTACCAGCAGCTCTGCTATCCTGACTCCTCGCTTCAGGGCGCCTAGAGTCCACATTCCTTCCTGACTGACCCCGCTGATCATAACTCCTATCCACTTGACCCCTCGAATCATAACTCCTGCCAGAATTTCCCTTATAATCATTACTTTGAGTCCTACCTTGAATCCGATCACCATCGCGGTTACACTTGTTGGAACCCGAAACCTCATGAAAGATCTCAATGTTACGAGCTGCGTCATTGCAGGCCGACACATTCTCATACTCAATATTAAGCAGTCAGTCCAACACCCACTTCTTCAGTCCCCACTTGAAGTGTTTAGCTTGGCGCCTACCATCTCCAGCAATCGTTCCCACAAAACTTACCAGCCTCATAAACCTACTCATGTACTCATTGGAGTTCTCATGATCAAACTGGTAGATTGCCTGATAATCCCTCTCATACCTTTGCTGCTCAGCATCAGGGAAGTAACGGTTATAGAAGATAGTACGAAATTCAGTCCAGGTACAAGTAACAGCAAAAGCATCTCCTCCTCTTGCTTGTTTGAGTGCCTTCCACCAATTCAAAGCATCACCTTCCAACTTAAATGCAGCCAAACGAGTCTTAAACTCGTCTCCACAACCCAATACTTCAAACAGCTTCTCAATATGAGTGATCGAGTCCTCGGCCTCAGTGGGAGTAGCAGCAGTGCTAAACGAAAGAGGCTTGAGCTTACCGAAACGCTCGAGCCAAGTGTGAATGCCGGTGGGTTGATTTACTGCACCACTACCCGAAGCACCAGTCTGATTACGAATGTTGTTGATCACCTGTGCCATCATCTCAGGTGTAGTAAGACCAGGGAAAAGAGTGTTGAGAGCATTAGCAATCGCAGCATCAATGTTAGGAGCATCATCGTCTCCATCCGCGCTACCGTTAGTACGAGTTCGAACCATCTGAATGATATTCAAACGATTAGCAAAATGAACAAAGGTGAGATACGAAATGGAAGTACGCAGAAGGAATCCTAAAGTCTACCCAATCCTCACAGGTCATAGCCTAAGCTCTAAGGGTCTCAAAACCCTAGGCTCTGATACCATAAATTGTAACGCCCCGACCCGACAAGGGTAAAGGAATCACAAATAATGGTGTCATATCAAAGCAAACATAAATATCCAAAAGAAGTATTAACATAAATACTGAAATAATTCAAGTCAAAATGACTTCAATACATAGGCCCCAGCGGAAAATAAACACCAATAAAATATCTGAAATATTAAGTCTTAAATGGCATCATAAGATCAAAGCTAAATATCTCTAAGGTAAGTCCACTCAGCACTCATCCCAAAGCAAAACCCAGCTCCAATGCTTAGATACCTGCCGCGGAAGAAAAGAAATGCGGATGAGCTTCAAAAGCCCAGTGAACAGATATACATGCAAAGAGAATACGAAACAATATCGAATACGAAATATAGTGAACGAAAGATAGCAAAATCATAATCATTTTCAAAGTATAAATCAGAATTATCGAATAAGTTTTATAGTTAACTACCACGAGCCCAGAAACAAATATCATATCATAATCATATACACATAAGGCAACATTTGTAGGGGAGACCTACCAGAGTTATGAAGGACGTGCATGCACGCAGCATCAATCATCAGATGACATATAACATATAACAAATAACAAATAACAGATAACAGATCTAGAATGCATCCATACGCCCCACAGATAGATATTGATCATATAATATAACTTGAGCTCATAACAGATAACAGATAAGGGACGTGGCAGAACATCACTCTACTGCCCTAGAGTCATGTCAGAGGTGCATCACTGACACGGACATGGAACCCCCATAACTAGTTAATATTTGGCTCGGGTGTCAAACTATCTTAGGTCAAATTAGAATGTCAAAACTGACACAGATCATACTTTATCAGAAGATTAATCATATTTCCAAAATCAAAGTTTTCATATCATATAGTTCAAAATCAGATGTTTCATAATTCAGAAATCAGAGTTCAAATAAGCAACAGCTCAAACAAACAGAATGGGGTTCATAACAAAGGCTTAGGAAACCCTAATATAAAAGCTAACGAAAAGAAAACGTTATAAGGAACCTTTACTGAAAAGGTCAGAATATCTGTACCTTATTCCAAAGCAAAAGACCGAAAAGCAGAAATACGAAAAGCAAAGGATTACTCCTTCTTCACAGAACCTATACACATTAACGGTCGTACATGTTATTTATGATTCCATAATCGTCGAAATGATCTTTTAATATTTGGTGTTCATACTTAGCGTATTCAGTGATCTTCATACTTTAGAGTTTTATAATTAAATAAGACTTAAGTGTTTTATAATTAATATCGTAGATTAAGGTTCATTATGTCATTTATTAAAGTGTAGGGTTAAATGTGAAAATAGTTTAAACGTCATAACTCACACAACTCATTAACTCTCGTTTAATTACTCAACACCTTCATGACTTAACCATACGTTACTTATATACATATTATACGTCAACTTATATATCCATGCACATCTATGATTTCATGTGACAACACAAGTTACTTATTACTCGGATTAGTTACACATTTACACACACATGCACAAAAGCTTCGTATAGATATGACCGCGTACTACGTTTACATATCAACAAACTCACTTGACTTATAAAACACACGCATGATAAACGGTTCACAAACCATTTAGGGTTCGGCTTGTACATAGGGTTTGGCCTCCATGTTTTACGCAAACCTAGCTCATCTACGTACTTTACATATTCAAGTTTACATGTTTATACCTTGGCCGAATTACATATACATGGTTCGGTTATATATATATATGTGGTTCGGTTCTTTTATCTCGACATACCTATGATCCGATTCAAATATACGTATTACATTACATGTTCTCTTAACATTACAAGGTTCAATTCATATGGTTTGTCTTTGTTGGTTTCATACGGCTCGACACAAAAGAACAACACAAGATCCGACTAAACAAAACATATACAACATATATTAACGCAAGGTGTAACAAAGGAAGACGAGAAAACATGTTATACCTTAGCTTTGTTGAACAAAACTCGTGACACCAAGGGTGTTTGTACTCGGCCGAATGGAAGAAAAAGAAAAGAGAGAGGCAAACAAAACTAGGGTTTCAATTTGTGGTTAATGTATTGTATTTATAGTTGGTAACATTTTCGGTTTAGGCTTTGAGTGGTGTGGGCTTTGGCATCTTGACCCAAACGACACAAAACAAACGCCCCTTATGGGCTCTCTTGGCTCTCGGCTCCATTGATCCAAACGAACAAACAAACACGGCCCAACACTTTAGCGAGACATTAAATCTTTCGTCGTACAAAATTGATCACGTACACATATTAGTTAAGTTTTAATTTCGTTAAATGAATATAAATGTCTTTTACGTATTTTATAAATTTCGATTCCAAGGGTATTTTAGTCTTTATTTATGTTTTAGATTTTCAGATTGCAAGTCCCCAATAAACATCATGACTAGCACCTACTATAATTGGGTGATGAAGAAACCTATCCCAAATAGGCAAGATCCCGATGATCTTAGAGTTAGTTGTAATTTTCTTGGTAGAGTTAAGGGATTGCCCGTCTATGTAGGTAGTTTCACGTACCCTACGGATTTCATAATTGTGGAGGATATTAGTACGACCATAGATCCTAGCTTGTCCCACGTAATTCTAGGAAAGCCTTTCATAGAGAACACCGAGATGACTTATGGTCCGTCGTTAGGAATAGTTAGATTCAAAGATGAGACCGATGACGTAGCTTACCAAATGCCATTTAAGATTGAGAAATTTTCATCACTATCCAATGATGAAAAGGAACTTAAGCTATCGGTCTACTATAGGAAGGAGGAGGATAAGGAGAAAAGAGTAGATTATGTGATGAATAAGATTTTTGGGTTCTATAAGGATTGTTTGAAACTAGGACCGAAATATAGAACCGATTGGGGGGGGGGGAGATAACTTTTTAGAAAGATGCATAATAGGGCATTATTATAACATGGAAAACCCCAATAGAGACCGTCATGAGGAAGAAGGTGACGAAAATGAAGTCACGTAAGAGCACGACTTCGAGTCTAGCTACAAGACTCATAAATAAAGAAAAGCGCTTCGTGGGAGGCAAACCATGCTTAATTGTTTGCTTGTTTCTGTGTCATATATCTTTTCATTATTGTATGTTCTCATGTTTTAATTTGTGAAAATGCTTTTTTTTTGTCTTTAACCTCGTCTTAATTACATATAAAGGTATTTTACAATAAGATAAGTGTAGGGAGGATTACACACGTTTTTAAAATAACGTGAACATGAGAATTAAAATTAATGAAATTGATATATATGTATGTTTGTTAGAGTCAAATGCTTGTATAGTGTCATAATGGATGTTTTGCAGGAATTTTTCCATATTCTAAAGGTGTAATTTTTCCAGAATTTTTCAAGGAAAACGCACCAGACCAGTTTCTGTCAGGACAACCTGACAGCGTCAAGATTAGAACCTGACGACGTCAGGAGGAGCAGAAACAGCTTATAAACATTTTCTCGTTTTCTGTGCTATTTATAAATTTTTGGAAATTCTCAGGTCTTAATTTTCCAGAAAATCTGCAAACATCCATTCCACAAGCATTA